>CM033715.1:71356918-71690717 GCA_019671005.1 Hibiscus mutabilis
TTTCTTGCTGAAAATTGACTTTTCCTTTTCTTCATTTGTGAAACTTGAGATGACAAGCTTGCTCTTCCTCTAATTTTTGTTTAGTCCAACTATTAGAACTCATTAGCTCTTGAATCTTCTTCTTCATTGCCCTCACAACTTCTTGTAATTGCTTGCATCTTGCCACATAACTCCCTTGGATACTATTTATCTTCTTGCATTAGATTTCCTCCAACCAGGTCCACACCGACGTATTGTCTCCTCCTTGTTTATCAGACCCTTCAAGTATTATGATTGTTACCTACTTAACTGACCCTCGAATCGACACCTTTGAGTATGCAAAATGATGCCAGATATATGAAAAGAAGACAACAAAAGAAAAACAAAACAAATAAAACAATGTTAATATGGTAAAATAATATTGAAGGCAAAATTTTAAATTGATGCAGTAAAGCAGGTTATATCGAGCAGATAGAATAACCAGAGAAATGTATTTAAATCAGCAACACCCCTTCCTAAGTCCCTGTCTGGCCCTAGTAGGGTGGGCTTCTAAATTACAAAATATGGTTTTCATTCCAGACTCTAGGTACCCGAACTATTGTTACTATCTACTGCAATAACAAGACATCAATTCAGGAGTATATGAACCTTTATATTGGAGGCGTGTACCTCAACTTGTATAAGGTTGGTATATCAGAAGAAAGACAAAATTCCGAACTCGGAGGTGGAGAGCTTCACGTCGGATCATGTCTCGCTCCCACTTAAAGGTGAAAAAGCTCAGGTAGAAGGCTATGCATGAATGACAGATAGATAACAGACAAAAGGTACTTCCATTCTTTCTAAAAACCCATCCAATAATTATTGGAGAAAATAAATTCAAATTACCATTCTAAATGCCAAAATGTCACATAAAATTAATTAATTAGGCTTGACTCTAGAATTCAAGTCCCCAGCAGAGTCGCCAAGTTGTCGTGACCATTTTTAAACTGAGGTGTGAAAATAGCTTGACGATTAATCTTAAAAATTAGGGTTTTAGTCTATTTTTAATTTGGTCTTGAAAATTTAGGTTTTTTTTATGTTTGATTGAATTTTCCTTTATTTAATCTTAAAAATATTTTGGAGACGCCATCGGTCACTTTGGTACACCGAATACCATAAAAACAACAAGAGATTCATTCTTTAAAAATTGGGTTCAGGAGTCGGTTACGTGTGGGAAGGATTAACACCCACAAATGCCCGTTATCGATACCTTTTAATTTTACGTTGCATTTTGACATTTTGAATAATAATTTTAATTTAATTTAATCATAATTATCAATTGGATTTTAATTCCAAATGGAGATATCCTTTTATATGGAAATATATCTTTGGAACGAATATGAGATTAGAAGCACCCAATTTCTTTAGGACACCTCGATTCATATTAAAAAATATATCTCAACATAAAAGGTTTGAATGCATTACCGATTATTGTCTTGTCGATTTTAAGTTCTAACTTAAAAGGCTCTAATTAATTGAATTACTTAAAATCTCTGAATATTATTAAATTTAGGGCATTTATGAGATAACACCCACCCAATTGCTTGAGCACTATCCATATTAAAATCCTAAATTTAATAATATTCCTAGTTTAATTGGTGATTCTAAATATTTAAGTGCTAACCCTCATTAAGGCTCTAATCAAATTAACTAAATGAATTGTCATATTCTAGGTTTAAATGAGTATCAAATGTTCTACTTAAAAGTCCCATTGAATAACACCTCATTGTAATGAGACACTATCCAACTTAGGACTTCAAAGCTTCCCTTTTAATACTCACTTATTTACTACAATTATCTCTTTTAATTTAATTATTGAATTTTAGTTAAAGAACCTAGATACTAAAAGCTCTAAATAATTAATAACTAAGTGTATTAAATTATCTGACAATTATACTATATGAAAATTTTAACCTCATCTACCGAAGCTAAAAAAAACCCCAAAAATTTCCCAATTTCATCCCCTAACCTAAATCTAACCCCAGTTCATCAGAACCACCCTTCTTCCATGGCATAAGACTAGATCTACCCCTAACCCAAGCCCTCTTCAACTCCAGCCATACCTGAAATGCTTCGGCCAAACTTCAGCCTCATTGAGATAAGCCATCGGTAACTCTTTTCATATTTATTTCATTTCGATTTCTTAGAAAAAACTAATATCCTTGTCTTTTTATGTTTTTTGCAGGTAAAATAAAGGAAGGCCGAGATTTTACCTTCACGGCGGTGAGAAAGGTGGTGCTGACCGTCTTCTCCAATGAGTTCCGGTGACTGTTCATGCTTCCCGACGTCAACTCAGCTTCTTTGGTCATATGTTCATCTTCTCTGGCGGCTTTAGGCTTTCTTCGACGTCCATTCTGCTACCGAGGCGGTTCAGATTCCCCAGGTACACTCTCTCTTCTCTTTTATTATATTTATTTATTATTCTATTATTATTAATGGATGTGATTAACGATTACTCCTTCTTGGACTGACACTCTCTCTCTCTCCTATTTATAGGGTTGACTAGGAGATGACGTAATGCTGGCATCAACAATAAAGAAACACAAACATGTGGCTATGGGTTTTGACCAATAACCATGTGCCACGTCTCCCCTTTGAATAGATTTGGGCGGGAAACTTAATTTTAGATTATTTTTTGTGTTTGTTTGGGATTAATGGGTTGTAAACAGATTAGGTCCAGTTATAAATTGGGCGGGAATAGCTTTTTAGGATAAAAAATTAGGTTTTTGAGTTTTGGGCTTTGAGATGTAAAAAAATGGACATTTTTATATGTACATAGATATTGGGTTTATTATTTATGGACTGGATATTTATCTATTTATTTACTATTTGGGCTTTACTTATAGAAATATAGTATATATATGTATACCCGGGTAAAATTAAGGTATTACAATGGATATGAGTCAGGGTTTAATGTTAGGATTTATGGCTTGGTATTTTGGGGCGGAAATTTTAGTTTCCACAAGTAGGTAGGGTTTTATGATTTTAGTTTAGGTTTAAAGGTTAAGGGTTTAAATTGTAGGGTATATAACTTATGGTTTATGGTTAGAATTTAGGATTTAATGTTTAGGATTTATGGCTTGGTATTTAGAGGTTTAGGGTTAGGGATTTCAATTTCAGATTTTAGCCTTGAATTATGCACACTTGTGTAAAAAAAGTTTTACACCGCCTATGTATGGAATAATTGTCATATAGTTTATTGTCGGTTGAGTTTAATTTAAGGGTTATTATATCATGCACTGGAGGTAGAAACTTTTAATTTTCACAAGTTCCAGGGATTTAGGGTTAGTGATTCAATCTAGGGATTATGATTTAGGGGTTTTGTTTAGAATTATGGTGTTGCGGTTAGAATTTAGGGTTTATAGGTTAAAACATAAAGTCTAACATCTAAACCCTAATCTTAATCCTATATCCTAAATTCTAACCACAATCCCTAAATTCAAAACATATGACCCAATACCCCCTAAATCGAATCACTAAAACATAAATCTAAGGCACTTATGAAAACTAAAAGTTTCCACCGCCAATGCATGGAATATTTTCCCTTAATTTAATTGACATGTTGGTACAATATACAATATGACGTGAGATCGAGCATGTTTCAACTCAATATTCTTTGATTGATATGTGAAAAGGGTCCGGATAGTATAGATATTGGATAAATAAATATACAATTAACCATACTTTTAAAAGTCTTATATTACAATTAAGAACTTAAAATACAATTTCCCCCTATGATATTTTCGCATCAATTTAGCCCCTGAAGTAGTCGGATTGCATCACCATTTGCCCTTTAACTGATAGAAGCTAACATTGACCATTACGGTGCTGACGTGGCAATTTACGATACTGACATGACAGTTTACGATGACATGGTAGAGGGGCAAAATTGATTTTTTCAAGCAAGTTCAAGGGCAAAATTGATGTTCTGGTTGAGTACGAGGGAAAATTGATTTTTAGGCAAAAACATGAGTAAAATACTAAAATATTAAAATAACATAAAAATTAATAAAAACAATTTTGTATTAATATATGACTAAAAATAAAATAATTAAAAATATCTAAAAGTAATTAAAATTTATAAAATTAAAATATTGTAATCACTAATTTTGTCTGGGATAATTTTTCATTCTCGTTGTGTTATATATATTCGCACATTTCTTTGTTTAATCGGTTTATCTTAGTTATCTCTTACTATCACTATGCTACTTATAATATATATATATATTAATACATGAATTTAAAACCAATTAGATTAAGTAAAAAGCCCAAAAGTCAGTCCATATACATAAAAGCCCAAGGTATATTAATTAAGTCCATTTACAATTTAAACCCCCTCCCCCCAAAATACATATATGTATATACATAGGTGGCCCGTTAGGCCCGACTAACTAAAACCTAATCCTAAAATGTCAGATATCCTAATCTGCTAACCCTTGTGTTTACGCACCCATATATCTACCTTCAGATTTGTTCCAAATCTGACAGTCATGATCACCCTGATAGAAGAAACCCAGTCGTTCCCTTGGCGATATGGCGTCGCACCATCTCAATCATTGGATTTGATCAGATCAAACGACTCAGATACAAGAAGAGCAACAAACATCCCACTCATTGCTCACGTGCGTAGAGCGCCACTGGTCTCTTCGTCTTCCACGCGCCCAACTCTTCATCAACGATCGGATTTGGGGGGTTTGTTCAAAGGCACGTCGGACGTTAACGAGTTGACCAGCCACTCCTCGTGCACCACGTCGGCCGTAAATGTAACCCGTGATCACTAGGAGCATGCACGATCGACCTACGCCAACAACGGCTCTGGTCCCCTCTCCTAAAAGACGGCCACAACCACATAACAAGCAAGGGAACAAAAATTATAGAAAGGACGAACGCACCAAAAATGTAGGGAATTAACTACAAAATCAGAGATGCACCAACCATAGCAGAAACAGACATGAATTCGGCCAAAAAACACAACAAACAATAGGAATTATTTTCATTATATTTCCTATTTTTATAAAAGCAATGTAAATTAGGGTATAAATAGGAAACCCTAAATCAATTATAAAATAGACACAAAATTCTAGGGATTTCAAAAAAAAAGAAATAGAGAACAAAAAAGCTTCGAAGGTATTTTCCTCTCTTCGTTTACATTTCAAAGCATGCATCATAAAGTTAGGGTGTTAAATCTATTACATTTAGGGGAGTTGGGTCTCCTTTCGTCGGTTTGCCTTCCTTCGCTGTAATAAGCTGTCCGACCTCCTCAAGGACGTGTAATGTGAATCGGTGAAGGAGCGACCGAAAGGGAATTCGTGGGCTTAAAAAAGGGAGATGCCGATTTTTATTGTTTTCAAAGAATCAGAGTTTAGATTTGGGCTTTAAATTGAAAAAGGATTGTTTTTAGGGTTTTTGGGTTCGCTGGCCGCCGGTGAGCGACGGCCGATGTGGTGGAGTTTGACTGATTTCTGGATTTTATCCCTGATGGGCGGCGGCGCTTATCGGACGAGGGGAGAAAAGGGGAGAACATTTCTGGTTTTGAAGAATAATTTTTTTTTTGGTTAAAAAACTGAGTTATATACTCAACCCTTTTAAAAATGGATTAATTGCATTTTAAAGACCTCCGTGTCCTCTTATTTATGCCTGTAATCCTCATATTTGTACGATAAGCCATTTCGTCTTTTAAAAACCCATCCCAGGCCCCTGGAGTTTCAAAGGGTTTCGCAATTTTGCCCCTTTTTTATGTTTTACTCAGATTGAACCTTGAAACTTTTAATGTTGCTAATATGGTCCCAAAACCAGACTTAAACCCCCTTTTTATCATGCATGTTTTTTTGAATCTTGCATCTTTTTTATTTTCAGTTTTAAATTTCTATGTTAGTTTATGTCATTTGTTTGTTATGTGGGTAGGTGTTTGATATATAGTTTATATATATATATATATATGTGTGTGTGTGTGTTATGGAATGTAATATATGGTTTTCATATAGTGTATATATAACATATGGTTATATATATAATAAAATATTTTTATTGTAACACCCCTTCCCGGTCTAGTAGAGATCCGGGTCGGATAGTGCTATCGGAAGACTAATCGAAGGTTCGCATAGGGTTTAGAGTTCAAAACCTAATCTACGAATCATATTGATTATTCTTAAGACTTATCCATTATGTTTGTTTACTAAACTTAATCGGAGTTGGGGTCAATTTTAAACTTTTCTTAACCTTACGGACTAATTTGTAAATTTTTACTAGTTATTGATTTTAATCCGATTCGTATTACCAATTGAAATTAAACTCTCCTATTATTGATCCAAGGGTTTCATTATTAGAACCTATCAATTTATTAAGCCAATTAAACCAATTTGAGACTTTTTACAAAAATCAGTTTTGTGACTTAATTAAATTTACCAAATTTCACTAGTACACTTATAAACCATGTTTCCATTGGTATGTCAAATTTTAGAGCGTTCGGAATCCATTTGCCAAGTTTTCACCTTAGGCTTATTTTAGGCACTTTTTAACCATTTTAACCTATCCAAATCTAGTCATTCTAAGCATACAACCAAAACCATATTACTAAGTCATCATACAATAATAGAAAGGCTTATACAAAACTAGTTGGACCATATTCCACTTCATTAGGAGTTTATAGAAAAAGATAACATACATATGTGGCAGGGACGTGACTTGCAACCACAATAACACGATCAAGGCTCGAAATTGTTCATGGTCCTGAAAATGCATGTGACATACATGTTAGGCTTACATAGCTTAGTGAGGTAGTTATAACAATTACAATGAATGATTGATATTATGAAATGCATGATAATCAAATATACAAGTAGTTATACTATACGCAATTCATGCTTATTACACATATTCTCATGCTATCATATTCACATATTAAATGTCATATAGTCATACCATAATCATATTATCATAGCATAATTCATAGGCACATATCACATTAGGTACCATTGGATACACGGATTCCCCTGTACACCAATACATATAACGGAGAGTAGGCCGTAGCCCTTGAGCCATAGCTCTAGAGATATATCATTTACACAGCCGACCTTATTTCCCCCCACATATAGGCCGTAGCCTTGGACCGTAGTCCTCCCCTACTTAACCGAGCTCAATAATCCTATGGCATGCCAATTGTATCCAATGTCCATAATTACACAAATTCACATAGTCCATATTTTTCAAGTTATATCATATCAAATATCAAAATGAGCCTTAGCTCCATATCATGTCACATTTCATATTAATTTCATATATCACATACGTGTAGCATATCATAGTCATATTTGCACATATCAAAGCAATGCAAGTACTTACCGGATTTGCCAATCGAATTCAACATAGTTGCTCTACGTGAGCCCTTAAACAAATACAAACATAATCACAAAATAATGCAACGGGATGGCATCGAGCCTATCCCTTGACACAACTACACTCACCTCGACAACCCGATGCTTTTAAGGTTCTCGGATAACAACGTCTTTATCCTTAGCTTTCGGAAGAGATGACGGTTGTTCTTAATCAACCTTTTGAGCGAGGTTAACCAATAGGAATTGGTTAGAATCGACAAAACGACATCGAATCAATACGGAAATATTAACTAAGGATTCAAGCTTACCCAATCGATAACAAGGACTCGAATTTATTAAACTAAAAACTCGAGCTTACCACCTTATCACTGAATCGATTTTGTTTATTTCTTTACTTTTCCGTCTTGCGCACACTCGACCCCTCCTATTTATACTTCAAATGTTGGCTCCCTATTTCTCTCTTCAATCTCCACGTAGGTGGAGTGGTGGCATGCCAAAAGGGGCATGGCCCTTAGGCTTTCCCCACGTGGAGGCCACCTTGCCCCCTTGTGCCGAATCATCCCATATGTGGGGGAATTCACGACAATTCCTTCAATTTGAAGGAATCAGCCGTGGGTCCCCCACTCACGTTATTATTATATATACATATATTTTAATAATAATAATAAACTGATACAGTTAGCTCGAATAACCTTTATTACTTTAAGTTTGGTACAGGATCGAGCTAATTATATAACCGGTACAAAATATTTGATCACCGGAACCTAACCCCGACTAGACCAGTTTTCGGGGTGTGACATTTATAATATGTGTATAATATAAAGTTTTATAATATATAATATAGGGTTTTTCTAATGTGTATATATAATATAGTTTTAAATATACATAATATATATATATATATAGTGTATAATATATAGTTAAAGTAGTTTTTTATAAGTATATATGTGTGTGTGTGTCACGAATTATGGTTTTGCTTACGTCAGTAAGTTTGACCCCTAAAAATAAAAAGAGAGAGAAACTATCAGATTAATTATTATCATCATTAATTACCTACCATTAATAATAAAAAGTAAAGAGAGAGCAATATGGGAAATTCACCTTCTTTTAGGAGCTGAATTGCCAAAATTATAGAGCCACCGAAAAGCTAGAACGTCACCTGAGACACGGACGATCATCGAAAATTTAGATCGTCGCTAGTTGACCTTTATCGAAGATTACTGAGAAGGTAATTCTCATCTTTTGCTTTCGAATTTCTGAAAATCAAAAGAAAATGTTAGTTTTTCATAAGTAAAAGAAATAGAAATGAAAGGAAAATTAAAAGCCGAGGGGAATTTGTATCTTATTTTGGTGGTCGGGGAGTTTTAAGCTACGGTGGAGTCAAAAAATTAGGGTTTCGAGTAGTTTAGGTTTAGATTTGGGGAAGATTGGGTGGTTCTATTGAATCAGGTTAGATTTAGAGTATTTGGGGTTAAAAATTTGGTTTTTCCAGTGATTTTAGGGTTTCAGTTGCGACAGAGCACACGGCCAAAAATTCTTCACGGCCTCCGAAAAGAGGTTAATGGTGACCGAGGTCTTAGGACGGTGGTCAACGAATGGCTGATGAGTGATTGTATATGGCGGAGGAAGATCTGGGCAGCGGACAATGTGGAGGTCAGAGCTCATGTTCTTCGTGTTCATCACAAGTATGATGAACATGCGAAGAACTCAAAGGAAAATGTCTAGTTTGATCCAATTTTTGGGAAGAATTTGGGTTTGTTTGTGTTATGGGTAGAGAGAAGGATGAACATTCTCCTGAGGAGAGAGAGAGTGACTCGGTCAAAATGACTTAGTTAGGTTTGGATTGGGCCTTTTATAGGCAATCCAAAATGGTGCCGTTTTGGCACCAGGTTTGGGCGAACCCGCGAATCGAGTCGTGTCGGGTCAAGAAGATCCCCGCCCAACTTCTCATTTTTCACAGTTTTGCCCCTTTGTTTTGCTTTTCTTTCAATTCAGTCACTAATACTTTGTAATTTGGCTACCTATTTGTTTTGCTTTTCTTTCAATTCAGTCACTAATACTTTGTAATTTGGCTACCTATTTTGCAATTTAGTTCCATTTGGTCCTTTAAATTGCTTTAATTTAATTATTTGGTCAAGTAAATGTATGTTTGCATATTTTAAAAGGCACGTAGTATAATTGTTAGGGTGATTTATCACTTAGTAATTAATTAGAGCCATAATGCTTAAGTTCTTTAATTAATTTAAATAATTTAAATAGGTGAGATCATTGCTTTAAATTGCTTTAATTTAATTATTTGGTCAAGTAAATGTATGTTTGCATATTTTAAAAGGCACGTAGTATAATTGTTAGGGTGATTTATCACTTAGTAATTAATTAGAGCCTTAATGCTTAAGTTCTTTAATAAATTTAAATAATTTAAATAGGTGAGATTATTGTAGAAAATAAATGATTATTAAATGGAAACTTCAATGTTCTAAGTTGATTAGTGTCTCATTGTAATGAGATGTTAACCAAGGATGCATTTTAGTGAAGCCTTAATATTTCATTTAAACCTAAAACATTGTAATCACATAGTTAATTGAAATTAAATTAAGAATGGGGTTTAAATAGTTAGAATCATTAAATATTAAGTAATATTGTTAATTTAGGGCTTGATATGGATAGTGCCCAATTATTTGGGTGTTATCACATAAACCCCTAAATTTGATAATATTCATAGATATATTTTTGAATATGAGTTGAAGTATCTTACAGTAATTGGATATTTCAAAACTTATATTCGCTAAAAATGTATTTTCTTACAAAAGGATATTTCCATTTGGAATAAAAATTCAATTAACGATTAAGGAATTAATTAAATTCAAATTATCGTTCGAAATGCCAAAATGCCACGTGGAATTAATAAGGTACTAATAACGGGCGTTTATGGGGCTGCTAATCCTTCCCCATACGTAATTGACTCCCGAACCCTAATTTTAAAGAAATAAATATCTGGTTGTTTTTATGGTGTCCGGTCTACCAAAGTGACTGGTGGTGACTCCAAATTGATTTTCAAGAATAAATAAAGGAAAATTCGATTTAATATGAAAAACCCTAATTTCAAGATTAAATAAATTAAAATGGGGAAAAACCCTAATTTTTAAAAAGAACCAATCGTCAGGCTATTTTCCACACTCAGTTTTAAAAATGGTTGCTACACTCGTAATTACCCTTAGGATAAAATTGACATCATAATTAGATGGAAATTTGTTTTAAAATCATGATTAATTGACTTGATTCATTTTAAATATCCTTGGCTCATTGAGATACTAGTTTAAACTTAATCAAATTAATTATCATGGTATAAGATAATTCATAAATAGATAGGTTTTCTAGCCTTAGGGTTAATTAATTTAGGGTTAATATTAGACTCATTAGGTTAATAATTAGATCACTAATTGATTTTTCATAATTTGGGGCCTTTTAGATTAGAGCTTTGGTGGGCTTTTTGTGTGTTTATTTTTAAGCCCTTATTTGACATCCACATTAATTGTCATTCATGAGGCTTGTTTATTTTGAATTAATTAATCTAAATCATGAAAAAAGGAGGTATTTATTAATTATGATATTTGTGTCGTAACAGTCCGAGCTTAAAGGATGTCGACCAAATATTTGAATTAATCTTTACCGTCCCAAGGTAAAATTAAAAGTTGATAAAATTATCACATCATATCTTAATTGTTTGCACCATGCGTAAAGGTGACGTACGTGATTCGAACCATAAATTAACACGTCAGTCATGCTTATATGATGTTGGTTTAATCTATGGTCCGATGTATCGTCAATCTTATTAATTAAATGTCCAATTAATTCGAACCCACCAATTTGATAAAGCTCGTTTCATTAAGGTCAATTTTTAATTAAGTACACTTAATTAAATTTAATTTAAATTTCAACAATTTTCATCCATTTAAAAGCAATAAATATTTTGGTACTGATTTCTGGGCGTGATGTGGGTGCTAATCCTTCCCCACACGTAACCAACTCCCGAACCATTTCAAAACGAATCTATGGCTTTATGGTGTCTGGCCTACCTTTCCCAAGTGGTCGGTGGCGACTCCAATTTTTCATTGTTTTCAAAGAGAAACAAGAATTTTTAAAAGAAATCCCCTTTAAAGAAAATTTCAGAAAATATGAGGATACCCCGTAGCTTCAAATTTTTAAAAGACAAAAAACGTCGCTACAAATATCATAAGCTAATAAATTATAAATTATTCAGTAATTAAAATTAGGGTTAATGTGTTCTCTCAACCGAACAAAAATATTCTACCCTTTTTAGTCTCCTACCTCTCAATACTAAAAAAGTTAAACTCTACACTCTAAGTCTAATTTCTAAATCACAAACCTTAAACCCTACAATTTAAACCCTTTACTTGATTAAATTTATACACATACTTTTATGATTCATACTCACTTTATATTGATAAAATTTTTAATTAGGGTTTAGGATTTAAGGTTTGCAATTTAGAGTTTGAAATTTTTAGGGTTTGAAATTTATAAATCAGGATTAAATGGTTGAATTTATTTTTTAGTTTTGATTTTTGAATAATTTATAATTTAATAGCTTTTGATATTTTAATTTATAATTTTATGATTTTTACTTATATTTTGATTTTTTTTATTTTTGTTATTTGTAGCCATATATTAATAAAATATTTTTAAATGTTTTATTGTTTTTACATCATTTTAGTATTTTAATGTTTTCTTAAATTCGTATTTTTACCTAAAATTAATTTTGCCCTCGTACTCAACTAGAAAATCAATTTTGCCCCTCTTCCATGTCATCTTCACACATGGACTGCCACATTATCACACATGGACTGCCACATTATCACACGTGGACTGCCACGTCAGCACCGTTGACCTCCACGTCAGCACTGTAATGGTCAATGCTGGCTTCTGTCAGTCAAGGGGCAAACGGTGATGCAATTCAACTACTTTAGGGGCTAAATTAATGCGAAAATACCATAAGGGCGAAATCGATAAATTAAGACTATTACAGGGGTAAAAGTGACCCTTTAGCCTAAAATATATAAAACTTTCCATTTAAGTAACTAGAGCATTTTTTTGTCAAAGTAAGTATTTAAAGTTTATCATCTTGTTCATCTAGATGACTAAAGTATTTTATTGGCCAAAGTAAATACTTAAAATATATACTATTTCTTATTTAGATATTTAAATTATTTTTTAGTCAATGCTACGTGTTAACTTTTAAGAATCTAGATAAAAAAAGGTAATATACTTTTGACATGTATTTTAACCAAAAAATATATAAGTACCTTGATGAAAAAGATTATACACTTTATATGTTTATTTTGACAAAAAAAAATATGTGAAATGCTTAAAAGAAAATGCAATACACTTTAAATATTTATTTGTGATATAAGTCTTTTAAAATAATATTATTTGTTACATTATTAATAAATTAGTTTTGGAAAAATATTGTGTGGTAGTCCAAATAGTTTTGTGGACAAATTACATTCATCCATCCTTTATGTGTGTCAGTAATTATCAAGCCTTGTGTTCGTTCACATATTTTTGAGGCAAATCATTATATGTTTTGAAAACGAACATTTTTTCATATTAAAAGAAACAAACATTTTATATCTATAAAAAAATTTTCTAAAATGATTTTCAAAATGTTTTTTTTTCTACTTTTTAGAAAAATTATATTTATCATATCATCTATTTAACTCACATTTCCACAAGCCTTATTTTAAGGTTTAGAGTTTAGTTTACGGTGTAGGGTTTAGGTATAGAGATTTAGAATTTAAGGAGAGTTGTTAAAATTTAGGGTTTATGGTTAGAATGTAGTATATATGTTAAAACCTAAATCTTCACCAAATTACCCTAAAAACTAAACACTAACTTATAAACCATAAATTCTAACCATAAACCCTAAAATTTCATATATGTCCCTAATTTCTAAATATATACACCACCAATGTATTGTGTCACGGGCCGCCAGTTCAGACCCGAGTCATTTGCACAATTAGCTGCCCAATGGGTTCAGATCGAGAAATTAGGCTTGAAGAGACCACCAGACTTAGCCCGGTCCCTGGATGATTCTAGAAGATTCTGGAAGATTTGGTGAGACATTATCCATTTGAATTATTTCAAATGATTTATTTAGATACTGTTGAGATATATAGAGATTTTGTAAAGATATGATGTAAATCTCGTCCGTCGATGTAAATCAATTTTGACCGTCAGATCTAGGGAGTTCAACTATAAATAGAGGCTTCCCACCTCACTTGTAATTCATTCAATCTTTTATCTTCAGAGTAATCAAGGCATTCAATCTAAAATCCTCTGTGTTGTTCTTCGTGTTCTTGATTTTCTTCTTTCAGTTTCGAAGGCCATTCTTTATAGTTTGCTTCCATTTAGAACGATCTTGCGTTCTTTAGTGCCTTGGAAGTTTTGATCTTTCAGAGTGGGAATTCAGGCTTACTTAGGCGTTTGTGTGGTGAAATTCACCTAAGGCCGCGCGGTTTTCTAGGTTGAAATTCAGCCCCATGACAGTTGGTATCAGAGCGAGTGTTCGTGGAAGGCACTAAATCGAGATAGCACCAAGAAAAGGAGAAAATGCTGCAACACAAAAGGGTGCGGAGTCCTAGGCTGCTGAAGGAAAGCGAGGGAGTTTGAAAGATATCCTCATGTCGTTAGAGGGTAAGGTAACCTGACTTGAGGAATCAGTGAAGGACTCGAGTGAGAGACTCGACGTGGTTGATTCACGCTTCGAGGAGCAAGACAACAAGAGAGACCATCTTAAGGGAGACATGAAGGAACTTTTGACATATTTGTTCGAGAAGTTGGGTAACAGAGGTGGTGCGTTGGAGGCTGCGGAGATGGAGATGGATGAGATAAAGGCAGACATGGCTTTATTCAAAGCTGCCTTGAAGAATGGAACAATGCCCACTGCATCCGAGCACATGAAGGACATCCCAAAGCCGAAGGAGTTCAAGGGTAACAAGTCGGCCCAAGATTTTGAGAACTTCTTGTGGGGAATGAAGCGGTATTTTTGGGTGATAGGCATAAAGGATGATGCAGAAAAGGTAATTGTTGCTTCTATGTATTTGACTAATGTCGCTCTTTTGTGGTGGCGACGCAGGTGCTCTAAGGAGAAGAGCAAAGACATTCCTATTGAGACGTGGGAAGAGTTTTAAGTTGAGTTCAAAGGTTAATTCTTTCTGACCAACGCTCAACACGAGGCTCGAGTGAAGTTGTGGAAACTTAGACATGATGGATCAATCCTGGATTATGTTAGAGAGTTTATCAAGCTCAAGCTACAGATTCCAAACTTGAGCGAAGCCGAGGGCTTCTTTACTTTTATGAGTGGACTCTAGCGATGGGCCAAAATAGATTTAGAGCGGAGGGGAGTCGAAGAACTTTCCAATGCATTGACCATAGCCGAATCCATAACACGGTATGAAGTTGGGAAATCCAAGTCTTCCAAGCCCAGTGGTAAGGGCAATGGTGGAGGAGACGAGGATGATCAACGTTCAAGTGATGGTGATGAAAAGCCCAATTGGTTCGTCAAACCATTGGAGAAGAAGGAACGAGGACCCGTAAGGTGCTACTCTTGTTGTGGTCCACACTTGGTGAAAGATTATCCCAAGAAGAAAAGCTGCCTCGATGCCATCGTCGATAAGAACGACAGACAAGACGAAGAGGAATGTAGACTTGGTACGATTGCGAGTGCCAAAGTAATCGAACCAAGAGTAGAGAGGAAGCAATTGAACTATTACCGATGCAAGGGGCCCCATATTGTGAAAGAGTGCCCAGATCTAGTCAAGCCGTCCAAGGAGGATGACAAGCCCGAAGACAGTGAGGCTCTAAAGCTTGGTTCAATGTTATTGAGTTCTGCCAGGGTGAGGAAGGGCCGAAAGCAGAAAGGGTTGATGTATTTAGACATCAACGTGGTGGGTCAAAGGAGAAGTGCTCATGTGGACACGGAAGCATCTCATCTGTTTATGTCGAAGAAAACTACAAACAAGCTTGGTTTGAAGGTTAAAGAGTCAACCGGGGTAATCAAGACCGTCAATTCCAGAGGTGTTCTGACAGTGGGAATGGCATGAGGTGTGGAGTTTCAAATTGGAGAATGGAAAGGCAGGGAAAATTTTGAGGTAATCCAATTGGATGACTATGATTTTGTCATCAGTTTAAATTTCCTTGACTCGATTAATATACTCCTTGTCCATTTTGCCAATTGTGTTTGCATTTTGGATCCTCGCAAACAATGCATCATCCCGGTTCATCGAGATGCGAGGGTTGAGAACAAGGTGCTGAATACTGTTGAGCTAACCGAGGATTCTGACTTGGTTGCTACCACTAAAGAGATGACCTTGGGACGGCTAGTGAAGCCTAAGCCTTTCAGAGACATAGGATCCGTTGAGCATCCATCAATGAGCAAGGTGGATGGGGCATTGAGCTTTGTGCAAAAAGAAGCATCAGTGTGAGTTGCGGTGTCAGACTTCAATATTGAAGAAGTGTCGATGAGCGACGAGTTATCGATAGCCGATGGTGCATCAGACTTCGCGAGGAAGGAAGTGTTGATGCGAGTTAGAGTGAATGTGAATCGGAGTAGTCCAAATGAGGTATATCTCGAACACAATTATGGTGTTTTACAGTTTAATTTGCCTAGTTTACTGGTGTAGGAAGGGGAAAACCTAACCCATCAGATAGAGTTGCCAAGACTTGGCGAGAACACAAGCAACCTTTCAGAATTCTGAGAGTTCATTTGGTGTTCAATGTTTTGGCATCCAAGTGTTTGCGCAAGGATCGAGAGGATCCAAGTAGAGGCAAGTTGCAACTGGTAGGAAGGAGTTCCTACGATCGAGATGTACAAGGTGAGGCAACGAAAGATGTTACATTGCGGAGGGTGCCGAAGTGAGCAGTCCTTATGGGGGACAACCGAGTTAGAGTTGAGTGCTCTTTATGGGGAGAGCGGTCCTTATGGGAGGACAACCAAGCCCGATCCTGAGTTGGAAGCAAGCCAAGGTGCGGAAGTGATTCCAAGATCACCTAGACCAGTTCCATTTTGAGTGCGCGACGAGGGCGTCACCAAGTTTAGTGGGGGAGATTGTCACAGGCCGTCAGTTCAGTCCCGAGTCATTTGCACAGTTAGCTGCCCAAGGGGTTCAGATCAAGAATTTGGGCTTGAAGAGACCACCAAACTTAGCCCGATCCCTGGATGATTCTAAAAGATTCTGGAAGATTTGGTCAGACATTATCCATTTGAATTATTTCAAATGATTTATTTAGATAATGTTGAGATATTTAGATATTTTGTAAAGATATGATGTAAATCTCGTTCGTCCATGTAAATCAGTTTTGACCGTAAGATCTAGGGGAGTTCAACTATAAATAGAGGCTCCTCACCTCACTTGTAATTCATTAAATCTTTTATCTTCAGAGTACTCAAGGCATTCACTCTAAATTCCTCTGTGTTGTTCTTCGTGTTCTTGATTTTCTTCTTTCAGTTTCGAAGGCCATTCTTTATAGTTTGCTTCCGCTTAGAACGATCCTACGTTCTTAAGTGCCTTGGAAGTTTTGATCTCCCGGAGTGGGAATTTAGGCTTACTTAGGCGTTTGTGTGGTGAAATTTGCCTAAGGCCGCGTGGCTTGCTAGGTCGAAATTCTAGCCCCGTGACAATTGGATATAACTCCTTATTTAAATATTAAATGTAACTTTTGTAAGTAAAAAAATAAAACAGACGGTTATGATTGTCTCACGTATGATCCAACAGTTCAATGGATCAGATGGTGCTTGACAACCTTATGACTCTTTCCATATTCATGGAGATTATAGCATATTTATTAAAACTACACTATTATTTGTTTGAAAAAAAGAGTTAACATTTACATCATCCATTTGATCTTCATTTTATAAAATTTCTTAGAAAACTGTAATTAGAATATTTATTTCAATTTAGTCTTTACTGTTTTCATTTTTCAAGTCGATCTCTATTTAATAATTTTCGGGTAAAAGTACCCAAATAGTCACTATATTATCCTTGAAAATACAAAATGGTCACCAAAATTTAAAAACTTACATAATAACTATTAAACTTTAGTTTTTTTTATAAATGGTCACTGAACCGTTAATTTTTGTTAAGTGGGTGATGTGATAGTTATAGAAATTTGAAAAGTAACACATTTAATCCTCCATATTTAGACATTCAATCAACTTAGTCCTAATTTAACCTTCATTATTGATGTCTAAATTGATTGAATGTGTAAATATAGGGGGTTAAATGTGCTATTATACAAACTTTCATATCTATTGTCGTGACCGTTTTTGGGACCGACATGTGGAAAAATAGCTTGGCGATCGATTCTTTTGAAAATTAGGGGTTTATTCATTTAATTTATTAAATATTTAAAACTAGGGTTTTCCATATTAAAACCTTTGTTTAATTTTGAAAACCAATTTGGAGTCGCCACCGGTCATTTTGGTAGATCAGACACCATAAAAACAACCAGAGATTCGATTCTTTAAAATTAGGGTTCGGGAATCAGTTACGTGTGGGGAAGGATTAGTACCCCCACAAACGCCCGTTATCGGTACCTTATTAATTTCATGTGGCATTTTGGCATTTCGAGCAATAATTTGAATTTAATTAAATCTTTAATTGTTAACTGAAATTTGTTTCGAATGGAGATATCCTTTTGTAAGAAAATACATTTTAAACGAATATAAGTTTTGAAACATCCAGTTGCTTTAGGATACTTCAATTTATATTAAAAAATGTATCTCAACACAAAAGGTTTTTAATGCATGTCCAATTATTTTCTTGTCATTTTTAAGTTCAAACATAATTAGGGCTCCAAATGATTAAATTAATTAAAGATATATGAATATTACCAAATTTAGGGATTTATGTGATAACACCCAACTGATTAGGCACTATCCATATTAAGCCAAAAACCAATAATATTCCTAATTATTGGTGACACTAACTTCTTTAAATCTTATCCTTATTTTATTTTAACTAAACTATCTATGTATGATTACAATATTCTAGGTTAAAATGAGATATTAAATATTCTACCAAAATACCCCTTGACTAACATCACATTGCAATGTGACACTAATCAACTTAGGGCATTAAAGTGTCCATTTAATATTCATTTATTTTCTACAATGATCTCACCTATTTAAATTAATTAAAGGACCTAAATTCTAAAGGCTCTAATTAATTATACTAAATGGTTAAAGTCTCCTAACAAATATACTATATGTTAATTTTAAAACATGCACACATATAAATTAGATAAATAAAAGATGAAACAAGGATCAAATTGCATTAAAATTGAACTAGGGTACCCAAATTACAATTGTTCGGTGACTAAATTGAAAAGAGACAAAACAAAAGGATAAAACCGTGAAGGTATGAGAGTAGGGCGCGGGTCATTAACTCCCGACCTGACTCACCCGCGGGTTAACTTAACCCATTACCAAAACGCCACGTTTTGGTAAAGGTATTTAACCCCCGTTTTCCCAAAAAATTTCATTCATTTTCATTTGTGTTCAGCCCCCTCTCTGTTTACAACTCGGTCACTCTTCCCTCTTTCTAAATTCTCCCCCACAAACACAACTTACCCAGAATCCTTACCTAATCTCGATCAAAACCAAAGGATTTTTGCTTGAATGTTCATCCAAGTTCTTAAGAACTGGATAAACTTCAAGTATTCCGACCAAACTCCACTGTGGCCTCCGCCATTCAATCTTGCTCCGCCGTTCTCCAACCAGCCCAACCTGTTCGTCGGCCGCCGCAGACAATGCTGGCGAACCTCTAATATCTTCTTCCTCATTCCGGTCATCTTCTTCTATATTTTAGCCGCCGTATGTCACCGTGCTCTGCCACCACTCAAACCCTAAATCACCAAAAAAAATCAAATTTTAACCATAAATACCTAGATCTACTCCCGGTTCGATAGAACCACCCTTCTAGGCCTAGATCTACCCTTAACTCGAGCCCTTTTCGACTTCACCATTCCCTAAAACAAGCTTCGGTAACACCTCCGCCGCATTGAGATGAGCTCCGATCACTATTTCCAATCTTGTTTCATTTTCGGTTTTGCATGCATACAAACTGATTTTTTATTGTTTTTGCAGGAATTAAAGACGTGGAAAGAATATACCTTTGTGACGGCGGCCATATAGATTTCGGTGACTTTCCCAGTGTCCG
The DNA here is from genome assembly GCA_019671005.1 of Hibiscus mutabilis. Taxonomy (NCBI): domain Eukaryota; kingdom Viridiplantae; phylum Streptophyta; class Magnoliopsida; order Malvales; family Malvaceae; genus Hibiscus; species Hibiscus mutabilis. The sequence continues at coordinate 71,376,507 of CM033715.1, forward strand.
ATCACCCTCTCCGGCTTTCTTTAGGCTGCAACAGTGGCCTCTTCGGCTTCCGGTGACTCTCGGTCTTCCAAATGTAAGCCCTTTTCTCTTTTCAATTAATGTTTTTTATTATATTATTAATATTTAATAGTAGTAATTAATGTGGTTAATTATTGCATGATAGCTTTTCTTTCTCTCCTTTATATAGTAAATGGAAAATGACGCCACACATGATGTCACAACCATGACATCAGTGGGGAGAAAACACAGATCCATGTGAAACTCTAATAGACCAACCAATGACTGCCATGTGGCATAAAATGAACGAGAAATCTTTGGATTTGTGTTTGTTTGACTAGATTTTACCCAAAATGGGTTGTATAAGAGCTGTTTAAAAAATGAAGTTTGGGTCTTGTAAAATGTAACTTGGGCTTTGGGAATTTAGAATGTAAAAATAGACATTTGAAATGTATTTTGAACTGTAATATGTTGGATTTATTTATTTTTAAGGGATTGTTATTTATATTTTTATATATTTAATATACTTTTAGTTTTATTTATAGGGATATATATATAGGACCCGGACAAAATTAGGGTATTACAGTTGCCCCTATTTGCTCATTGTTGTGGAACAAGAATAAGGCAAAGATTGAAAATACACGAATTTTGTCTGAACCATCTGACCATCGAAGCTTGAGGCCGTTCTTCTGATTATGAAATTCCTCAATCTTCTCTCTTTTGTCGATCCCTCTCGAACAAGCATGTTCTTCTCATTGTGACCTTCCTCATCCAGAGATTCTTCAACGAACTCTTCTCATTAGGAATTCTGACTTTGCCAGGCAAATTCTTCTCATTATGAGCTCTTCTTCCTTTATGTGAGTTCTTCTCATTAGGAACTTTGGGACAAACTCCTCTCATTAGGAGTTTTGGGTGAGTTCTTCTCATTAGGAACTCTGGGGCGAACTCTTCTTATTAGGAGTTATTCATTCTTTGTCGGGTGAGTTCTTTTTATTATGAACTCTGGATTCTTTACTGCGTGAACCGATTCATCTCCTCCTCTGGTGAAAAAATCGATCCTCTATAAGCAAATTATCTTGAGATCTGCCTCTGTAAACAGAATATCTTGAGATTTGCCTCTTCAAACGGGTTGATATCTTATTGAGATCCATCTTTTCAAACGGGTTGAAATCTTTAAAATCCGCCTCTTCAAACGAGTTGTAATCTTTAAAATCCGCCGCTTCAAACGAGTTGTAATCTTTAAAATCCGCCTCTTCAAACGGGTTGTAATCTTTGCTGAACAAAAATGTGACTGAAGTCTTTGCTAATCTTTGTTGGATCTACCTCATCTATCTCAAAGTTGTCAATTGAAATCTTGTTTGTTCTTCACTGGATCTTGGATAGGATCTGATATTCTTAGCCTTTTTGTTGAGTTCTCTGCTTCTGTTGAAAAAGTCTCTTATTTCAAAATGCTCTTTTCAAATCTATCTTGAGCCTTTGTCTCCAGTGTATATTTATTATTTTCATGTCCGACAAGATTTGCCCCAAAATTTGTTGTTAAGATCTTATTCATTCTGAGTAGGCTTTGACTTCTTTCAGTTATCAAATTCTTTCCAGGTTCTTTACTTTATCATTCTATTCTGATATACACCCTTATACTTAATGATGCCCCACTGATCTCTTGGTTTCTTATCTCAACATGCAGAGTTTTGCCCCTCTTTCATCATTTAGGGCGATCAAATGTCTTAAATCTGTGACCTTCTTTCAAGTCTCTAAACTTTCATTCATGTTTATGAACTTTCTTCAGGTTCACTCTTTAACCTCCTTGATCATCTCTCTGCAAAAAGAAATATCATCAGTTAATAAAAATTCATGTTGAAATAGTAGGAAATATAGTCGGTTTTCCGCTTAAAGCACTGAGAGTTTAGGATCACTGCTCATTCTACTCAAAGAATTTCAATCTGCAGTCTGCAACTCGTATGAAATCCTTTTGCTCCACTTTTTCTTTTGATCGACTTTCTTTATGCTTGGAGCACATGTGATTGGGTCTATCACTTCAATTCTGTAAGTTGCGATTTTTTCTCGTTCCTTGTTGGCTCTACTAATTCCCGCTAAAATATGCAAAAAACCTGAATGTATCAATTAGCATGCTCCTATCTTATGGATGCCTAACTATGTATGATGCATGAATGATGTCAATTTAGGACCATTTGGGTAAGTTTTCATCTTCAGGGAAACTCAAAATTTCTTTGCTCTATTTTTTAGACAGTCATTTTGCAGCCAAAGTAACACATCTCACACTCAAGTTCAATCTCCAGGATCTCTGCATCTTTTGCTCTAAAGCGCCTTTTCAGGTTTTCACTTTAGATTACTTTTCTCAAAAGTGCCCTTTCGGGTTTTCACTTTGGTTTTTGCTTTTCCTCTTTTTCTCAAGGCGCCATTTCAGGTTTTCACCTTGTTTTTTTCTTTTTCTTTCTTTTTTCTTTTGATTAGGCCAGTCGCATCACTGCCTTGATAACCAATGATTCAAATTTCCCTTATCAACAGAAGAACATAGAGCTATGAACATTCTCATTCAATTTGGGAGGCTGAAGGACGACAATGGCTCCTGATGCAGTAATCATCACCATGGCTCTATGATATCTCAGAAGCATCTTCAAACCTCATAAACTGTCACAATTGAAATATTGCCAAGTGAGCGTAGTGAATAGGAGTAACAGCAAAGATGTGCTCCTTCGATTTATATAAGACAGAGAATGGGCAAGTTCTTGTAGATCATCAATCAAAAAGCCAACTCAATCCAAGAATACATGATAATGTGGTTCCAATTATCCCAGCATGAGTACAGAGATAAAAATCTTTGTTCTTCGATGGCATATTTTGTTGTCAACAACAGTTCAAGGTTGTACAATTCTGTAGATCCTTGTTTGAAAAACACTTAGTATGATGGTTTTTTGTGCAATAATCACCACAAACCTTGGGTTCCAGTTCTCATCAAGAGATTCGCAAGCCTCTATTACTTGATCCAGTGCTTCATTATTCTTATATTTATGCGTACTTGCTTTCCACATATTCAACTTATAAGCCTTCACTTGCCATGTCCCACCATGCACTTTACATAGGAAAAGTTTGAGTACTGATGATAACTCCTTTCTTCTGAACCCATTCTTGCTACGTCTTCATTCAATTTCTTTGACAACATTCTTTCTCATAGTTCCAAAAGAGATCACCAACTTCTGTTGTTCCAGCTTGCAGATTCTACTCATAAAAAATATAACATGTTCTTCCATAATGTTCTTTGTAGCATTGCCCTATTCAACCTTTAATTCAGCTATCATCGTTGCTCTCTCCAACGTTCGCCTCATCCTTTTATTTTTGGAAACAAAGTCTTCTCATCTTGCAATATCTTAGAAATAATGATCTCCACAAATTGATCTTGCTGCAGCTTTTTGCCCAAAAAATATGGCTCATGTTCTCCTCTTGCCCAGGGTTGTCTGTGACACTTTCTTGAAGCTTTGTTTAAAGACACTCAGAGTTGTGTCATTTTCCTCGTCATACTTTCCATCTTAATCAAGTACCGAGGCCACCTCATATTTTGCCTGCACTTAAAGGATTAGTACATCATAATAATACCCATGAAATCCTTTACTTTTCTTACGTCTAATCAATTTATATGCAAGATGTTTGTTGAAACAATAAGTGAAAGGCTCAGAATATTATTTTAATAATTTTGAGAAAATGGAAGGATTTGATAAATCATGGCAAACATGAGAAAACAAAAGCAAAATTAGGCCCTTGAATACCAAATACAATAGAGCCCTTGAACCAAATTGGCAAAGATCAACTCAAATGTGATTCCTTCCAATTTATTAGACTTTCTAGGGAAACATTTCCCATATACCTAATTCTATCCCATTTAATTGGCTCTTTTTACCTCACTAACTTACCAACCCAATCATTCCCTCTTTTCTGATCTCGATCGGGTATTAAAAGTCTAAAAATCCTTGAAGAAAGGTTAACCCTAATAAGCGGGATGTATTTTGAAGACAAAATTCCCTTAATCCAATATTCGCATATGATCAAAATGGTCTTTTGAGGCTTGTAATGGGGCTAACGCTCAGGGCTATGAAAGAAATGATATATAGGCTCAAAATAAGTGTTTATGGGTGATGAAACGAAGGATCATTTCTTCCAAGTGAAACCTTATTTCCGCACTTCTTGATTTGAATATGCTTGGATGAAATACTCTTTCCTTCTTTATATTTTCTTCTCTTTTGGATCACTTTAGACTGCCCATTTATGGGTTTTCACCCTAAAGATCATTTCCCTTCCTCGAGTACAAAGATGATCAATCCTCCTTGACTCTTTCAAATAAAGATTCATTGGAATAGAAGATCTCACATATGTCCAATGCTTTCCTTGCACTTTTTCGACTTAGTGCTTTCTCTTTCAATTATTTCAACTTTTATGACAACAATTTTCAACTCGATTTAGTTGACTTTTTGAACGCAAACTTTCCTTTGTTTCTTTTTCTTTGTTTCTTTTCTTTTGTTTCTTCTTTCTCTTTCTTTTTTTGTCTTTCTTTTCTTTTTTGACTAGATTTTGAATATTCGCTTTCATTCAACATGTCTCTCTTGCTCTTATACTTAAAACATCCACTTTTGTTTCTTGCCCCTAATTCACAAGGCATTACTATCATGGCACAATTAAAACCAAAAATTTTCACAAACAAATTCACATCTTCTTTGCCCCCAATGTGAGGGTGATCCTTGGTTTGGTTTGAATTGAAAGAAAACTATCAGGCTCAAAGGGGACAACAAATGATATTTTCTTATTTTCTTTCTTTGTGAAGGGAGATGAAGGAATGCCAAATGTCCTCTCATATATGAATATCTTCGAAGAAAAGCGGTCTTCAGGTGGTAGATGTTTTGGCTTATCACTTCATTCAAGGACCTTAGTCAATAATGCCTGAGAGGAAAATTCACTCAGAATTTTTATTTGAGATCTCCCCGTGATTCCTGAACACTTGTTAATGTCTTCTCGTTAGCCTAAATAACTTAGAAGAGAATCACATTTCAGGATTGATCTTTGAATTTGATTATTGGTCACTCTTGCAGCAGTTATTCAAGGACCTGATAAAACAATTATGAAGATATATACATATATGCATGGGAGAACAAAAACTAACCCATGAAAAAGAATAAATGAAATTTTAAAAGAATCAACAAATGTGAATTGTTTTCCATTTAAGAAAAATTATGTAGGAAACAAGCATTTAATACAAATAAACCGAATAACCTCCCTTACAAAGGACCCCCAATGCTCGCAGGCAAAAGCGATTGGAATGGTTCAGGGTATTATTCTGTACCGGTCCAAAAAGCGTAGACAAATCTCCTGTGATCTAGCTATCTTTATTCAAGTAGCACTTGAGTCAATTTTAGCCACAGCAATTCTTCACTTTCTCTTGCCAGCACAATGACATACTTCATCTTGTTTACTATGTTGTTCTCATCGAGCCTTGAATTAAGATCATCCTATCAATGAGCTTCCTTGTTTCTCCAATCAATTGTTTGCTCTTTTCCGCAGAATATTTGATCATTTGCATGTGCAAATTGACAACTTCTTCTGGTCGACGCCTAAATGAGCTATGCTTATCCTGTTCTTGGCTGGATGTCTTCAGGTTTTCAGTGGATATGTTTGTTCGAGATTTCTTCATTGTCAACTGCTGGTTCTCGATTGGTTTCACATTTCCCTTTCATATTTTTCTTTTCTTGATGCCTTTTGTCACTTGACTTTCAGCCATCCCAATTGTATTAGCTCTAATCAGATGAATACCTTTGGTTTACAAATCTTAATGAACTGACCATCAACATCAACCTACAAAATCCTCTGGTTCAGAAAGTTTTGGACTTCTCACTTGAAAGTGTAACAGTTCTCAATGTCATGATCATGGACTCCATTATGATATTCACAATAATTCCCAATGTTGTAACAACTTGGATGATGAGGCTTTGAAGATTTGACATGACACGATGAAGCTTCGAGCAACCTGAAGTACAGCTCACGATGAGATCTAGTTTAGTTCTTGATTTTCCACCGACAATAGCACCTTGAGCATCTAGCTTTGGTGTATTCTTCAGTAAAGGAAACTTTTAGGAGGTAAGTGTCCAAACATTACTCCGATTCTAATACACCTTAAACTGTAGCGAATTGCCCCCAAAAGCCTGCTATAAATTCTGCCCTTTTCTCTTTTATTTCAATTCTTTTAGCAAATACTGGTCTTTTTTAGAATCGAGATTCTCCATTCTCAAAACATAAATGTCCATTCCTGATAAGGCCACTAACTATGTGTTTTAAAAACATACATTCTTCCACAGAGTGACTAAAATCTCCATAATAATAGCCATAAGCTTTTCTTATACCATAGAATGACTTATAAAACTTTGGTGGAACCGTCCTCAACAAATGGTTTTGTGCAAGGTATGGCAACAAATCTGAATATGGTATTGGGATAGGAATAATCATCTCCCTTTTCTTGCTAAACTATTCAACCTCATTGTCTTTCGTTTCTGTGTTTGCTGCCCATCTTTTCTTTGACGGAGGCAATTCCATTGTGAGAAAATTTCTTGCATCAATTGAATCCTTGGCTTTCATCCCTTCGAAGAATCATTCTGGAAATTTATGCGGTTCTGTAGGTTTGATGGAATCAACTTGTTCTTTATTAGCCTCACAACCCCTAGTCAATTCAGGTCTGGAGCAAACATCAAAATTCCGGCTTTTACTTGGACCTCTTGTATTTGTGCTTGATAACATCCAGTTTAGCTCTATCAAATCCTGTCAGCGCACCGAGGATAGAAACATCATCTTCAAAATCTACTTTCAAACTCTCTAAATCATTGACTGATACTCTGACTGTGCTATTCTGAATCTTTTTTGGAACTGATCCTTCAGGTTGAACCCTTGTGTGAGATAAGTTTTCATATTGATCACCAATGCTGGTATTTCTATCTAGAACTTTTTCCTTCTCAACCTCTATGATTCCAAGCAATATGGTAGCTTGACTTACCACCTCATTTAGGGACTGATCAATCCTTTGCTCCACGCTACCCAAGCAGTTCTCAACAACTTTTTGAGATTGCCTCACCCTAGCAAGCCTATTGCCCATATTTATAAAAACATTGGTTTTCAGCTTTCACACTATCATTTAAAACAAATGCAATATGATTTAAAAAATGCAATGTTATGATGTTATTAAAAATACAATAATTTTCTAAAATGCAACATTTAAACGATGCAATGTATGAATGCACAATGTATCGATTTCAAGGACTAGTCTTTAGAGCAACATCCATTAGCCAAAAGGTCTAATACAAGAAATAGACAATCTCATTACAGAAAGTAGCTAGCCATTATCCCTATATTTATCACTTTATTTTGCTTTCGAGGTCGACGTTTGTCCTAGCTTAGTGTTGATGTCGAGGTAATGTAACATGTTCATGACAAAATCCATATGTACTAGACGATTCTTTGCACCAAGTTCCTGAAATTTATCCTTTCATACTTCTGCCCCTGGATAATTTAGATGGTTGTCTCAAACTTGCCTTTCAATGCCATATTCTTCATTTCTAGTGCCCCTTTCTGAAACTTTCAAACTAATCTTTCAAATGTTGTACTACGGTTTTCAATTATGTCATCTTCTTTTCCAGCTCTTTATCTTCTAGTTAAAGATTGACTTTTCCTCCTCATTGTACCCTTTCGATAGCTTTCTCCAACTGTAAAACTTGTGATGAAAATTTTGACTTCAAATCTTGTTCTTCCTCTAATACATGTTTGATCTGTCTGTTTGAATCCGTCAATTCTTGAATATCCTCTTTCATTGCCCTTTTAGCCTCTTTACACAACTTTTTGTAACTATTTGCATCCTGACACATCTCTCCCATAAATACTTCTCCTTTCTTCAACTGAGCCTTCTCTGACCAGGTACACACCGTCGTATTGCCTTCTCCTTGTTTATCAGACCCCTTGACCATTATGAACATTGTTTGACTTGACTGCTCCTCAAATCGATACCTCTAATAAATGCAAGATGATGCTGAATGTACGAAAAGAAGACAACAAAAGAAAAACAAAACAAAAGAATAATGTCAGTATGGTAAAACAATATTGAAGGCAAAATTTTAAATTGATACAATAAAACAGTTTATCGAGCAAGGAAAATAACCAAATAAGAGTATTTAAACAGATAGCCCCTTGTCCTAGGTCCCTGGTTGGCTTTAGTGGGGTGGATTTCATAAAAAACAGCATGTGGGTGTCATTCTAGACTCTGGGTTCCCGAACTGTCGTTACTGTCTACTGCGACAGAAAGACATCGATTTAGTAGTATATGTTCCTTATAATAGAGGTGTAGGCCCCACGATGTATACAGTTAGTATACCGGAATAAGACAAAAATCTGAACTCAGAGCTGGAGAGCATCACGTCGGATAATGTCTTTCTTCCACTTAAGGGTGAAAAGCACTGGTCGAGGGCTATGCATGAATAACAGATATATCACACACAAAAGCTACGTCCATTCTTCATGAAAATCCATCCAACAATTTTTGGAAAAAATAAAATTCAAATTATTGCTCAAAATGCCACATGAAATTAATTAATTAGGCCTGACTCTCAATTTTGTCCCCAGCGGAGTCGCCAAGCTGTCACGACTGTTTTTGGGACTGACGTGTGGAAAAATAGCCTGGCGATCGATTCTTTTGAAAATTAGGGTTTTATTCATTTGATTTATTAAAACTTGAAAAGTAGGATTTTTCCATATTAAAACCTTTGTTTAATTTTGAAAACCAATTTGGAGTGGCCACCAGTCATTTTGGTAGACCTGACACCATAAAAACAACCATAGATTCGATTCTTTAAAATTAGGGTTCGGGAGTCGGTTACGTGTGGGGTAGGATTAGCACCCCACAAACGTCTGTTATCGGTACCTTATTAATTTCACGTGGCATGTTGGCATATCGAGTAATAATTTGAATTTAATTAAATCTTTAATCGTTAACTGAATTTTGTTTCGAATGGAGATGTCCTTTTGTAAGAAAATACATTTTAAACGAATATAAGTTTTGAAACATCGAGTTGCTTTAGGATATTTCAATTTATATTAAAAATGTATCCCAACACAAAAGGTTTTTAATACATGCCCATTTATTTTCTTGTCATTTTTAAGTTCAAACCTAATTAGGGCTCCAATTGATTAAACTAATTAAAGATCTATGAATATTACCAAATTTAGGGGTTTATGTGATAACACCTAAATGATTAGGCACTATTCATATTAAGCTCTAAATCAATAATATTCCTAATTATTGGTGACACTAAATTCTTTAAATCTTATCCTTATTTTATTTCAATTAAACTATCTATGTATGATTACAATATTCTATGTTAAAATGAGATGTTAAATATTCTACAAAAATACCCCCTTGACTAACATCACATTGCAATGTGACACTAATCAACTTAGGGCATTAAAGTGTCAATTTAATATTCATTTATTTTCTACAATGATCTCACCTATTTAAATTAATTAAAGGACCTAAATTCTAAAGGCTCTAATTAATTATACTAAATGGTTAAAGACTCCTAACAAATATACTATATGTTAATTTTAAAACATGCACACATATAAATTAGATAAATAAAAGCGGAAACAAGGATCAAATTGCATTAAAATTGAACTAGGGTACCCAAATTACAATTGTTTGGTGACTAAATTGAAAAGATACAAAACAAAGGGATAAAACCGTGAAGGTATGAAAGTAGGGCGCAGGTCATTAACTCCCGACCCGACTCGCCCGCGGGTCAACTTAACCCGCTACCAAAATGCCACGTTTTGGTAAAGGTATTTAAACCCCGTTTTCCCAAAAATTTTCCCTTCATTTTCATTTGTGTTCAGCCCTCTCTCTCTGCAAACCGGTCACTCTTCCCTCTTTCTAAATTCTCTCCCACAAACACAACTTACCCAGAATCCCTACCCAATCTTGCTCAAAACCAAAGGGTTTTTGCTTGAATGTTCATCCAAGTTCTGAAGAACTGGATAAACTTCAAGTACTCCGACCGAACTCCACCGTGGCCTCCGCTATTCAATCTTGCTCCGACCAACCCAACCTGTTCGTTGGCTGCCACAGGCGATGCCGGCAAACCTCTGATCATCCTCTTCCTCATTTCGGTCATCTTCTTCCATATTTCGGCCGCCGTCCGCCGCTGTGCTTCGCCACCACTCGAACCCTAAATCACCAAAAAATTAATTTTTAACCCTAAATACCTAGATCTACTTCGAGTTTGATAGAACCACCCTTCTTCACCCTTCTAGGCCTAGATCTACCTTTAACCCGAGCTCTTTTCGACTCCACCATTCCCTAAAACAAACTTTGGCAACACTCCCACAACATTGAGATGAGCTCCGATCACTATTTCCAATCTTGTTTCATTTTCGGTTTTGTATGCATACAAACTGATTTTTTCTTGTTTTTGCATGAATTAAAGACATGGAAAGAATATACCTTTGTGACGGCGGCCATGGAGATTTCGGTGACTTTCTTGGAGTCCGATCACCCTCTCTGGGTGCAACGGTTCCTCTACAGCTTCTAGTGACTCTCGGTCTTCCCAAGGTGAGCCTCTTTCTCTCTTCAATTAATGTTTTTTTATTATATTACTAATATTTAATAGTAGTAATTAATGCGGTAATTATTGCCTGACAGCTTTTCTCTCTCTCCTTTATATAGTAAGTGAAAAATGACGTCACGACAATGATATCAGCGGGGAGAAAACATAGATCCATGTGAAACTCTAATGGACCAACCAATGACTGCCACGTGGCATAAAATGGGCGGGAAATCTTTGGATTTGTGTTTGTTTGACCAGTTTTTACCCAAAATGGGTTGTATAAGAGTTGTTAAAAAATAACGTTCGGGCCTTGTAAAATGTAACTGGGCTTTAGGTATTTAGAATGTAAAAATAGACATTTGAAATGTATTTTGGACTGTAATATGTTGGATTTATTTTTAAGGGATTGTTATTTATATTTTTATATATTTAATATACTTTCGGTTTTATTTATAGGGATATATATGGGATCCGGACAAAATTCGGGTATTACATATGTGATGTCGTCCACTTAATGTTAGTCATTGGGTCAATGACTATTTTGCAACAAAAACTAAAGTTTATTGATTATTATGAAATTTTTGAAAATTTAGTGACCATTTTATAATTTTGGAGATAGTATAGTGACCATTTGTGTACTTTACCCTAATTTTTATATTTCTTATTTTGCCCCTATTCTCTTCTAGTTTTCCGTTTCAGCTCTCATTATTGCTCGGAGATCACTCGGTTGGACAAAGTCGTCAACAACTAATATTGACTTTGCCTATATTCTATTTTATTTTTAAGCAACAAGCGATGATTTTGACAAAAGTCTCGTCATTTGCGGACACTTTATTATTTATTGTGGAATTCCTCACAAATCCCTAAATAATTTGAAGTGAACATCTATACCCCTAAACATGACTTAGAAGAAAATATAGAATTTAGGAAATCATCGTTGAAAATTTGGCCATCAAGAAATGATTTTCGGTTAAAATAATTTATAATTCAAAGTAATTGATTAATTAAGTAAAACTCAATAAATGTTCCAATTATTATAAAACTCAATCTTTTAAACAATGTTCTGATAGTTAATAAATCCAAATTACATAAATATCCCAATTTAATAGTTTGAAATAATTGGAAAGATCATACTGAATAATACAAATATCTGAATAAATGTGAGATGCTTCAAGTACCGAGTCGCCTAAAGAGTTTGAGTATCTGAAAGAAGAAACTATGTGGGTGTAAACTAAAGAGCTTAGTGTGTCTCTAAAGTGCAAGCAATCACAAAGCAAAATATTATTTTTGTTTTTCTGATAAATATTTTTGAAAACACATTAAATCTTAATCATAATGATATGATGTCCGATGCTCATAAAAACTCAATACCTAATCTTTGATACACTGCCCGAAGAGTAAGGTTTCCCAGAACCTACTCTCTCTAACGTCACCATTTGCAGTGGAACTCAGCCCAAAGGGTGGAACCACTGATCCGAAGCGAAATTCAGCCCGAAGGGTAAAACCATTGAACTTCCCCAAACAATCCAAATCCATATACCCACAATGATATGATGCTAATTTTAAAATCTGAATCTCATCCGAAACTTGAATTGTTAAATTCAAGTTGGACAATTCTATAAATCCGATGTTTTACGATTCTGAAAATTTGATATTCACAATTTGGTAAATATAATTTTTAGTTAAAACATAGTTCGATAAGTAATGCATGATATCCGAAATCTTTCACAAATCACAACAAAAAATAAATCACAGAAGATGTAAAAATCCCATTTCACACAAGTTTATAGCATAATAGAAACACACAAATTTATAGCACAGAAAGAGACACACCTTTAGCGGGCAAAGGTTCTAATATCAAGAAAGAAGAGACTCACACCCAAGTCTAGCTGAATCATAATTTACGAGGTAAGATCTCTATATTAGAACTAATATTATCACTATGCCACCAACTTTAAACATAGTACTAACTGAAAGAATACTCATGCAAAGATCTCGAAGAACGTGCATGGTCTATCAGAATAACTGGAGATAACTCGACAGACTCAAAGTCGATACATGAAAACAAGAATAACTCGGATCAAACCAATATCCAATTAATTTGAATTACTAAGTACAATAAATTGTAAATAGTGAAATTGAGCTTTCAGATTCGAATTATAAAAAACGGCTAGTAAATTTGGATTCAGGACGTCGAAAATGGTCAAGATGAACATTGTCTGAAAAAATCAACTCTAGTCAAAGAACAAACTAGTCAAAGTGAACTCTAACTGTCAAAGTCAACTATCCAAGGTGAATGGCCAACATTGATGTCATGGCCAACGGTTAAACTAGTCAAAAGTCACTGGTCAAACTAGATCTGTTTCGTTCTGAGATAGATGGGTCAACCTGGTTCGCTTCAGGTCAATACAAACGGTTCTTTTCAGTTCACTGGTCTGCTCGGGTCAACATAATCAATTTGATTCGACTGGTTCACATGATCACTCTATAGGTATTCTAATTTGGGTCCATACTATAAGTAGGCATGATCAGGTTCCAAGGCCATGAGCCTCTCACACTAAACACATGCATGACCTACTCCAATTGGTCTCTCAAACCCTTTGCCAAAACTGATGGCCCATCACACAATAGAGTTTCATCCTTTTTCGTGACATGATCTAGGGTTTCCAGAACCCTTAGGCGGCGACGAAATAACATCGCGACGGCGGTGGCGCTATAATGCAGCGGTGACAAAGATTTCTGATGGCTCAACACAGATTACCTCAACCATGAACACAAAGATACAATTCCTACCCAAACAATGGCAGTTGAGGCATGAACGACTACAGATAATGACAAAGACGCTAGTGGCTCACTGGAAACATATGACAGCAACCACAATGGTCATTCACGACCACAACTCAGAAACCCTGATTTAACAAAAACATGGGTTTAAAGCTTACCCATACTCAGAAGGGTTTCTCACGCTGAAGAGGCCGGTGAAGAAAGCGATGGCTGAACGACGGCACAAAGAGAAGTTGAAGGGTTTCTCACGCTTCTCTCACAAACAGGGTAGTGTAGACACTAAATTTTGTTCGGTTAAATTAAATACTCAAAATAAAATAAATCTATATTACCCTTTTTTTAAATACTCAAAAACCTTACCTTATACCCTAAGCCTAAAATTTCATGGCCCATTATATATAATTTTATATAGTAAAATATATATACAAAAAATAATAAAAATCCCAACTCCTTACTCATCAAGGCTTGGTTCTCATTGGATGAATCAATGACCCATTCCCATTGGTTGAAAAATACTTGGTGCCCAAGGTCTTGATTTTTTATTGATTCTTATTTTAAGGGGATAAACCAAAAAATACCCTTCATCACTATATAAATATAAATCTCATGAACGCTAAAAAAGGAACCACAACCCTATTTTTTCTCACACCATGCGACATCCCTACTGCCTTTTTTCATCTTTCTTAAAACAATAAACCCCATGCTGCCATTTATTCCATGGTTTTAAAAGACCCCCACTGCCATTTTTTCCATTGTTTTAAAGACCCCACTGTCGTTTGCTTTTTTTTAGACCATTCGATTCCCTTATCCACTATAATTTTCCCTAATCAAAATTATTTTCTACCATTATTAAACCCTTGAATCGAACTTCTCAACCCCAACAACATGTGGAATTTGGTTGATCGAGCATAAATATTTGGGTTTGTGGTACATTCTTCCCTTTTCTTTTTATTTATGTATAATCCTTTTTATAGTTCAATGAAAATGTGGATGATTTTATTGGTAACCTTTGTTGTTTATTTTAGTCTCTTTTTATGTGTTTTATTTTATTTGCTTGTGATATGTATGTTATTTTACTTGTTGAACGTTGTTTAATTTACTATTAGCTTGTATGTTTACTTTATTATCATGATTTCATATTATCCCTTTTATAATATATTTTCCTGTATATTGTATATAATATATAATTAAGGTATATTTTCTTAAAAGTATATACATGTGGTTTTCATTTGGGTTTGGTTTAGAAGTTTGGGCCTCTTGGTTTTGGGCTTTGGGTTGTTAAGTTAGCTTTGGATTAGTTTAGGAATTAATTTAATTAATTTAGGTCGTGTGCTCGTCTAATAGGGGCACGACCCTTAAATTAATTAAGTTAATTCTAGGATTAGTTTTAGAGCCATAATTAGTCTTAAGGTTCGAATCGGTTTAGTGGATTTAAATTTGCCTTTGGCTTATTGGAGTAAATGTTAAATTCATTAAAATTGGTTGAACACCTCTTAATTTTCTTTTAAGATAAAATTAACATGGAAATTAGACTAACATTTTAATTTAAAGCTATGATTAATTAATTTGGCTTATTTTAAATAGTATTCTTGGCTTATTAGAATACTAGTTTAAAATTAATCGAATTAATTATCATATCACAAGATAACTTATAATTTATTAGGGTTCTCTAGCCTTTTTAGGATTA
Source organism: Hibiscus mutabilis (assembly GCA_019671005.1). Classification (NCBI taxonomy): domain Eukaryota; kingdom Viridiplantae; phylum Streptophyta; class Magnoliopsida; order Malvales; family Malvaceae; genus Hibiscus; species Hibiscus mutabilis. Next base: position 71,391,612 of record CM033715.1, read on the forward strand.
ATTAATTTAGGGTTAATACTAGAAGCACCTAATTAGTAACTATATCACTAATTAAATTTCCATAATTTGGGCCTTTATAGGTTAGGTCTTGCGTTGGACCTTTTGTGTTTATTTTTGTGCCTTTGTTTTACATTCCTTAATTGTCATTCATACGGCCCGTTAATTTTGCATTAATTAATCTAAATCATAAAAGGGAGATATTTATTAATTCTGATATTTGTGTCGTAACATTCTGAGCTTAAAGGATGTTGACCAAATATCTGAATTAATTCTTACGGTCGCAAGGTAAAGTTAAAAGTTGATAAAATCATTACATCATATCTTAACTGCTTGCACCATGCATAAAGGTGACGTGCGGGATTTGAACCATAAATTAACACGACAGTAGAGCTTATTCGATATCGGTTTAATCTAAGGTCCGATGTATCCTCAACCTTATTAATTGAATGTCCAATTAATTTGAACCCAGCAATTTGATAAAGCCCGTTCAATTAAGGTTAATTTTCAATTAAGGTCACCGAATTAAATTCCTTTCAATTTCCGATAATTTCCTTCGATTAAAAGCAACAAATATTTTGGTACCGAATTTCGGGTGTGATGGGGGTGTTAATCCCTCCACACACGTAACTAACTCCCGAGCCCTTTCAAAATGAATCTCTGGTTTTGTGGTGTTCGGCCTACCTTATTCAAGTGGCCGATGGCAACTCCCAGTTTTCAATCAGGTTTCCAAAGAAAAAGAATTTTCAAAAGAAATCCTTTTAAACCAAGATTTCAAAGAAAGGATTTTTGGGATAACATGTAGCACCGAAATTATAATTTTTTAATGGTTTTTCAAAAAAACGTCGCTACAGTTAGATGAAGGAGAGCCAAGGATCGGGGTTTGCTCGCGGGTCGATGACGGTCACGATGGTGATGGTCGAGAAGCACACGGACAAAGGCAAGGGTAGATCGGAGCTTCACCGGTAATTTAGGTGAGGGAGATAATATCGGGAGGGGAATGATATTTCTAAAGGGAGAGATGCGGATGCTGCTTTCAAAATAGGGGTAGGGTCATTATTCGGATCTTTGGATCCTATTATGACCAAAGCGACATCTGAAATCCTAAATTCTCAAAAGTAAGACCCTTACAGTAAACTCGTCGCACCACCACGGCAAGTTCCAAAATTATATTATTTTTTATTCAAATTCACCGTGCACTAATGGCGATTTTTAATTTTTTTTAAATATCTAGTTTAACCATTAATCACGCAATTAACCTAATCTTAAAAAAACTCATTGTATGGACACGGCGAGTTCCCTCTTTCTTAACGGTGGTGTTTAAAATGATTGAACTCACCGTGTATAGACAACGAGTTTGGCTTGGTTATTATTAGAAAAAGTGTTCGATTAAGTTGTAAATCATCTAACATTTTGTAATTCTATTTTAATGCACAAGTAGTATAACTAATAGGTTGAAGAATGTTTTAAAGAAAATGTAGAAGTTGAAATGAATTTTTTAATTTTAAAATTGAAACCCTTTAGGTGAACTATGCAGTGGTAAAAAGTTATTGAAATGAATTTTAGTGAATTTTCATACTAATATTTATGCTAAAACATAGCTATTTAATAAAAATAAAACAACATATTTATGTTCGAGATGGACACTTTGGCATTCTATGACCTGGAAGTCTACAATTCCCGCAGAGTCTAGGTTTTCTGGTAGGTCCGCGCTCGCGGTGATGCATGTCATCCATATCATTTTAAATCCTTGTGGATTTGGGACGTCCTGCTTTTTCCCTTCGCAGAGTTGGGTCAAGTAAAATTGTGGTCCATGTCTACACAACATTTCATTCAGTTTCGCTGCCGATTGAATGGAATTCCATTCCGTAGACCTCAAATATTTAATGAAGTCAGTATACAGGATCTACGTATTCCTTGTAATTGATCTTGGCAGCGAAGCATACGGTGATGACATGCTCACACGAAGTTTTTAGTGCTTGGAACTTGCCACAGTCGCACAACCTGTTTCAGAGATCAACCTTGTACGATGTTGGGTCAAAACCTTACATTGGTCGTAGTATCTCCGAGACACAAAAAGAGTCGTCGTTACGCAACATCGGTAGCATATGCAACCCATTCGATTTAAGAACGACTTTTTGAATTTTGTCTCGTATCCTCGGGTGGAATGCGAGGCACCTTTGCCGTATACCGACAACTTCTTTGCCTAAGGTTACAAACAGCTTGCCCAAACGAAAGTACGTAGCTTTCACGATAGAGGTCACTAGAAAATTTCGAACCTCCTTCAAGGAAGAATTGATTGCCTCGGCCAAGTTAGTTGTTATGTGGCCACATCTGAAACCACCGTCATATGTGTTGGTCCATTTTTCTTTGAGAATTTTTGCAACGTATTGAAGCCCAGACCATTCCTTCCCCGCAACTCTTCAATCATTTGTGCAAATATGTGTTTTACTAGTTCGTACCCTGAGACACGACAGAGAGTACAAATGAGATATAGGGAAAGTAGTGATAAATACAACAAATCTTAAAATGTACCAATGTGTATAACGAGCATGCGTTCATCGTTCTTCTTATACCGGCCATGGTAGTTTATGGCAATGTGGCGTATGTAGTAATGGTGCTCAATGTTTGGAGATTGAAACTTTCTGCCCAAAGATTCAATCGCTGACTTGATCCCACCTCTTCAATATGATATCAAGCAAACTCGATCATTTTTTATAATATAATGACGTAGCTTCTTGAGGAAAAACATGCAAGATTCAGTATGTTCTCTAGGAACGAGTGCGAACGCTATGGGTATTGTCTTGCGATTGTCACCTTGAACAACAACTAATAGCAAAACTTGCTTGTATTTTCCATACAAGAACGTGCCATCGATTTGAACGACGGGCTTACAGTTCTTGTATGCATTCATACGCTGCAGAAATGTCTAGAAAGGTCGTTTGAATTAGCAAACATTAGGAACCACGCGATCGTTCTTGTAGTATGGTTCGGTTTCAAAATCTTCGATCGTTTTGGGGTTGTATTTCTTCATGATGTTTATCCAAGCTAGGAGCTCGTTGTAAGAAGCGTCCCATTCCCCATGCAAATTAGTGATTGCCTTGTTCTTTCCCCTCAAAGTCTTTTTGTATAATGGCATGTAATCGTATATTGTATTAACATGCGCCTGCATCGCAGAAACAGTAACTTTGAGGCTTGCCTGGACAATTGTTTGGACACTCCCGGCGGTGATATTGGAGTCCAGGTTTAGATGATCCTGCCTGTAACCGATGGAACGTATTTATTTGATGTCGCGTACTGCACCTTGGAGTGCACATTGTAACGTATGTTTTAGTTTTTATTAGCAGTTTTTGCTTTGTCGCTCATTCTGAACTGCATCCCTTCCTACAAGTTATTTTTTATTGCAAAGTAAAAACCATCAAAACCCACGTTAGGCACGTCAGGGAACTCTTGCACGTCCATTGTTGCCAAGTCGATGTCGTGCATGTACGAAGGAGGCTCGTACGATGTTAGGGCACTACTGCTTGCAAAATGTCCTAATTGATTTTAATTGAAGTTTCTTGGGGCGTTATCATCATTATTTGTAACCCTCTTGACCTGGCCTAGTCGCAAGACCTAACTGAGCGAGCTACATTAAGTTTGCCGAAACAAACACGTAAGATTAACTCAAATTACGTCCCCTTTTTTCTTTTTAACTTATCTAGATGCAACATATTAACCTATGGTGTTCATACTGGCAGCGGGTAAAAACTCAACTCAATTGAACATCAAATCGATATCCAATTGCTCGCAATTGGAATTTAAGGACTAAATTGCAATTCTGAAAAACTACATGGACTTAGATTATTTATAAGTTGTCGATACTTAATTAATCAGGTTTCAGGCTCACATGTTAGAAATTAGCTCAAAATGATCATTCAAACTCATGTAATTGCATACATAACATTTAGGGACCAAAATGGAAGAAACAAAAACTTTAAAACATCTCAATAACTGAATTAACAGCTGCCCGTATCGATACACGGGCATGTGTATTGGTACACTTTGGAATTTCTCAAAAACTAGATTCCAGTGGCCTAAAACCGTACCGATACAGCCATGGCGTATCGATACGCCTTGCCTAAATGTCGTTTCTCGTACTGAAACACTTCCTCGCGTACCGAAACACAAACCCCAAAACAACTTACCCGTACCGGTACAGAGACATAGGTACCAATACGCTTGGACCTTTAATGTTTATTTTGTTGATTTTTCGAGCTTTCTAAGCTACCATAACATTCCAACATACTTCTAACATAATCACAACATTAATCTACAACAACTTATCACATAATCACCAATCAATCATGACATTATGCTTCAATGAGTAAACTAGAGGCATGCTACCTAGAAACCAAAACATCCCAAGCATGAATGCATAAATCCAAACAATACTAAGTATTAAAGGCCATTTACAACCCAAACACAACATAGCAAACAAGCTAAAATAGGGAGTTTATCAAAAACGCCTCTTAAACCAACAATGAACCCCATTGCCTTTATTACTACAAGTCTAGTTCGAAACCATACTTTCTCATTATTCAAGTCCTTGTATTTTCCCCTTGATTTAACCAATTTTAATCTCGAATCGGACTCGAATCTCTAACCTGATCCACCGGACTGTCTAACCAGCCTATAAACTGCTAGGCCCAAAATCGGGGCATTACAACTCTCCCCCAATTAGGAAATTTCATCATCGAAATTTTATCCAAAGAAAACAAGTGCGAAAACTATCTCATTAAGTCTGCCTTACTCTTTCACGTGGCCTCCTCAACTCCATGGTGTCGCCACAACATCTCCACAAGCTCAATCATTTTGCCACGCAAAAATTTACTACACAAATCAATGATGTCAATAGGTTCCCATCATCAAACAAATCTGGTCGTAACTCAATGCCCTCCACCGTCATAACATACGTTGGATCCAACCGATACCTCCGCAACATCGACATATGAACACATCATGAATCTTCTCCAACTCAGGAGGCAACCTCAAACGATAAGCAATAGGACCTACACTCTCCACAACCTTATACGGTCCAATAATCCTCGAACTAAGCTTACCTTTACGTCTGTACCGCATCACCTTCTTCCAAGGTGACACCTCAAAAACACACGATCACCAACCGCATTACCTTCTTCCAAGGATTTCTGGCGATCTTAAGTCGCTTTCAAGGGATCACAAATGAGTTTCACTTTCTCATTCATATCCTTTAACACATCAGGCAAAGAAACATTATTTTCCCCAACCTCAGCCCAACACAAAGGTGTACAGTACTTCCTACCATACAATGCCTCATACAGTGCCATTTGTATACTAGCTTGATAACTGTTATTATAGGCAAACTCCACCAAAGGCAACTGCATCTCCCAGGTTCCTTGGAACTCAATAATACAACACCTCAACATATTTTCCAAGACCTAGATTACTCGTTCAGACTAACCATCCGTCTGAGGATGATACGAAGTACTAAAACTCAATCATGTACCCAAAGCTCAATGCAAACATTCCCAAAACCTTGCTATAAACCACATATCTTTATTAGAAACCATGGACTTAGGCACACCATGTAAACGCACAATCTCAGTAATGTATAAATCTACCAACTTATCCAAAGTATACGTCGTATGCACATGCACAAAATGCACACACTTTATAAACCTATTAGCAATCACCCAAATGGAATCCTTTTTAATGGGCATCAACGGCAACCCAAACACAAAATCCATGCTGATTCTATCCCACTTCCATTCTGGTATTTTCAACGGTTGCAACAACCCAGAAAGAAGCTAATGATTAGCCTTAACACGCTGACACACCATGTATCTAGCAACAAAATCAACCATAACTTTCTTTAAACCAACCCAATAGTACTCTTCCTTCAACCCCCGATACATCTTAGTATTATCGGGATGCATGACAAAAGGACTAGCATGCGCCTCAGACAAAAGTGGTACGCCTTAACTCAACATCACTAGGCACCACTATCCGATCCTTGAAACACAACATCCCATCATCATTAAAGTGAAAATCCGCCAGATTTCTATCCATGATATCCCTAACATGCGGTACCAATGCATCACCATAAGGTTGTTTCTACTTAATCAATTGTGACAAAGATGGATTTACCTACAACTCAGCCAACAAGCCTCCATCTCGCGTCACACTTAACCACGCAAACATCGCCCTCAACTCTATCACAACTTCCCTACCCAAAGCATCAGCTACAACATTAGGCTTTCCCATATGATACTCAATCATCATATCATAATCCTTAAGCAACTCCAACCATCTATGTTTCTTAAGACCCAAATCCTTTTGCGTCATCATTTTTTTTCAAACACTTATAATCTGTGTACACAACATACTTCTCACCATAGAGATAGTGTCTCCAAATCCCTTGAGCAAACACAACCACGACAAGCTCAACACCATGTGTAGGACGTTACGCTTGTGCACTTCTAACTATCTATATGCATAAGCCGCAACTTTGCTAGCAACGCAACAATCTTAGAGGATTCCTCAACAAATCTTGATATTAATCAATTGAATCTAGAAAACCCACGAACTTCCGACTCCAACCTTGGTTGCTTCAAAACTAACACAAATCAAACTTTCGAGAACCAATCTTTAACACCCACTTCAAACCTTGAGAACTACAAAGAACCGCATTACCAAAACTACTTACATAAGCTACCTTGCTTACATCATCACTCTATCGACCTCTGAACAGTCACCTGTAAGTGTGAACATTTGTATGCATGATTACTTATATGCCCTCATAGATGTTTATGTGTGAGTATGCAAAACCTCTAATGTCATGCCCAAATGTATGCATATATATGTATATATATATATACATATAAGTGTTTTTGCGCTGTACATGTTAAACTGTTCACACTTACTAATAACGTTCTCAAAACCAATATTCCTTCCAACATACCCAAAACTCGCACTTCCCAACTAAAGAGCAAACATTCACTACTCCACAAAAACCTGCTAAACCACTCATACTTGCCGATCAAGATTCCTTCCCGGTACCTTTGCACACGAGAAGATCATAAAAACACAACAACAAACTGATCCAAAAACTCATAGAATACCCGATTCATCACATCCATGAACACAACAGGGCATTAGTCAAACCAAACTCATCACCAAGAACTCGTAATGCTCGTACCTCGTACCAAAAGTATTCTTAGGCATATATACATCCTTTACCTTCAATTAATAATACCCAGACCTCAAATCAATCTTGGAAAACACTGATGCACCTCTAAACTGATCAAACAAATCATCAATCCTTGGCAAATGATACTTATTCTTAATCGTCAACTTATTCAGTTGTCGATAATCAATGCACATCCGCATTGTGCCATCCTTCTTTTTCATAAACAACACCGGTGCACCCCACAACAAAACACTAGGCCAAATAACCCCCGATCAAACAAATCCAAAAGCTGCGTCCTTAACTCCTTCAACTCTTTTGAAACTATACAATAGAGAGCAATAGACATTGGAGTTGTATTCGCATACAACTCAATGCCAAACTCAATCTCTTTATTCAGCAACAAACTAAACAATTCATCTAGAAAAACACCCATAAACTCACACAATGTGCGGATATCCTGAACATGCACATCCTTTGATCTTGGATTCATAACATAGGGCAAGAATGCCTCACAACTTGAATCCATCAAACGACTCACTTCTATAGCTGAATCGACATTAGGCAAGAACTTACCATTCTCAATCATGATTACAACCACGTAATTATCAGCAAGTTTCAAGGTAACTTGCTTAGATTCAGAATCAACCATAGCTCTATGCTCAGACAAGCAATCCATACCTAGGATTGCATCAAAATTGTGAAACAACAACTCTATCAATCCAATCGCAAACACATGACCTTGAACAGTCATAGGACATCTTCTAAAGAACCTTATTGTAACAACCATTTCACCAAAAAACTAGTTCCTTGCATTCCTACATTTAACACCTCAGCAAGTATATCAAGAAAACGTGCATACTCACGCAAGATATATAAATACTTAGAACCAGAATCAACCAAAGAAAACAACGTAAAAGATTGTAAAGTAAATGTACCTGCAATCACATCGGTGTCACTGCGTCCCTCGCGATGTGCGTACACCATTGTAGGACCACCACCCTTAGATTGAATAGCAACGATATGAGCCATCATCCTCCGTATGCTAAAACTACCATAAGCCACGACCATGGCCTCGATGTGGTGCAACTGTAAGTGCCTTAGCCTGTCCACCACCAACCAACAACGGGCAATCGCACCTCAGATGATCGCTCGATACACAAATCCAATAAGAGTTAGCAACAACAGTAGCAAGAGCCTGTCCCTCACATGCCAAACGCAAACAGTCTCGCCTCATGTGATCACGCGATCCACATACCCAACAGGTATTAAAAGTTGATCTAACATGGGTATCCTGATCACGCGGTCCATGCCTAGCACTACCTCTACCTCATCTTGAATTAGAGTGATACCTTTTATCACGATGCTTATTATATTGCCACCACCAAAACTAGAGTCTGCAACTCTTTTTCCCAAGCCATAACCACTCACACAAGATGATAAACCTAAGTTCTGCTCAATATCCATCGCTCGTGTAACCAACACGTCGAAATCGGTGCAGTCAGAAGCCAACATGTAAGTCTTCACATCTTGTACGAATCTATATCGGAATCGGTCATAGTGATGCCTCTCATCTGGACCACAAACTCATATTGCCTTAAACCCAGACTATAAACTCATATTTCTTTTCAGCCAAGTGTCTAACTCCCAAATACTTCTTTTCAAAAATAGTTTGAAAGAACTCTCTGTTCACATCACCAAGTTCCATACCTACAGCCACAGTTGTCCACCAACTATAAGCATCACCATGCAATAGGGATACAATACATCCCAACTTACGTGTGTCATTACACCCCATTTGGACCAAAATCTAAACAGTTTTGGTCATCCACGCCTCAGATACCTCAGGTGCTAACCCTCGAGACTCAAATCCTCCCAAACTATAGAGACGCTCTAACAGCAACCCACGGTTATCCAACAACTGGTGCAGTCACATACACTCCAGCAACGACAGCTTGAAAAGCTCTGGACATCGCCTATATCAAAGGCGCCATGTCACCCAACATTGACCAAATTGGCACAAGTGGTACTTATTTCGGGGTGGCTAACCCTTAAGAGATATAACATTCTTCTTAACTTGTTACCCAATGGGAATAGCACTCGTGCTAGTTCATAATTCTCCCATCAGTCGTAATATAACATATTTTCGAATGCATGATAATTACACCAAAGCAAAAACAATCATACAAGCTTTAAGCTAGGATCCAAGACTTTCTTTCCAAATAAAATATTTCAGACTGTAGTAATAAGGCAATGTGTCCCACAAATATCCCCAAAATAACATATGTAATCCAACCGACATATAAACAATCAACATACTTATAAACAATCAACGTGCATAGCAAACAATAGTAATCAACCAATAACAGTATTCCAAAATCCATAACCTCATCCCACTTATCGCAAACCTGGCTCTGATACCACTAAATGTAACCCTCTCGACCCGGCCTAGTCATAAGACTGAACCGAGTGAGCTATATTGGGTTTGCTAAAACAAACTCGTACAGATTAACTCGAGTTACGTCACCCTCTTTTTTTCTTTTTAACTTATCTAGATGCAACATATTAACCTATGGTGTGCATACTGGCAGCGGGTGAAAACTCAACTCAATTGGGTATCGAATCGATATCAAATTGCTCGCAATTACAATTTAGGGACCAAATTACAATTCTAAAAAACTATATGGACTTAGCTCATTTTAAAGTTATTGGTCCTTAATTAATCAGGTTTCATGCTCACATGTCAGAAATCAGCTCGAAACAATCATTCAAACTCGGGACCAAAACAGAAGAAACAAAATCTTTTAAACATCTCAATAACTAAATTAACAGCTGCTCGTATCGATACACGAGCAAGTGAAGCGGTACGCTTTGGCATTTCTCAAAAACTAGATTCCAACAGCCAGAAACTGTACCGATACAGCCATGGTATATCGATACGACTTGCCTAAATGCCCTCGCCCGTACCAAAACACTTCATCGCGTACCGAAACACAGACCCTAAAATAGCTTACTCATACCGGTATAAGGACACGTATATCAATACGCTTAGACCTATAATGTCCAGTTTTGTTGATTTTTCAAGCTTTCTAAGCTACCATCACATTCCAACATACTTCTAACATAATCACAACATTACCAAGGATCAATCTACAACAACTTATCATAGAATCACCAACCAATCATGTCATTATGCTTTAATGAGTAAACTAGAGGCATGCTTCCATAAAACCAAAACATTCCAAGAATAAATTCATAAATCCAAACAATACCAAGCATTAAAGGCCATTTACAACCCAAACACAGCATAACAAACATGCTAAAACAGGGAGTTTATCAAAACACCTCCCAAACCAACAATGAATCCCATTGCCTTTATTACTACAAGTCTAGTTCAAAACCATACTTTCTCGTTATTCAAGTCCTTGGATTTTCCCCTCGTTTGCTTCCTGCCTCCAACCTTTAATTCTCTACATTAATGGGAAAAGAGAGTGTAAGCATACAAGGCTTAGTGAGGAGCGCTCAAAATGCACACCATCAATGCATTTAAAACCATTTCCCAAAACCACATTGAAATCACCATTTCAATCATCGCATAAAACATCATGCCTTGAAAACCATGCACTTAACACTTTCAAAAACCAGCATATCAAGCCATATGCAACATGTATCATGGATCAATAGCAAATCTCATTGCTAATCCTTAATTTAAGCATTCCCATGCATAACAATCCATATGCAAAGATTAAAGAAGAAATATGTATAAACCAACATTATACATCAACATCCATCACATGATACATTAACAATTATATTGGCGTTCAAGTGATCATAAGCCAAGTTCCACTTTCATAAAATAGTTCATCGGATACACAGATTCAACAAGTGTCCTCTCAACACTTCATGCCATCTCAACCGAAATTATGGTACCACTTACAACCCGGGGACACCAACCCCAATCATCAATTAGATGCATAATCCACTAACGGGAGCTTTTGATACCATATAACCCCTCAACCATTAGGGTACTTGGATGGAGTATTCGGTACACCGTATAAACCCCTTGACATTCAATGTGACTTTTTATAGTGCGCTATCAATCCTATGGCTGGCTAACTATATCCGATAACATTTTTAAACCATATCACTTGCCAATATAATTCATTATTAACCATGTACCTCATTGTTTTTAAAGCAACACATCAAAACCATTTTCAAAGCATTAACCCAATGCATTCACAAGTATTCCTCATACTTACATAGATCATTTACCAATGCATCCATCATCAAAATATGATCAAAAATAGTATATAACATACTTGAAAACATGCTTAATAGTAGGTACCATGTAATTCAAAACAAGTGCATAAAAGCCATTTCATTAAAAGCACGACCGAGAGAGAAACCCCTTTATACTTACTTTCGAGTTTAAAACAGCATTTCAAAGTTAAAATCCACGTTCTCACCCAACATCACGTAAAGCCTTAATCGTCGATGCAAAAACAAGCATCTGATACCTCTGAAGCTTCACCCGCGACCTTAGGATCACTTTCCCTTGTTTTAATCACTTAATAACATAGATTAATGCATCATCATGCATTCATAATCCCAGCAACACCACTCCTCAACTTCGTCTCACAAACATCAGGGTCGCGCTCTTGAATCGGGGCCCTTAGGATCACTCTACCTTGTTTCCATCGCGGAATCAGCAACAGCATCTTCAGGCTCCACGAACAACCTAACCTCAGCACCATTGGGGCTGCGCTCTTGAATCAATTTTTCTGAGGATGTGTGGCCTTCATCACCATTTGTGGATACATGGGCAAGTGCAGAAGTCATAGTTGTAGACCCGAGGAAAAATTAGGAGAAGCGTAGTTTGGCTCGTTTAGATTGAATTATATAGCACAAGAGTGTTGGCCCCCTGAAAAACTTGATCCACCAAGTATCAGTTGATGCCTATCAACGTATGGGCTAAAGGTGGAATGCTGAGTTGATGCTTGCTCGACGTTTAGGTTGAAAAAGTTGGAGTACGAGTTCCGTGTTGTTAAGCATGTATGTTCATCATGAAACGCATGGGTATAAGAAGGAACGCCAAGATTGTAATCCCCTATCAAGATTTGAAATCATATGTTTTCACCTAAGTTGTGACTAGGTTTTCGTTGTCACCTTCTATCTCTCCACTAAAATCTGCATACAAGTAGCAATTTTCTTCTCCATACCCCATATGCGTGTCGACCATTACTTCAACATTATATCCATTGTCAATTCTCATTGTACCGTATGCCACTAGAAACAAGTATGTCTATAACCTATAGTAGAGAGTCTTTAGTGGTCTGTTACACCCGACAGGTACCAGCCATTTGATCTTCTTCACTAGCTCTTCGAAAGGAACGATGCGAATGAATTTGATCGAAAAAAAATTCAAAGTCAAAGTTTTCCGCAATATTGTCTCCCACATAGTTGCCATCGTAGTATATGCAGGGCGAAACTAGAAATTTATAAAGAGGACCAAAATAAAATTAAAAAAACTAGAAATTTATAAATGAGGCCAAAATGAAATTAAAAATTTTAACGGGGTCATACTAAGATTTTACAAACTTTGAAGTGATTATAGAGGTAATTTTCCCTTTTTCTAAAAAAATCTATTCTATTTATAATAAAAAAAAGTTGGCGGGGACCAAACCCCCTATGTTCCACCCCTGAGTATACGATTGCTGAGATTGGTGCTGGTGCCATTTTAAATCGATGTTTGTATGAGATTAAGAAAATTTGGGGTTAGGGTTTGTTGGTGAAATTTGAGGGTTTGTTTGAGAGTTGTAAAAAATGAGAAATAGATTAGAGGCTAAAAACCTAATGAGTTTATGAACTCGCCATGTATATACGGCGAATTCCCTTAACGTAATCCTCGAAAGTTACATTCGTATTGGAAACGTAAACTTGCAGCGTTATTTGGTAGAAAGTGATATGATAAGGCAAACTCGCCGTGCATAGACGGCGAGTTCAGCCTAACTCACCCAGTTTGGACGGCGAGTTTCACTTTTCATATCAAGCCTAACTCGTCGTGCTCAACTAGTATAATATACAGAGACACGATGGGTGTAACTCATTTTATATGCAAAACAATTTTATGTTGGAATGCCCAACTATAAATAATTGATAACATGATGTTTGATTGTTTAAAACCTCCATTTTATAATTATATACTTGTCTAAAAATGCATTGAAAATCGGGGTCGTTGTCATGTCATTTGCGCCTATTTGCACAAACAAAGTTTTCTTTACAACATTAACCAAGCAAGGGGAGATCATGGTGTAAATGGCCAGCTAGATTCTTTCATGGAGCAGCCTAAACCACCCATTGTGCAGAATTAGTGGTAGTGGCATATCCCATGTTGAGCAACTATGTGCAGTAGCCATTGTATCTCTCCATTATCTGTGTTTAGGCGGGGGTATGTTAACAAAGACTTTGTAAAATGCATACCTCTTCGTAAATGAATTAATGTCATTTATAGGATCATTGTATCTCTCCATTTGGTACGTATTATAACTATATTTAATTTTTTTACTCATTGCCTACTATGTTAAATGTAGTCCTATAGGGGTGGTTAGTCGCATTTTACGCCGCTTTCGGATATTTTTTCGGCCGAAAGTTTTTACGTTAACATCAACTATAAGTGTTTTTCTATACGATTATACATCCACCTTTTGGCCCAACATTAAAAAAATTGTTCCAAAACTTGCGTTGAAAACCCTACCAAGAGACCTCTCATAGGATGTTTAGGCTCGTTTTATGCCGCCTCCGGATGTCTTTTAGACAATTTTTTTACTTTAAGATCAACTATAAGTGTTTATCTATATGGTTACGCGTTCACCTTTCGGTCCAACATTCAAAAACTACTCTGAACCATGCGTTGAAAACCCTACCAAGAGACCTCTGCAAAAATGCTGCTAAGATGTTGAAAGTGGAAATGACGGGAGAAACTCACCGGACATGCACGACGAGTTACCCCTAACTCGTCGTGCATGTCCGGTGAGTTTCGCCCGTCATTTCCACTTCTAGTATAAAAATAGCATTCTCAAATCAACGTATTTGTTTCCATACCAAAACTTTCTTTCATTTTTTTATATGAACCAAATTTACAAAGTTCACGCCACTGCATAAATTACATTGTACATTGTTCAGAATGAGTCTACCAGAAATCATAAAGGAAACTCCAATTGTTGTTGGATTATCTCATATTACGAAGTTTTGCTTACAACATTAGTTTTCTGAGGAACCATGTGGTCCTACATTATTTGGGATGCAACCCAAAGGCCGCCGCTGGGCCTGTGGGGCATAATGTTGCACCTATTTTTATTCCATCCAGGACTCCTATGCTTTCATAATGACATATACGAGGTACTGCATACCATATTCAATGCTGATTGACCCTGTATTTTTCACGAAAAACCTTGTAGCAGCAAAAAACAATTGGGCAGTCAGTCATATCAATGAGTTGTGGTATTGAGTGAATCTGTTGTATACTATAAAAAAATTACATGTACTTAAGCATATGTATTAAATTTCAGGGAGTAATCCATCAAAGAGTTGTCAATTTCTTTTTTTGTATTCTAAATATTTCTTACTGTTCTAAATGTTGTAATTCATTATTTCCGATCGATGGCAACACTCTATATAGTTCGTTACGTGAAAAAAATAAACAAGCATAACATTTTTTTGTCAACTAAACTCAAAATTTTATTAATAAAAGAAAACAAACATTGGGTCCGAAATTTCTTAAAAGACAAATATCTAAAATTAATAAACATAACAAATTTTGTGAACTCAACTCAAATAAATAAGTAAACCTCTCTACACTCTATCGACCTAGCTCCCATGTCGGGTTAGGCTTCAGATCATGTTCCTGGTCCTGGTCTTCTGGGATTTCAAACAAAGTAACATAAGTTTGTCGTTGGGCTTCGGTTGTCAACTTCGGTTTGTCGTTTGCCACAAACTTCTAACGGTACTCAGAATTCAAGAAATCGAAATCATCGGGAATAGGATCGCGAGTTGACAACCTGCTTGACATGTCAAGCCACCATGCTATGTATGACGAATATCTGATTCTACTTCAATCAGGTTTCTTTAGATATATACAATATATTTAACCGAATATAATTCACCGAATTCAGATTCTTTAAATAAACAATATATTTAACCGAATATAATTAAATATGCAGAATCTGATTCTACTTCAATCATGTATCTTTAGGGATATATATCTTAATAGTATCTGATAATTACAATAATTATCTAGTATTAAAAAATATATAAACGAAACTATCTATAATTACAATAATCATAATAAATTTGATTTTTACTTATTTCATGTACATCAAGTTTGTACACATGCAATCTAGTCGATATTTGTTCATTTCAATCATAGGGTGTGACCCTTGTAGGTTCATGCAACGTTAGCAGTAATATCTAGAACATTTCTAATATTACAAGCAATGAGTGGTATCTAGCAATACATCATTGCTACCTAAGTTACAGGAATTCGTGGTTCGATATAACCTTTTTTGTGATTAAGTATTTTCATGTATTACATCCTTTTGTCCATATATCTAGATCATACACAAGTCATGGAATAGTCACACTTGTATAGTCCATCTAATATTTCTTGATATCTTGAGTAGACTATTATAAACGAACAATTATGATATCTCATATCAATTTATTCGAGCATGGTCATGCATTTCTAGTCTCACTCAATCAAGTGGCCTATGATATTACTTCTATTATGTAGGAGAGACAAATCCTATATTGATCAACCATATTCCGCTACATAGATTGAAACACATACACTATCAGTCTTTATAGCGTAGTCAGTTACGACACACGTTTGATTGTATCAAAATATGTCACTCACAATGTTGAAATAATGATGATCTCAAGTCTGAGGATCATACATGTAGATATCATTATGATCAATGTTGTGACTGTCACATAATAATCCAAGAAACATGCTCATAGCGGGTCAGTCCAGTATGTCATTCTCTAACACATACTTATGTATTGATTTTGACATCACCATGTCAATGACAACACTTTGTCATCAATCAACTACATATTAGTCTTAATATATTATCATTGTTCATGCCCACAATAATACTCGACTAAGTACATTCAAGAATAACTATATTATTCTAAGGACTTTATTATAAATCAGTTTATTTATAAATGCACAGAATAAGACTGAAATAATAATAACGGCTTTATATTAATAAACAAGATAAAAAAAGTATGGCTTTTACAATCATCTCATGATTGGTCTTTGGGCATACTCTAACATTATCTTCACATTTTTTTGATAACTCTATTCGGTACGAATAGACCTAACAAACTTGACCCGAGAACCAAACTGATTTACCCGAACCGAGTCACGAAATTGACCCGAACACGATGACCCGAATTTGATCCAAACCCGAAATAAACTGAACCAAAATTCAGTTTAACCGAAAATGGTCCCGACCGATTTCACCCAAACCGAATGCAACCCGAAATAAAGAAAGTTTATTAAAATAAATAAATAAAGATGAGATGTGGTGTTGCACAACTCACCAAAAAGACAAATATACATGCTATATAAAGTCATATATTTGTGGAAAACCCTAACTCGGCATGAAAACCCGACTAAAATCGATCGGTCTCCTATTAACCCAATATTGATATGACCCGAAATCAACTGACCTGACATCTTGACCCGATATCTGAACCGAAAATACCATAGACCAGAACTAAAACCAAACTGAACTTAAACCGAATATAGTCAGACCCGAACTGACTAAAACTGAAATGATTCGAACCAAAACTGAACCGAATGACCCATTTATCACCTCTATGTACAAAATAATGTATCAATTTGGTTTCGAATATAGACAAACTCATGCATACCTATAAAATTGAAATGCTCTAACCCGAATAACTTAGGTGGAACACATCAACTTTCAGCGCTAGTACAACTCTTTCAAATATAGATAAACTCACGCATACCTAAAATCGGAATTCTCCAGAAATCCTATTACGTATTGGCTTGGCAGATCGTTGCATATCAAGCGAGGCTGAAATTTTGAATCCACTTTCTACATACCCAATATTTAAATTAAAGTAGTACTTTATTATTTAAAAATAATAAAGTAAAAGTTGCAAAAAAACCATAAATCCTTACCAACATTCTCATATTTTTCGTGATGTGAGAATCTTGAAGTAGGCATATATAGATAAACTCACGCATACCTAAAATCGGAATTCTCCAGAAATCCTTGTTTTTGCTCAACATTTATGCTCAATTAAATGCCTAAAACATCATAAACTAATTGAATTTTAAAATATTTTCGATTAAAATATTAACAACACAATTTACTATTCGAATTAAAAAAGTAAGCATATATAAAAAAGAATTCGAGTGAACAAAATAAATTATATTAAAAAAATTAAACGTACTCTAAAAATATAAACAGACGTTACCTTAAAGTTTTCAAATTATGTGTGAGCTTGCTTCTTTCAGTGCCGTCAGAGAAAATCTCACTGCTTGACAAACTATTTTGCTTTGCTCGAACAAAAGAAGGTGGAAACATTTTTGTGTGTTCTAAAGCCTAAACAAAACTATCTATTTATAAGATAAAAAACCCTAAAACAACCCATCTTTTTTCCCGTAAAAATATGACGGCCATTAAGCCAGAGGGAACTCGTCGTGTCCCTGCGTCGAGTTCTGTTTAGGATTAGGTTAATCTAGTGATTGATGGTTAAACCGGATATTTAAAAAAAATAAAACTTGCCATTAGTGCATGACGAGTTTGAATAAAAATAATATAATTTTGGAACTCGTTGTGGTGATGCGACGAGTTTACTGTAAGAGTCTTACTTTTAGGAATTTAGGATTCTGGGTATCGCTTTAGTCATAATAGGATCCAAAGATCCTAATAATGATCTTACCCCAAAATAGGAGCTGAATAGTCTAATAGGGTAAAAAGAGGGTTATAAACTCTTATCTAAAGGGGTAAAGCGCAAAAGAAGACCATAAACGTTTGAATTACAAAACAACCCACTATTCCAACATTTTCATAAATTGGTCACTTAAATCAGATTTAAACTCAATTAGATCCACAAACTGAAATTAGGGTTCCTCATAAAAAAATTCTCAAATCTTAAGATTTTAAATTAGGGATTTTAAATTTTAGGATTTTTCAAATTAGAGATATTTTAGCGGTGTTACAGCATCATTTCTCCGAATATTTTTATTTATCTTTTTTGTTTAAATTGTCGCAATTGTACCCACATAATTAGTAAAATAACTATGAAAAACAACTAAATATAAACCAATAATTATCACAGAACGTTTAGACTTTAGATAAATTGGCACATACTTATTTCTACTCAATTAAGATTTCAACCATTTTTTTACCGTCCTATGATCCTACAACTCCGTTGTAAAAAAATATTTGTTTATAAAAATTAATGTGAAAGTTACTATTATTGACGGTAAATACCTTAGCACAAATTAAAAAATAAATACGAAAGTTATTGTTATCAGCGGTGGATACATTGGCTCAAATCAAAAAGTAAATGCGAAAGTGAAACTAACCGCAAAAATCACATTAAATTTACTCTCTGACATGGATCAAGCCACTCATGTTTAATTGAAGACAGGATCGATTAAGTGGGTTGGGGATGGTCGTCCCCTAAAAATTTAAAATTCGTATATGATTTAAATTTTTTAAAAATATTCTACGTAATTTATATTAAAAATCTATAGAATTTTATAGGTTCAGTCCCTAACATAAAATCTTGCGTCTGTCTATGATTGCGGATGTGAAATAGAGAATCATTTGGTTTTAATGGTTACACCGTTCGGACTCTTCCTCATTTTTAATTTAGAGGATATTTAATAGTTAAGTATGCTCAATCTCACGTCCTTTTGTGTGTTATATTAGTAACAATGTCAACTGAAATAAAACTCACTCGACAAATTCATTTGGAGATTCTTTTTAACATTTTAGGTATTGTTGAGTATTTGATTGATTCGAGTCGAATATAGTACAAAAAATGTGAGTTAGTCGAGTTTACGGGTAGTGTTTTATCATTCAAACTTCATTTAAAAACATATTCGAGTCCAGTTTATAAAATTTAAGTCAAGTAGACTTTATTTGTTCGAGTTTCTATTCAACTTTAATTGTAATTATTTGTAATGTTGTATGGTATTGATTGGTTATGATTTAAACAATTATCTCTAATCATATATAATATACACATATATTATGTTTTATATATGCAGGTAAAATTTTGTAATATTATTTAATTAATCAAATATCATCTAGAATTATATAAAATATTTATGATATTTTTTAAAAGAATTTGCAAAGAGTTGTAGTCAGAGTACCAAATTGAATAAAATATAAACTTAAAAGATTAAATTACAAAAATTTAATATTGTTGTAGAAATGGAATTGAGATTATACAAACATTCTATCTTCGTTGTCTAGTTGATGAGCATATGATTCAAATTTAGTAAAAAAATCGACTTAAAATGAAGAAGAATTTGAAGAAACAAGAAAATCAACGATCAAATCACAAAACAATCGAATTGTTTAACTAAAGATAAGAACGACATAATTTTAATATTCAGCTTTTCAGTCATTCAAACTTTTTAAAATTCAAACTCAAAAATTGAACCACTAATTTGAGTTGACTCGATTGTCTTAACTTAAATAACTCAAAATGAAAAAAATTAATCGAATTTTAAAATATTTTCGATTAAACTATTAACAACACAATTTACTATTCGAATTAAAAAAGTAGGCATGTATAAAAAAGAATTCGAGTGAACAAAATAAATCATATTAAAAAATTAAATGTACTCTAAAAATATAAACATACGTTACTTTAAACTTTTTCAAATTATGTGTGAGCTTGCTTCTTTCAGTGTCGTCAGAGAAAATCTCACTGCTTGACAAACTATTTTGTTTTGCTCGAACAAAAGAAGGTGGAAACATTTTTGTGTGTTCTAAAGCCTAAACAAAACTATCTATTTATAAGATAAAAACCCTAATATGCTAAAACCCTAAAACAACCCATCTTTTTTCCCGTAAAAATATGACGGTCATTAAGCCAGGGGGAACTCGTCGTGTTACTACGTCGAGTTCTGTTTAGGATTAGGTTAATCTAGTGATTGATGGTTAAACTGAATATTTAAAAAATTAAAACTTTTTTTAGTGCACAACGAGTTTGAATAAAAAAAAATATAATTTTGGAACTCGTTGTGGTGATGCGAGTTTACTGTAAGGGTCTTACTTTTGGGAATTTAAGATTATGGGTATCGCTTTAGTCATAATAGGATACAAAGATCCTAATAATGATCTTACCCCCAAAATAAGAGCTGAATAGTCTAATAGGGTAAAAAGAGGGTTATAAACTCTTATCAAAAGGGATAAATTGCAAAAGAAGGCCCTAAACGTTTACCCGAATTACAAAACAGCCCACCATTCCAACATTTTCATAAATTGGTCACATAAATCAGATTTATACTCAATTAAATCTACAAGCTGAAATTAGGGTTCTACATAAAAAAAATTCCCAAATCTTAGGGTTTTAAATTAGGAATTTTAAATTTTAAGATTTTTTGAATTGGAGAAATTTTAGGGGTGTTACAACATCATTTCTCCGAATATTTTTATTTATATTTTTTGTTTAAATTGTTGCAAATGTACCCAAATAATTAGTAAAATAACCATGAAAAACAACTAAATATAAACCAATAATTATCACAGAACGTTTAGACTTTAGATAAATTGGCACATACTTATTTCTACTCAATTAAGATTTCAACCATTTTTTTACCGTCCTATGATCCTATAACTCCGTCGTAAAAAAATAATTGTTTATAAAAATTAATGTGAAAGTTAATATTATTGACGGTAAATACCTTAGCTCAAATTAAAAAATAAATACGAAAGTTATTGTTATCAACGGTGGATACATTGGCTCAAATCAAAAAGTAAATGCGAAAGTGAAACTTTTGCATCATTGATGGACCATAAGTTACTTATCAAAGTAAATGTGAAAGTGAAACTTTAACATAATTGTTCAACAACTAACCGCAAAATTCACATTAAATTTACTCTGACATGGATCAAGACACTCATGTTTAATTGCAGACAGGATCGATTAAGTGGGTTGGGGATGGTCGTCCCCTAAAAATTTAAAATTCGTATATGATTTAAATTTTTTAAAAATATTCTACGTAATTTATATTAAAAATCTATAGAATTTTATAGGTTCAGTCCCTAACATAAAATCTTGCGTCTGTCTATGATTGCGGATGTGAAATAGAGAATCATTTGGTTTTAATGGTTACACCGTTCGGACTCTTCCTCATTTTTAATTTAGAGGATATTTAATAGTTAAGTATGCTCAATCTCACGTCTTTTTGTGCGTTATATTAGTAACAATGTCAACTGAACTAAAACTCAATCGACAAATTTATTTGGAGATTCTTTTTAACATTTTAGTTATTGTTGAGCATTTGATTGATTCGAGTCGAATATAGTACAAAAAATGTGAGTTAGTCGAGTTTACGGGTAGTGTTTTATCATTCAAACTTCATTTAAAAACATATTCGAGTCCAGTTTATGAAATTTAAGTCAAGTAGACTTTATTTGTTCGAGTTTCTATTCAACTTTAATTGTAATTATTTGTAATGTTGTATGGTATTGATTGGTTATGATTTAAACAATTATCTCTAATCATATATAATATACACATATATTATGTTTTATATATGCAGGTAAAATTTTGTAATATTATTTAATTAATCAAATATCATCTAGAATTATATAAAATATTTATGATATTTTTTAAAAGAATTTGCAAAGAGTTGTAGTCAGAGTACCAAATTGAATAAAATATAAACTTAAAAGATTAAATTACAAAAATTTAATATTGTTGTAGAAATGGAATTGAGATTATACAAACATTCTATCTTCGTTGTCTAGTTGATGAGCATATGATTCAAATTTAGTAAAAAAATCGACTTAAAATGAAGAAGAATTTGAAGAAACAAGAAAATCAACGATCAAATCACAAAACAATCGAATTGTTTAACTAAAGATAAGAACGACATAATTTTAATATTCAGCTTTTCAGTCATTCAAACTTTTTAAAATTCAAACTCAAAAATTGAACCACTAATTTGAGTTGACTCGATTGTCTTAACTTAAATAACTCAAAATGAAAAAAATTAATCGAATTTTAAAATATTTTCGATTAAACTATTAACAACACAATTTACTATTCGAATTAAAAAAGTAGGCATGTATAAAAAAGAATTCGAGTGAACAAAATAAATCATATTAAAAAATTAAATGTACTCTAAAAATATAAACATACGTTACTTTAAACTTTTTCAAATTATGTGTGAGCTTGCTTCTTTCAGTGTCGTCAGAGAAAATCTCACTGCTTGACAAAATATTTTGTTTTGCTCGAACAAAAGAAGGTGGAAACATTTTTGTGTGTTCTAAAGCCTAAACAAAACTATCTATTTATAAGATAAAAAACCCTAATATGCTAAAACCCTAAAACAACCCATCTTTTTTCCCGTAAAAATAGGACGGCCATTAAGCCAGAGGGAACTCGTCGTGTTCCTACGTCGAGTTCTGTTTAGGATTAGGTTAATCTAGTGATTGATGGTTAAACTGAATATTTAAAAAATTAAAACTTTTTTTAGTGCACAACGAGTTTGAATAAAAAAGAATATAATTTTGGAACTCGTTGTGATGATGCGAGTTTACTGTAAGGGTCTTACTTTTGGGAATTTAAGATTGTGGGTATCGCTTTAGTCATAATAGGATCCAAAGATCCTAATAATGATCTTACCCCCAAAATAAGAGCTGAATAGTCTAATAGGGTAAAAAGAGGGTTATAAACTCTTATCAAAAGGGATAAATTGCAAAAGAAGGCCCTAAACGTTTACCCGAATTACAAAACAGCCCACCATTCCAACATTTTCATAAATTGGTCACATAAATCAGATTTATACTCAATTAAATCTACAAGCTGAAATTAGGGTTCTACATAAAAAAAATTCCCAAATCTTAGGGTTTTAAATTAGGAATTTTAAATTTTAAGATTTTTTGAATTGGAGAAATTTTAGGGGTGTTACAACATCATTTCTCCGAATATTTTTATTTATATTTTTTGTTTAAATTGTTGCAAATGTACCCAAATAATTAGTAAAATAACCATGAAAAACAACTAAATAAACCAATAATTATCACAGAACGTTTAGACTTTAGATAAATTGGCACATACTTATTTCTACTCAATTAAGATTTCAACCAATTTTCTTACCGTCCTATGATCCTACAACTCCACCGTAAAAAATAATTGTTTATAAAAATAAATGTAAAAGTTACTATTATCGACGGTAAATACCTTAGCTCAAATTAAAAAATAAATACGAAAGTTATTGTTATCGACAGCGGATACTTTGACTCAAATAAAAAAATAAATGTGAATGTGAAACTTTTGCATCATTGATGGACCATAAGTTGCTTATCAAACTAAATGTGAAAGTGAAACTTTAACATAATTGTTCAACTACTAACCGCAAAAATCACATTAAATTTACTCTCTGACATGGATCAAGACACTCATGTTTAATTGCATACAGGAATGGATTAAGTGGGTTTGGAGATAATCGTCAACTAAAAATTTAAAATTTGTATATGATTTTGAATTTTTTAAAAATATTCTACGTATTTTATATTAAAAATCTATTTCGCCCCATAAAATTTTATAGGTTCAGTCCCTAGCATAAAATCTTGCGTCTGTCCATGATTGCGGATGTGAAATAGAGAATCATTTGGTTTTAATGGTTACACCGTTCGGACTCTTCCTCATTTTTAATTTAGAGGATATTTAATAGTTAAGCATGCTCAATCTCACTTCTTTTTGTGTGTTATATTAGTAACAATGTCGACTGAACTAAAACTCAATCGACAAATTCATTTGGAGATTCTTTTTAATGTTTTAGGTATTGTTGAGTATTTGATTGATTCGAGTCGAATATAGTACAAAAAATGTGAGTTAGTCAAGTTTACGGGTAGTGTTTTATCATTCAAACTTCATTTAAAAACATATTCGTGTCGAGTTTGTGAAATTTAAGTCAAGTGGACTATATTTGTTCGAGTTTCTATTCAACTTTAATTGTAATTATTTGTAATTGGTTATGATTTAAACAATTATCTCTAATCATATATAATATACACATATATTATGTTTTATATATGCAGGTAAAAAATTTGTAATGTTATTTAATTAATCAAATATCATCTAGAATTATATAAAATATTTATGATGTTATTTTTTAAAAAGAATTTGCAAAGAGTTGTAGTCAGAGTACCAAATTGAATAAAATATAAAGTTAAAAGATTAAAATACAAAAAATGAAGATTTTTGTAGAAATGAAATTGAGATTATACAAACATTCTATCTTCGTTGTCTAGTTGATGAGCATATGGTTCAAATTTGTTAAAAAATTGACTTAAAATGAAGAAGAATTTGAAAGAAGCAAGAAAATCAACGATCAAACCACAAAACAATCGAATTGTTTAACTAAAGATAAGAACGACATAATTTTAATATTCAGCTTTTCAGTCATTCAAACTTTTTAAAATTCAAACTCAAAAATTGAACCACTAATTTGAGTTGACTCGATTGTCTTAACTTGAATAACTCAAAATGAAAAGAAAAATTGAATCTAATTTTGCTCCTCTAAATTTAGCATAGTGGTGGAGCCACATGTAGATTAGGGGACAATTGACCCCACTTGATTTGTTATGGTATGAGATTTTCAACGAGTTAATATAAATTTTTTCATGAAAATATTCAAATTTTCAAGGAATTAATATAAAATTTTTCATGGAAATATTCCGACTCCGCCACTGATTTAGCATACATGTATATTAAATGCATTATCTGTTGGGAAACTCTGGTACACACCATGGCGCAGCGGAAAAATTATTCGGCGTATTCTAGCAGTAATCCATGTAGAAGGAACGAATCTGGGGTGAAAAGGGATGAAACGTTACCTTAATTAAATTTGAAAGCCACGGGGAGCTAAGAGAATCTAATTCTTCTAGCACGATATTGAATCCAAGTCTTCACAATAACGTTCCGACCTCTACGCAGTCCACCCGAGCAAAACGAACAATATTTTCTCTTCTCTAACTGTTAGAGAGGTTTTTTCACAAAAGCACCCTTTGGCTATTAGACCTTATGCCTTTATATAGCATTCAAAACCCTAATTCTAATTAAATTTGGATTCTTTAAATATACAATATATTTAGCCGAATATAATTAAATATGTAGAATCTGATTCTACTTCAATCAGGTTTCTTTAGGGATATATATATTAATAGTATCTGATAATTACAATAATTATTTAGTATTAAAATATATATAAACGACACTATCACTAATTATAATAGTCATAATAATTTTGATTTTTACTTATATCGTGCACAACAAGTTTGTACACATGTTATCTAGTCGATATTTGTTCGTTTCAATCATAGGGTGTGACCCTTGTAGGTTCATGAAATGTTAGAAGTAATATCTAGAACTATTCTAATATTACAAGCAGTGAGTAGTATCTAGCAATACATCATTGCTGCCTCGGTTACAAGAATTCGTGGTTCGTTATAACCTTTTTTCGTGATTAACTCTTTTCATGAATTACATCCTTTTGTCCTTATACCTAGATCGGACACAAGTCATGGAATAGTCACACTTGTATAGTCCATCTAATATTTCTTGATATCTTGAGTAGACTATTATAAACGAATAACTATGATATCACATATCAATTTATTCGAGCATGGCCATGCATTTTTAGTCTCACTCAATCAAGTGGCCTATAATATTACTCCTATTATGTAGGAGAGGCAAATCTTATCTTCATCAACCAAACCGAGTCATGAAATCGACCCGAACACAATGACCCGAATTTGATCCAAACCCGAAATAAACTTAACCAAAATCAAATAGAATTTCAGTTGAACCGAAAATAGACCCGAACCGATTTCACCCAAACAGAATACAACCCGAAATAAAGAAAGTATATGAAAATAAATAAATAAATAAAGATGAGATGTGAACTATTGCACGACTCACCAAAAAGACAAATATACATGCTATATAAAGTCATATATAGGTGGAAAAACCTAACTCGGCATGAAAACCCAACTAAAACTGATCGATCTCCTATTAACCTAATATCGACCTGACCCAAAATCAACCGAACCGACGGCCTGACCCGGTATCTGAAACAAAATCACCATAGACCATAAATAAAACCAAACCAAACTTAAACCAAATGCAGTGAGACCTAAACTGACTCGAACCAAAATGATCCGAACTAAAACCGAACCGAAAGACCTGTTTGCCACCTTTATGTATAAAATAATGTATCAATTTGGTTTCAAATCTAGATAAACTCACGCATACTGTAGACTCTCTAGAAGAAGTGTGTTATGAATGCTAGCAAAAGGGGCAAAATATATGTATTAGTAAAACAGTGCCAAGATTCTTTTGCGTGCAAGTATACACGGTCTGAAAGTAATACAACAGTTAAGCTGAGTATCGATCCCACAGAGATTGACTTGGAATTCGATTGTTTGATTGTTAATTGCCTTGGCATAAAAAATGTTTGTTTTGAAAGTTTGTTTGGGAATACTTAAAAAAGAAAAGAAATAAAAGTGAAGTAAAACATTGGCAAGGAATGTCTTTTGATGAGTGATGATCGTTGGCATGGAATGCCTGGTTTCTACGCTTTTCATGTCATGCCAGCCTTTAATGTCAACATGTCTTGGCATTGTTTGCTGAGTAGATTCAAAAATTAGCAAAGCCTCTCTCGATGGTCATTGCCCTAAGTCGATCATATAAAAACCCCTATATCTCTATAGTGCATGTTTTTAAATAAACCGATTTGATTAAGAACCAATCTATACTCCGAGGGGGTAGATATCACTTACGAAGTAAGTTCATCTACTTGAACGACTTCTCTCGAAGCTTCTCTCCCTAGTATTCAACAACTTAATCGTAGCCACCCCAAGTCTGTTAAGATATTGAGGAGCAATATGCCAACAGTGCCAGCTCTCGCTTGCCATAGTATTTAGGAAAAACTGAAGTATGCCGAATAGACAAAATATTGCCAAAGTAAATTTTATTAATTAAAGAAACTAAATCATAAAAACAACATTTAAACCAAACATCCCCCATCAACTATTAGATTAGTTCATGGCGAGGGATTTAACCAACAAAACACAAACTTTTCCCAAATCTATCATCATTAAAAAGAAATTAAGACAACTTAAAACAAGAGAATGGGCAAGAAGGGGTCTCTCGATGCAGCCCTTCAAGATCTAGGCTCTTGGCCAAGCTGGTCAAACCACCTTCCTCAGTGCAGACGATCATCACTCATCGCACTCCAACTCCTCACTCTAATCACTCCTCACTCGAGGGTTTTACCCCACGATCTCACCCACTTTGATCTTCTCCGTCAGTCTTTAAATAGGCGTGTAAGGAAGGCTAGGATAAGCTTCTCATTTGAATTTTTAATGCTGAAAGGATAAGAGATGAGATCTTATCCGAATTTGAATGGAAGTTGATCAGATTTGGGATTTCGTCACATTGCCAACACTGCCTTGGCATGATTCTGCCAACTAGTCTTAGCACCACGTTATCCAGATTTGTTGGGATAGGATAGCTCTTAATATCAAAATTCAAATGCTCAAAAGATAAGAGATAAAGTCTTATCCGATCTGTATGATAGCTTATCAAGCTAGGGCTGACGTCATCATGTCGATGTTGCCTTGGCACACAAGCTTGACATGTCTTTGCCAACATAGCTTGGCATCACCTTATCCGCTATTTTTTTCAGAGATTGGTCCATTTGATATATTTTAGGAGCCTGATCTTGTCTTATTTTTTTGAATTTCAACAGCCTCTTGGCGTGGCATCAAGTTCACTTATCTGCCAACAAGTGCTTGTCACTACCTGGTTCTTCTGTGCCAACAACACTTGGCATTCTCCTTGGCAAATCTAACTATGTTGCTTTCCTGAGCCGAATCCTATTCCAAACCTGTAAAATAGCCACAAAAACAACATTTCATACTGGCATAGAAAGAAGTCCCAACTTCTTATGTAAATGCATGATTTTAATATCCTAATACAACTAAATGTACCTAAAAATAAGCAAAAGCATTGTAAGATTGGCATTAAAAACAATATTTTTGAAGAGGTAACACACCCTCAAACAAACTCATTGCTTGTCCTCAAGTAATGTAAACAAAGAAAAAAAACTATGAAAAATTTACCTCGACAAGATTTTGGTTGGAATGCCAACATATGCTGGCAAGCAGAATTTGGCTCTATTTTTGTCCTCAGCATCTCAGTGCAATAATGCCAACCAGGTAGTAATTCAAATGCATCAATATAACTCTAGCCTAAGTTCATGAAAAGTGCATGATGTGTAGGCAATATGCATCCAATATCATTTCACCCCCTTTGCCAATTTTACTACCTAAACTCAGATAATTTTTTTTCTTTCTTTTTCTTTCTTACCAAGGGTTCTGTTGGCATTAATTTATGCTTGCTTCGTGACACTATTTAGCTTGAGTGATATGATGGAGCATACCACGAATCCCTGCCTTAATCCATACATCACTAGGCTTTCTCTTCAACTCATACCCTAGGGTTTTAGGCTTGAGAACTAAAAAGGAGCAAACCACGAAGCCCCAAGTAACTTATTATCCCTAGTTAGAGGAGAGTTCATTTTTTCATTACCATGGCAGAACATTGCTGCCTTATTTATTTTATTTTACCCTGGCATCATTTTTCAACTTTTTTTTGTTTTTCAATCTGAGCATAGTTTCAAAGAGTCTAAGTTTTCTAGGGAACTAGATATATATCATGTGTTAAGTGTAAATTCAATTCCCTAAACTAGAGATCGATTGTCAAGCAATCTTGGCATACTACCCTGCTGGCATGGCATGACAACTAAAGATTAAATTTCCTCATTGGACAGAAACCTAGATAAAATTAAACTTGCCTAACACATGTTAACATCCTTCAAAATTAAATGGAGGCAAAATTTCCTTTTTCTTTTTTAACAGTTTGGAATGCAACTATCCTATATGATCTAAATGGTATGGTAACAGAAATTAAACATGAAATGCATGTCATAAATGGGAGAAAATGCACACCCCCAAACCCAAGATGTACATTGTCCTCAATGATGAAACAACACATATATACAAAAAATAGAAAATAAAATGCATGATTATATGAATGCCATAAAATGGAACGCAAAGGAGTTTAAGTAGAAGATGACTCCCCCTCGGAGACTACTTCTCGTGTGACTCATTCCTGTGTGACTCGGGTCTTTCTTTCGACAAAGCTTCCACGATTGGGAGCTTTGCATTTGATTCTGGTCATGGGTGGCTTTGAAGCAGTGGAGGCTCTAACTTCCTCCTTTTTCTTGGCAGGTTCAACTAACGGTGTAACCAGCATAGCCTTCGGTGTTTGGACTGGGGTTTCCTCTGATTTGGATGAGGAATCGGTGTTGGCAGATTCAACTATCACTGGGGATACAAAAACTGTGACATTAGATTCTGAACTAGCTGGACTAGCAAGCATAACTGGACTAGCTGGCATAATTGGACTAGCTGGACTGGCTGGCATGGCATCTTCATTGGTAGAGGGCTCAGCAGGGAAAACTGGGAATGCTCACGCCACTTCAGGGGATAGTTTTACAAGCACCTAATTGATAATATCATCCCTCTCCTTTGTGTAATGCCCCAGCTTAGCATTAAGGTCTTCGGTTGTCCCTAGCTTTTGGAGAATAATCTTCTGGCGATGATAAACTTGGGAAAACACTGCCAACGAACTGGCTGGCATGTTAGAAATAAGAAAAGGGAAAAACAAGTTGCCTTTACCTTTTGCAGCGCACTTATAAGTCTCATCGATGATGATTTTTCCAATGTTGATCTTGCATCTTTGACGATAAAGTGCAACAAAATCAGCCTCTCTTCCGAGACAGTCTTATTGTGAGATGTAGGCAACATATTTGCCTTGATGAAGTGATTTTAGCCTCTCATTTGTGGCTTCAACGCCAACCTCTTCACCGTTCGGTGGACCGTTGATGAAACTGTCCAAACTGTGCCAGGCTCACATACGTCTGCCAACAGTTTCTTGTGTTTGGAAATGGTCATAGATTCAACATAGTCAAAGTACTCATCCCCTATATCATTCAAAGAAAACATTAAGTTAACATACCCTTCATCGAAACGCACGCATTTACCTCTAATCATCAAGAATGGTGAATCTTTTGTCACTAGATGGGCATAAAACTGTTGAACTATAGTGGCATATATCTCCCCTTTGTTGAAAAAACGGATTCCACTTGTGCATGTCGACTATGGCCATGAATTTTGGTGTGAATTCAATGGTTGTCTCGATTTCAAAATCTTTTGAAGAGGATTGATGAAGAAGCTTGAAAAGAAAAGAGCTTGGAATGGTTTGAACAACGGAAGAAGAAGAGAAAATATGGATCTTGGTTCTTGCTTGATAAAAAGAAGTGAAAGAGATTTTGGTTCTTTAAATTGGCTAAGGTAAGTATAAGGTAAAGAGGTTGAATTTTTAATGGGGTATAATAATGGTAGCCGATTAATTAGAGATAATGATGAAAAAAAAGAATAAAAATGTTTGATTTGAAAAAGGGTTAAAGTGGTAAGGATGAGGTGATAAAGTTGTAAGTGATAGGATAAGTTAAAGATTTAGAGTGATAAGGTGATTAGGTTAAATTTAAATTTTAACCTAATTTTTGGGCAGCTAGGGTTAAGGTTTAAAGAAAAATAATCTCTCTCATTTAATGGTCTGATTTTAATTAAGCTAGGGTTAATCTCTTCTCCCAATTTTTCAGTCCGTCGCATGCTAAGCTGTTTTGGCATTGCGCTTGAGTTGCTTAGCCTGCCAATTGATTATGCCAATGGATACCTTGGCATTGTTCCTGGCACAAAACTGCTCATGTTTGGATCATATTCGTCTCATGCCAAATCCTTCATTGACATTGTCTTTGAATCTACACATACTCAAAGAAAACCTTTTGACGCAGCAAAAGAATAGTAATAAAAAAATAAAAGAAATAGAAACTACTAAAAATCTTGAAACCTATAAACAAATAAAAACAACTAACCTAATATTTACAAAGATTCAAACCTGCTGGCGATGTTATGTTACCTCTCTTAGGAGGATAACCTCCTTGGCATTGATATGAGTTCCTTCCAAATAGTGCTTTAGGCACTAGCTATTTATTCGTGGATGGTAGGCTGTGGCAATCCTTTGTTTGAATAACCAACATAGAAAGCCGAAGAATTTCTTACCTTTAAGTATGCCAAATTCTTGATGGCACAATGAAAGAGAACATTTTGCCAAGGCGGCTTTGAACAACCACCTTAGAAAACCAAAAACTCTTTGTTGTTGAGGCATAGTCATCCTCATCTTGTTCCAGAATCTTCATGAAATCTTCAATGTTGAACTGCATCATCTCTGGCATTTTTGTTGTAGCAAAATATTCCTGCTTCAACTCGTCACTCTCAGTCATTTGGCATCCACTTTTTCTTCCAACAACAAGCCATTTGAGCACACCTCGCTTCATGGCATCAGCCCTGACCAGAATCGATCTTCCTTACCGCTCAATTGTTTTGCCATCACACTTTTGTTTTATGGCATCAGCTTTCATTCCATGGCAATTCAATGCCAGGTTCTCATCCAAAATGGATTCCATTAGCTCAACTGCATGGCATTCAATTTTATCTGTGCATTTAAAAATTTTGAAATTGTCAACAATAATACATGCTTGTCTTACCGACGTAGGGTTGGCAAATGGTGGCTCCACTAGTTTTGTCGTGGTGGTGTTGGCATCCGACTGTTGTATTGCATCTGATAGTGGTTTGACATTAGATAGTGATATGGCATCATAATCCTCTGCCTCTTCTTTCTCTGTTTCATTGGGTTCACATGCTAGCACTGATTTCTCTTCTTGGTAAATAATCGGTTGCTTGGCATATGTTTCATTCTCGACTTGTTTGACACCCCGGGGCTCCTCGCTTATCCTTGTGATTTCAGTATCACTTAGGTGGCTTTCTTGTGCTCAGGGACTCAAGTTTTGAGCAATTTTCCCATCATCTTCTCGGTTTGGAATTTTAGAATCCCCTTGAGCTAGTTGTCGTGGCATACTGTTCAGGCTGTTCAAAATTAGTGTTATGTGATTTTTAAATTTTCTGCTTGTTTCTTCAATCTCTTGACGTTGAGCATCCATCCTAGCTTTCATATCCTCCTTAAAGTGTAAGTTCTCTTGACATGTGCGTTGTGCCAGCAAAGTTGTAATCATCATAGAAGTCTTTTTGATCATCGTACGAGTAACTTGGCTGATGTTGAGGACTGTTTAGCCATGGCATATGTGTTGCAGCAGCAATGCCATTATTGTAAGCAAAATTACTAGCTCCTTGATCATACCATGGAAAATTTTGATGGTTATGCCATCAGTTGTAAGCTCCAATATGGTCTCTAAGGCTCATTCTCCGATCCTTCATGTTCCTAGAAGTACCTAAAATAAATGAAACTAAAAATAATATTAGGAAAATAAATAAGAAAAGAAAAATAATCATAAACTAAAAAAAAGACAAGTGAAAATCAAAACAAACAATTTCGTTATAATCCCCGGCAACGATGCCAAAAACTTAGAATAAGTGTGTTATGAATGCTAGCAAAAGGGGCAAAATGTATGTATTAGTAAAACAGTGCCAAGAGTCTTTTGTGTGCAAGTATACACGGTCTGCAAGTAATACAATAGTTAAGCTGAGTATCGATCCTACAGAGATTGACTTGGAATTCGATTGTTTGATTGTTACTTGCCTTGGAAGAAAAGATGTTTGTTTTGAAAGTTTGTTTGGGAATACTTAAAAAAAGAAAAGAAATAAAAGTGAAGTAAAACGTTGGCAAGGAAGGTCTTTTAATGAGTGATGAGCGTTGGCAGTGAATGCATAGTTTCTACGCTTTTCATGTCGTGACAGCCTTTAATGTCAACCCGTTTTGGTATTGTTTGCCGAGCATATTCAAAAATTAGCAAAGCATCTCTCGATGGTCATTGCCCTAAGTCGATCATATAAAACCCCTATATCTCTATAGTGCATGTTTTTAAATAAACCGATTTGATTAAGAACCAATATATAATCCGAGGGGGTAGATATCACTTTCAAAGTAAGTTCATCTACTTGAATGACTTCTCTCGAAGCTTCTCTCCCTAGTATTCAACAACTTAATCGTTGTCACCCCAAGTCTGTTAAGATATTGATGAGCAATATGCCAACAGTGCCAGCTCTCGCTTGCCATAGTATTTAGGAAAAATTGAAGTATGTCTAATAGACAAAATATTGCCAAATCAAATTTTATTATAAAAGAAACTAAATCATAAAAACAACGTTTAAACCAAACATCCCCCATCAACTATTAGATTAGTTCATGGTGACGAATTTAAACAACAAAACACAAACGTTTTCCAAATCCATCATCATTAAAAAGAAATTAAAATAAGAGAATGGGCAAGAAAGGGTCTTTTGATGCAGCCCTTCAAGATCCAAGCTCTTGGCCAAGCTGGTCGAACCATCTTCCTCGGTGCACCCAATTGTCACTCATCGCACTCTAACTCCTCACTTCGATCACTCCTCAGTCGAGGGTTTTACCCCACGATCTCACCTACTTTGATCTTCTCCATCGATTTTTAAATAGGCGTGCAAGGAAGGCTAGGATAAGCTTCTCATTTGAATTGTAAATGTCGAAGGGAAAAGAGATGAGATCTTATCCGAATTTGAATGGAAGCTGATCAAATTAGGGATTTCGTTGCCTTGCCAACACTGCTTTGGCATCCAAGCTTGGCATGATTCTGCCAACTAGTCTCGGTACCATATTATCCAGCTTTGTTGGGATAAGATAGCTCTTAATTTCGAAATTCAAATGCTCAAGAGATAAGAGATAAAGTCTTATTCAATCTGTATGATAGCTTATCAGGCTAGGGCTGACGTCATCATGTTGATGTTGCCTTGGCACACAAGCTTGGCATGCCTTTGCCAAGTGCCTTTGCCAACATAGCTTGGCATCACCTTATCCGCTATTTTTCTGGAGATTGGCCTATTTGCGATCTTTTAGGAGCTTGATCTTGTCCTATTTTTTTGGGGTTCAACAGCCTCTTGGCGTAACATCTAGTTCACTTCTCTTCCAACAAGTGCTTAGCATTGTCTGGTCCTTTTGTGCTAACAACTTTTGGCATTCTCCTTGGCAAACCTAACTATGTTGCTTTCCTGCGTCGAATCATATTCCAAACCTGCAAAATAGCCACAAAACAACCTTTCATACTGGCATAGACAGAAGTCCTAACTCCATATGTAAATGCATGATTTTAATATCCTAATGCAACTAAATG
The DNA here is from genome assembly GCA_019671005.1 of Hibiscus mutabilis. Classification (NCBI taxonomy): domain Eukaryota; kingdom Viridiplantae; phylum Streptophyta; class Magnoliopsida; order Malvales; family Malvaceae; genus Hibiscus; species Hibiscus mutabilis. The sequence goes on from CM033715.1 coordinate 71,426,396, forward strand.
TACCTAAAAATAAGCAAAAGCATTGTAAGATTGGCATTAAAAACAGTACTTTTGAAGAGGTAACACATACCTATAAAACTAAACTGCTCTAACCGAATCACTTAGGTGGAACACATCAACTTTCACCGCTAGTACAACTCTTTCAAATATAGATAAACTCACGTTTACCTAAAATCGGAATTCTCCAAAAATCCTATTACGTATTGGCTTGGCGGATCGTTGCATATCAAGTGAGGCCAAAATTTTGAATCCTCTTTCTACAGACACAATATTTAAATTAAAGTAGTACTTTATCATTTAAAAATAATAAAGTAAAATTTGCAAAAAAATATAAATTCTTACCAACATTCTCATATTTTTCGTGATGTGGGAATCTTGAAGTCTTAACAACGTCATGATTTTGCTCAATAGTTATGCTAAATTAAATGCTTAAAACATCACAAATTAATTAAATTTTAAAATATTGTCGATTAAACTATTAACAACACAATTTACTTTTCAAATTAAAAAAGTAGGCATATATAAAAAAGAATTCGAGTGAACAAAATAAATCATATTAAAAAAATTAAACATACTCCAAAAATATAAACATACGTTACCTTAAACTTTTTCAAATTATGTGTGAGCTTGCTTCTTTCAGTGTCGTATGAGAAAATCTCACGGCTTGACAACTATTTTGCTTTGCTTGAACAAAAGAAGGTGGAAAAAATTTTGTGTCTTCTAAACCCTGAACAAAACTATCTATTTATAAGATAAAAACCCTAATATGCTAAAACCCTAAAACGACCCGTCATTTTTTCCCGTAAAAAATGACGGTGGTTAAGCTAGAGGGAACTCGTCGTGTCCCTACGTCGAGTTCCATTTAGGATTAGGTTAATCTCGTGATTAATGGTTAAACCGAATATTTAAAAAAATTAAAACTTGCCATTAGTGCACGACAAGTTTGAATAAAAAAGAATATAATTTTAGAACTCGTCGTGGTGATGCGACGAGTTTACTATAAGGGTCATACTTTTGGGAATTTAGGATTTTGGGTATCGCTTTAGTCATAATAGGATCCAAAGATCCTAATAATGAACTTACCCCCAAGTAGGAGCTGAATAGTCTAATAGCGTGAAAAGAGGGTTATAAACTCTTATCTAAAGGGGTAAATCGCAATAGAAGACCCTAAACGTTTACTCGAATTACAAAACAGCCCACCATTCCAACATTTTCATAAATTGGTCACATAAATCAGATTTATACTCAATTAAATCCACAAACTGAAATTAGGGTTCCACATAAAAAAATCTCAAATCTTAGGGTTTTAAACTAGGGATTTTAAATTTAGGATTTTTCGAATTGGAGACATTTTAGGGGTGTTACAAAATAATTTCTCCGAATATTTTTTATTTATATTTTTTTGTTTAAATTGTCGCAAATGTACCCAAATAATTAGTAAAATAACCATGAAAAACAACTAAATATAAACCAATAATTATCACAGAATGTTTAGACTTTAGATAAATTGGCACATACTTATTTCTACTCAATTAAGATTTCAATCAATTTTTTTACCGTCCTATGATCCTACAACTCCGTCGTAAAAAAATAATTGTTTATAAAAATAAATGTGAAAGTTAATATTATCGGCGGTAAATACCCTAGCTCAAATTAAAAAATAAATACGAAAGTTATTGTTATCGGCGGTGAATACCTTAGTTCAAATCAAAAAATAAATGCGAAAGTGAAACTTTTGCATCATTGATGGACCATAAGTTGCATATCAAAGTAAATGTGAAAGTGAAACTTTAACATAATTGTTCAACTACTAACCGCAAAAATCACATTAAATTTACTCTCTAACATGGATCAAGACACTCATGTTTAATTGTAGGCAGGGATGGATTAAGTGGGTTGGGGATGGTCGTCCCCTAGAAATTTAAAATTCGTATATGATTTATAATTTTTTTAAAATATTCTACGTATTTTCTATTAAAAATCTATTTTGCCCCATAGAATTTTATAGGTTCAGTCCCTAACATAAAATCGTGTGTCTGTCCATGATTGCGGACGTGAAATAGAGAATCATTTGGTTTTACTGTCTACACCGTTCAGACTCTTCCTCATTTTTAATTTAGAGGATATTTAATAGTTAAGCATGCTCAATCTCACGTCCTTTTGTGTGTTACATTAGTAACAATGTCAACTGAACTAAAACTCAATCGACAAATTCATTTGGAGATTCCTTTTAATGTATTACGTATTGTTGAGTATTTGATTGATTCGAGTCGAATATAGTACAAAAAATGTGAGTTAGTCGAGTTGACGGGTAGTGTTTTATCATTCAAACTTCATTTAAAAACATATTCGAGTCCAGTTTATGAAATTTAAGTCAAGTAGACTATGCTTGTTCGAGTTTCTATTCAACTTTAATTGTAATTATTTATAATGTTTTATGGTATTGATTGATTATGATTTAAACAATTATCTCTAATCATATATGATATACACATATATTATGTTTTATATATGCAGGTAAAGATTTGTAATGTTATTTAATTAATCAAATACCATCTAGAATTATATAAAATGTTTATGATGTTATTTTTCTAAAATAATGAATTTTGAGGGCAAAATATAGACGGGGGTATAAATGAATCAATGTATTGATGAAAACAAAGAATTTGCAAAGAGTTATAATCAGAGTACCAAATTGAATAAAATATAAAGTTAAAAGATTAAATTGCAAAAATCGAAGATTGTTGTAGAAATGGAATTGAGATTATACAAACATTATGTCTTCGTTGTCTAGTCGAGGAGCATATGGTTCAAATTTAGTAAAAAATCGACTTAAAATGAAGGAGAATTTGAAGAAAAAAGAAAATCAACGATTAAACCACAAAACAATCGAATTATTTAACTAAAGATAAGAACAACATAATCTTAATATTCAGCTTTTCAGTCATTCAAACTTTTTAAATTTCAAACTCAAAAATTGAACCACTAATTTGAGTTGACTCGATTGTCTTAACTTGAATAACTCAAAATGAAAAAAAAATTGAATCAAATTTTTCTCCTCTAAATTTAGCATAGTGGTGAAGCCACATGTAGAATAGGGGTCAATTGACTCCACTTGATTTGTTGCGGTATGAGATTTTCAAAGAGTTAATATAAAAATTTTCATGAAAATATTCAAATTTTGAAGGAATTAATATAAAATTTTTCATGGAAATATCTCGACTCCGCCCTGATTTAGCATGCATGTATATTAAATGCATTATCTATTGGGAAACGCTGATACACCCCATGGCGCAACGGAAAAATTATCCGGCGTATTCCACCAGTGATCCATGTACAAAGAACAAATCTATGGTGAAAAGGGATGAAACATTACATTAATTAAATTTGAAAACCGCATGGAGTTAGGAGAATCCAATTCTTCTAGCATGATATCGAATCCAAGTCGTCAAAATAGCGTTCCGACCTCTACGCAGTCCACCCGAATGAAACGAACAATATTTTCTCTTCTCTAACTGTTAGAGAGGTTTTTCGCAAAAGCACCTTTTGGCTGCTAGACCTTATGCCTTTATATAGCATTCAAAACCCTAATTCTAATTAAATTTGAATCCTTTAAATATACAATATATTTAGTCGAATATAATTAAATATGTAGAATCTGATTCTATTTCAATCAGGTTTCTTTAGGAATATATATATTAATAGTATCTGATAATTACAATAATGATTTAGTATTAAAATATATATAAATGAAACTATCTATAATTACAATAGTCATAATAATTCCGATTTTTACTTATTTCGTGCACAGCAAGTTTGTACACATGCTATCTAGTCGATATTTGTTCATTTCAATCATAGGGTGTGACCCTTGTATGTTCATGCAACGTTAGCAGTAATATCTAGAACAATTATAATATTACAAGCAATGAGTGGTATCTAGCAATACATCATTGCTACTTAAGTTACAAGAATTCGTGGTTCGATATAACCTTTTTTCGTGATTAACTCTTTTCATGTATTACATTCTTTTGTCTTTATATCTAGATCGGACACAAGTCATGGAATAGTCACACTCGTATAGTCCATCTAATTTTTCTCGATATCTTGAGTAGACTATTATAAACGAATAATTATGATATCTCATATCAATTTATTCGAACATGGCCATGCATTTCTAGTCCCACTCAATCAAGTGGCCTATGATATTACTCATATTATGTAGGAGGGACAAATCCTATCTTGATCAACCATATTCCGCTACATAGATTGCAACATATCCAATATCAGTCATTATAGCGTAGTCAATTACGACACACATTTGATTGTATCAAAATATATCACTCATAATGTTGAAATAATGCCGATCTCAAGTCTGAGGATCATACATGTAGTTATCATTATAAGCAATGTTGTGACTGTCACATAATAATCCAAGAAACATGCTCATAGCGGATCAATCCAGTATTTCGTTCTCTAACACATACTTATGTATTGATTTTGACATCTCCATGTCAATGACAACACTTTGTCATCAATCAACTACACATTAGTCTTAATATATTATCGTTGTCCATGGCCCAATAATACTCGACTAAAGACATTCAAGAGTAACTATATTATTCTAAGGACTTTATTATAATTCAGTTTATTTATAAATGCACAGAATAAGACTGAAATAATAATAATAATAATAGCTTTATATTAATAAACAAAACAAAATAAGTATGTCTTTTACAACAATCTCATGATTGGTCTTTGGGCATACTCCAACATTATCTTCACATATTTTTTTATAATTTTATTCGGTACAAATAGACCTGACAAACTTGACTGGAAAACCAAACCGATTTACTCGAACCGAGTCACGAAATCGACCAGAACACGATGACCCGAATTTGATCCAAACCCGAAATAAACCGAACCAAATTTCAGTTGAATCGAAAATGGACCCGAACCGATTTCACCCAAATCGAATGCAACTTGAAATAAAGAAAGTATATTAAAATAAATAAATAAATAAAGATGAGATGAGATGTGAACTATTGCACAACTCACCAAAAAGACAAATATACATACTATATAAAGTCATATATAGGTGGAAAAACCTAACTCGGCATGAAAACCCGACTAAAACTGATCGATCTCCTATTAACCGATATTGACCTGACCCGAAATCAACCGACCTGATGTCCTAACCCGATATTTGAACCGAAATCACCATAGACCAGAACTAAAATCAAACCGAACGTAAATCGAATGTAGTTAGACCCGAACTGACTCGAACCGAATAACCAGTTTGCCACCTCTATGTACAAAATATTGTATCAAATTAGTTTTAAATATAGATAAACTCACTCATACCTATAAAACTAAACTGTTGTAACCCGAATCACTTAGGTGGAACACGTCAACTTTCAATGCTAGTACAACTCTTTGCGAATTCATTTAAATATAATACAATAGTAAATAGTCTCTCATCGTATACATAGGAGTCAATGTATTGATTAAATTTAATTAAGTAAATAATTTTTATTGGTTGAATCATAAATAACGTGGTCGGCCGTACATATAATGATATTTCTCATCGTATACAATGTTTTTTCCTTGCTTGACTACTCCCATTAAATGGTATATTAAATGCATTATCTACCCATATTAAATGTATATTAAATACACTACCTTCCATTATTAAATGTATCTCCATGATTGTTTTCAATCCTCTATATATTATATATACAACAGTTCAACCGGTGAAGTAATGCTTGTTGAGAATAGAAAATCCTCGACCATTTTTTCGTGTTATTATTTATGTACTTATACTAAAAAAAAATTAAGATTAAGAATAGAGTTTAAGCTTTTGGTTAGAGTTGAAGGCTAGACGGGAGGAAATTAAGGTATTTTTAGGGTTTAAAGTTTAAAGTTTAGATATTAAAATTTAAAATTAGAGTCATGGGTGGTTCAAAGATTTTTTAGGGTCCCGTGCAATTTATTAAAATGTGACCCTTAATTTATAATCTTTAAGAGGTATAAGTTTTTTTCAAAAAAAATGTACCTTAATACAAAAATATTAGGGTCAACTACATGGGTGACCTCCTAACTATCGAGTCTGACCTATTTTGACCACCGTACTACAAAAAATTAAAATTAGATCACCCAACTATTTAAATGGACCTATTTTGACCACCGGCCGTTAAAATCTAACGGCAAGATGACGTTTCAGTTAAAGTAAAATTTGTATAATTACACATTTGGTCTTTGTTAATTACCTATTATATCAATTTGGTCCTAATTTTAATTTAATTAAATAAAATTAATTAACCAATCAGATAGCAACACGTATCATCACCCAATTAGATTAATTTACTCTAATTTTTAATTTAATTTCTTTAATATTTAATATATTTATTTTCCTCCAATCAGGTGGTGACACGAGGAAGAAAGAAATACGGACTTGGTTAGGTTTGAATTTGAGACCTCTAGAGGAGAAAACCAAACCTTTACCACTACACCAACTACTCCTTGGTGATATAAACTACATCATTCTATATATATATATATATAATGAAGTAAATGCTAGGAAAAAAAAGAAATAAAAATGTTTGAGAGAGGACTCGAATATGGGTCACATGAGATGTGTAAAAACACACATATCACTAAAGCCAAGCCTCCTTTTCACATTTATTTTGATAACTTCGTAAATATATATAATATTGAATCGGGTTATTTAATTTAATTAATAATTTTAATTTTTTTATTAAATATCTTAATTCAATAATTATATATATTATTAGAACATATAATTTTGATAATTAATAAATTTAATTCAATTTTTATCTGATATGCGTTGATAATTTTCTTAAAAATATTCTATAAACTATATGTTTCTTTAAAAAATAGATCATTGTTGGTAAAATTGTTTGGATAATATATATATATATATATTCATTTTAAATCTTTCTTTAACTATACTTTAAATATAATTAAAATATTTTCATTTTTAATTTAATTATTTGAATTGATTTAATTATATGTTTGTTTTTATACAGCTCAAGTGACCCATGCTTGAGTCCCCTCTTAAATATTTTTACTTCTTTTTTCCTAGTATTTACTTTATTATAAGATATATACAGAATGGTACAATTTTTATCACTAAGGAGTAGTTGGTGTGTGGGTAAAGGTTTTGCTTTTGGAGGTCCCAAGTTCAAATCCTAACCAAGTAGTGACACGTGTCACCACCTGATTGGAAGAAAATAAATATATTAAATAAATTAAATTAAAAATTAAAGTAAATTCATCCAATCAAATGATGACATGTGTCGTTATTTTATTGGTTGATTAATTTTTATTTAATTAAATTACAATTAAGACCAAATTGATATAATAGGTAATTAACATGGACCATATGTGTAATTATACAAATTTTATTTAACTGTCACGACACCTCTCCGTTAGATTTTAATAGTCGGTGGTCAAAATAAATCCATTTAAATAGTTGGATGGTCAAATTTTGAATTTCTATAGTTCGGTAGTTAAAATATGTCACACCTAATAGTTGGGTGGTCATCCAGGTAGTTTACCCAAAATATTATTAGATTATTTTCTTGGGCGACAAAAAATTTTACTTATAAACATCTAAATATTAAACATTTTTCACTTGAAAAGGGTCATTTTTTTGCATGTTTTAAGTTTTAGATTATTATTATATATACACACATAATTATATATATAAATTTACATTTTTTACAAATATTTAATTTAATTTAATTTCTTTATTTTTGGGCTCTCTTGAGGCATGTGCGGTCGCGTTTATTATGCTTGTCTAGAATTTCACTTGTTAGGACTTAAATTTTAGTTTTTTTTTTAGTTTTGTGATATAAAAAAAACACTCGAAATGGACACAAAAAAAGTACAAATAATTTTGGTCCTGCTCGTTAAATATTTACTATTAGTGCATGGGACATGACAACTCTTTGTACTTTTTTTCCTACAACTACCAATTTCGCAAATGACAGTGGCTTTTTTATTATTAAAATTATAAATTTTATATTTTTTAAAGGGACATTAGAACTTATTGAGAAATTATTAGATAAATTTGGCTTACTGCATCATTCGTGGCACCGGCTAATAAAATTTATTCATCTTATTTTAACTTCCAAATAACTACTTACTTTTTATTAACATGTAAGAAATAGGTGCAGATTCACTTTGAAAAAACGAGATGGATGGACCTTATTGGCTGAGACCATGAATGACGTAGTGAACCGGATCTATCTAATCATTTTTCAAACTTAGTTAAGAAAATAACATCTAAATATTGATTGTTATAACTATAAAAGTCAAATCAACGGTATGTTAAAAAAGTTAAATCAACAATAAAAATATTAAATTATAAAAAAATATATAGATTCATTAACTAATCGAATACAGAAAAGATGGTGTGCGTTGGCTAGAATAGTTACACATAACGTTTATGAGTTCTCTGAACTGGATCCAAAAATCTTGGAGTTCAATTCTAGTTTTTCATTTCGAAAATATATGAGTTTGTAGATATTAGGGTTGAGGAATAGTTGAAATTTTACCCAACAAGACTGAAATAAGTATTAATTAAGTTTTACTATTCCTTTATTATTTTAATATGCGTTAATCAAGGATGAGCTAGGATTCAGAATTAGAGGCAAAACATAAATATTTAAAAGAAAAAATTCATAAATAAATTATTATTTTTTTAAATATATAAGAGGACAAAGATGAAAATAAAATTTGTTCGGGGAGGGTCCTACATAGTTTTGTCCCTGGTGTTAATTTATACATAAAATAATCTTGTTAATCACATAGATAAGAAAACTAGTTTCATATTAAATCTATCTCTTAAATACAAAATATATTATTTTTAGGTAAAACTTTGATACACAAGTTGTGTAAAATTAATTTTACACAAGCATGTGTTTTTACCTTATAGAACATAAATTCTAAATTCCTAACCCTAATACCTTAAACCCTAAATTATAAACACTAACCTTAAATTCTAAACCCTACAACTTAAACCCCTAAACTTTTAACCCTAAACTAAACACATAACCCCTAAATTTAAAAATCACGTGTAAACGTTTGTTTACACGGATTGTGTATCAAACTTTTTCTCATTATTTTTATCTAAAGTAACAAAAGTATTGATACTTTATTATTACATTTATATTAATTAAGTATTTTAATTTACACATATATTACTCTCTTCAATTCAATTCGAGTATAACAAAAGTATATTCTAATAAAAGTTTTATATGACAAATAAATTTTATGAAAAGTCATGATAAAAATATAATACAATAGTAAATAGTTATGGGTGGTAGATTAATTTTCCATAGTAAAAAAATATTGATATTTTAGTGTAAATTACGTAAATCATCACTGAACTATACTCTTAAATTTATTTTGGTCATTGAAGTTTCAAAATGTTCAATTTACTCACTGAAGTTTAGACATTGAACATTTTTTGTCACTAAAGTTTAAACATTGAACGTTTTTTGTCATTCTTAAACCCCAAACAATCATAGGTGGTGGTCGTTCGATCCCAAATTTCACAAATCACATTGTCTCGGCCCCATGAGTATGAATTCAACTTCCATTTTGTCGAAAAGTGCTCCAAACTTCATGAATCGACCAAAATCTTCTAGTTTCTCTCTTGTCAATCTCCCTCCTCTGCCGCCGGATGAAGCACGTTTCTCAGTACGTTGCTTCTCTCATGCCAATGAAGTTTTTTACTGTTCGGATATTGAAGAAGTTTCTTCGTTCATTGGTAAATGGACGTCGTCAAAAAGTGAGTGACAAAAAAACGTTCAATGTCTAAACTTCAATGAGTAAATTGAATGTTTTGAAACTTCAGTTACCAAAACAGGTTTAAGAGTAAAGTTCAGTGATGATTTACATGTTTTACCCTATTTTTTATTATTACATTGTTGAAGTAGTCACAAACCTCGAATTTAAGTTAACGCATGAGAATTCCCATATTAACGGGGCGGTTCAAAAATTCAAGGGATCATGTGCAATTTATTAAAATTAGCTCTTAATTTATAATATAAAATAATATAATTTTTTATAGTGATGGAAATAAAAAAATTTGTAAAGAGTTGTAGTCGGAGGACCAAATTGAACAAAATGTAAAATTGAAAGCTTAAATTGCAAAAATCGATAATTATTGTAAAAAAAGAAATTGAGATGACACAAATATTCGGTTGAGGAACATCTGGTTTGAATTTAATAAAAGAATGACTTAAAACAAAGAAGAAACTGGAGAAACAAGAAAAACAACAATAAAATCACAAAACAATCAAATTACCTAACTAGACAAGAACGACGTGATTTTAATATTCAATTTTTCAATTATTCAAACTTTTGAATTTCAAACTCGAAATTTGAATCACTAATTTAAATTGAGTCGATTGTGTTGACTTGAATAACTCAAAATATAGAAAATAAGTTGAATCAAATTTTGCTCCTCTAGTTTTAGCATACACGTATATTAAATGCATTATCTTCACATATTTTTTTATAATATATTCGAGTACAATATAATATATATGTTTGGTTTTAAATATAAATAAACTTACACACATTTGGAGCTAAACTACCGGTGGCGGATCTTGACCTTATAATTTGAAAGGTCCTAGTTAAATTTTTTAAATTTGTAGTGGTCTAACCAAAATTTTCAAAAATCTTGAGGGATTTAATGAGAAATTTATTTTTTAAAATTTGGGTTCCTATTAAAATTTTTATTTTTTTAGAAAAGTTAAAGAATTTTTTAAATAATTTTGAGGAGAAAATAAAAAATATAGAAAATTTTTAAAATTTTATAAGAATTTTTATAAATTTTGAGGGAGCCTAATTAAAATTTCTAAAATATTTAAAAGGTATAATACAAATCTTTCAAAATATTTAGGTGCCAAAGCCCCTCTGGCTCCATTCATTATCCGTCCCCGTAAACTGCTTAAACCGAATTACTTAAAACACATCACTTTCTGCCACTAGCTGTACTATTAAATGCATTATCTTCCCATGTTAAATGTTTATTAAATGCATTACCTTCCTTCCCTTATTTTTTTTTCTAAACCTTCCCTTATTAATGTATTTACATGATTGTTTGTATATATGGGAAATTTTAAAAAGAGACTAGCTGAAAAAAAGCTAAAAAAGCGGGTATACAAATTCTTACAAATACTTGTAAAGATTTATGTATATGTACGGAAATTTTTACAAAAATAGTAAAAAATCCGGCATATATATAAATGCTTACCACTTTTATGTAAATATTGAAATTTTTACAAAAGTAATAAGTATTTGTGTATATACCAAATTTTTTACTGTTTTTGTAAGAATTTCGGTACATATGCATAAATCCTTACAAAAGTGGTAAGCATTTATATATATACCGATTTTTTACTATTTTTATAAGAATTTTAATACATACACATAAATCCTTACAAGTATTTATAGGAATTTGTGTACTTTTTTTTACCTCTTTTTAACGGGTTTCTTTTTAAAATTTCCTCTCTATATATACAGTAGTGCCACCAGTGAAGTAATGCATTACTAGGCATGACGTAAACACTTTGGTTAAAAACTTGGCTTATCAGTGTATGGGACGTGACACAACTATTTATACTTTTTTTCCCCTTCTACCACTACCAATTTAGCAAACGACAGAGTGGCTTTTTTATTATTAAACTCTTCAATTTTGTGTAAATCAAACTCTTTAATTTTAGGGTTTAGAATTTTAAGTTAAGGTTTAAGGTTTAAAAGTTTAGTGTGTAGGGTGTAGAATTTAAGGTCTATAGTTAAAATTTAGACTTTAAGATTTAGGGTTTAAGGTTTTAGGGTACTAGGGTTTGAAATTTAAGTTTTAAATTTTATAGAAGAGTTGTGTAAATTTTTTTACACACCTTATGTTCAAAATATAACCCTTAAAGGTATACCCCATGTATCGAATAGATAGAAGGGTTCTATTCTCTTCATGCCCGAATAGATAAATAGAAAAAGGGTTCCATCCTCCCCATGCTCGGATAGATAAGCAAACTCTAAAAAATAAAGGTTCCATCAACCTCATGCTCAGATGGATAAGCAGGTTCCATTCTCCAAATGCCCGAATGGATAGGCGGATTCTATTCTCCTCATGCTCGAATAGATAAGCAGATTCCATTCTCCAAATGCCCGAACGGATAGGCGGGTCCTATTCTCTTCATGCCCGAATAGATAAGCAGGTTGAAAAATGTTCCATCCTCCTTTTGCTTGGATGGATAAGCGGGTTCCAAAACTTGTCAAAAACAAATGCAAATGATCCAATTAAGATGCATATGCCCCTAGGGATGCCTAGTCATGAATGCTTGTTTTATTTCTTTTGCTCTTTTTTAACAATTTTCCTAATGAACACAGAAGAAAACTGTGAAGCTCCGGGAAACTCGGATTATATCATTTCAGACATTTTCTCAACTCTAGCAACTAATGGTGGGTGTCAGTTTTGGTTCATCCATCAACAAAAGACAGTGTGAATTCTTTTCATTTCTCTACACTGAATGGCTTTACACTAAGAAAGCTTGCAATAACCCATTCAATACTAACTGGCTTCACCAATTTCTTGTTGTTAAAATTCCATCATCTATTCCTTGGAAAGCAATCTTCACCATTGTCCACTCTTAACCCCTTCATCGGCCATGCCACTTTAGACAATACATTCATCATTTCCTGTAACTTTTGCCTCGATTTTTCAAACAGGGAAGCCCCTTATTGCTAAAACAACTAAAAGAGAAACTCTAAGGGGATATGGGAAATGCATCGGTTTGCCATAATCATAGATAGTCATCTTCATCACATCTGTTTTACCATTCTCAGTCTTAGCACTTGCTTCATATGATCTTTGTACATTCGCTCACTCAATCTAGTTATCTTGTACTCCTGGTTGGAAGGACTGACTTCATCCTCATATTCTTCAACACTCTGTTATCATTATAGTTGATACATCAATATTCAGTGACAAGCTTCCTAGAATCTTGTTGCTTTCCTGATGTCTCATAGCTTTAGCTATTTCTTCCAATGTCTGTAAAATTGCTCTCATTGTTGTAGAAAGAAGAATATCTTATGTAAGCAACTCTATTTCGCAACATGCTTCCTTAAAGCAAAGTCAAAGCATCTCTTGAGGTTTTCCACCGAGGTTTGTAGCAAAATCTATTTCCATCTTGTATTTCCTTATAAGTTTTGCTACTTTTTATGCACTAAGCTCCAAATTTGACCATTGAATGCCTCATAGTTCCAATACTCTTCTAGACAAATTTCAAAGTAATGCTCAAAAATCTTTTGTATATCTCAAATAATGTCAAACTTTAATTTTCTTTTCAATGCAAGATGCTTTATGGAAAGATGTCAAAGAAGGAAAGAAAAGTTCTATACAACAAAATTTATTAGTGTTGTGGAAAACACAAAAAGAAATTACAAGGAAAAGAAAAGATATTCAGATATCAGAAGCCAAAACTCCTCTTGTCATGACTTCATAAGATGCCTTAAATGTCCTCTATGCTGAGTATACCCTGAAGATAATGATTATACGAAAAAACATAAAGCTCCCAAGCTAATCCCCGAGGAAGGTCTTATTTGCAAGTTGTCTGAGCCGCCCTTTACGGGTTTTCAGCTCAGATCCTCATTTGGTTTTAAAATGCCCTTTACGGGTTTTCATTTTGAACCCCCCTTTTCTTTTCTTTTTTTCTCTTTTTTCTTTTCTTTTTCTTTTCTTTCTTTCTTTTTCTTTTCTTTCTTTTTCTTTTTTTTTTTTTTTTTTTTTTTCTTCTTTCTCCTTCAAACATAATACTTCTTAACCGAATCTAAATTTATCGAGTTTTGGGGTTCGTCTCTATCCATTTTGGCTAAAATTAACGCTCATTTTGAGAAAACCTTTGTTACAATGTAAGGTCCTTCCCAATTTGGTGCCCATTTTCCTCGAGCATCGCTTTGGATTGACAACTTCTTTTTCAACACCAGATCCCCCTCTTGGAATTCTTTTGGACGATCTTTCTTCTCGTGAGCTCTTATCATCCTTCTCTGATACATTTGCCCATGACATAGTGCTTTCAGTCTTTTCTCTTTGATTAAGTTCAGCTGATCATATCTAGCTTAAACCCATTATGCTTCTTCCAACTTTGCTTCCATTAAGACACAGAGCGATGGTATTTCAACCTCAATGGGTAGCACAACTTCCATTCCATATACCAATGAGAAAGGTGTTACCCCGGTGGAAGTTCTTACTGCAGTTCGATAAGCGTGTAAGGCAAATGGCAACTTCTCATGCCAATCCTTATAGGTATCAGTCATTTTTGCAATTATCTTCTTAATATTCTTGTTTCCAGCTTTCACTGCCCCATTCATCTTCGGGTGATATACCACAGAATTATGATGTTTGACATTTAACTGCTCACAAACCCCACTTATCATCCTATTGTTCAAGTTTCAAGCATTGTCGGTGATATTTTTAGGCAAGCCGTATCGACAAATGATTTCTTTTTTCAAAAAGTTGCAAACCGTGGATCTGGTGACATTTGCATACGAGGTTGCTTCAACCCACTTCGTGAAATAATCAATGGCTACTAGGATAAAACGATGCACGTTAGATGCCTTAGGATGAATTTGACCAATGACATCAATACCCCACATGGAAAAATGCCAAGGGGCTGTCATAACATGAAGAGGTTGAGGTGGCGTATGAATTTTGTCAGCATAAATTTGGCACTTGTGGCATTTGCAAGAATAGTTGATGCAATCACTATCCATGGTTGACCAATAATATCCAAGACACATGATTCTCCTAGCCATGGTGAAACCACTAGGATGAGTTCTGCAGACTCCTTCATGAACTTCTTCCATAATTAATTGTGCCTCTTTTGCCCCCACGCATCTTAGAAGCACTTGATCACGACTTTTCTTGTATAAAATCTCTCCATCAAGGACATACCCTGATGCCATCTTCCTGATCATTTTCTTTTCATTCTCTGTAGCTTGAGGCGAATATTGCTGGAATTTTACATATTGTAAGATGTCATGATACCATGGCAATCCATCCATTTCTTTTTCCACATTATAACAATAAACTGGAGAGTCAAGCACATATAACCTGATGGGTATTATTTCAGAGCCTTCATTTACCCTAAACAAGGCGGCTAAGGTGGCTAAAGTATCAACCATTTGGTTGTCTTCTCTGGGGAGATATCTGAAAGTGATCTCATCAAAGCCCTTGGTCAACTCAAGGACCAGCTTGTGGTATCCCAACAACTTTGCATCTTTTGTCTCCCATTCACCACGTATCTGATAAATGACCAATGCAGAGTCCCCAAAAACTCTTAAAGTACGAATTTTCCTTCTTATAGCTTCTTTTAGACCCATTATACAAGCCTCGTATTCTACCATATTATTAATGCAGAAGAACTTCAAATGACTGGTAAAAGGGTAATAATCCCCTTCTGGCGAAACCAAAACTACCCTTATACCTCTCCCTAATACGTTTGCTACGCCATCAAAGTTCATAACCCAAGATTCTATTGAAACTTCATCATCTTCGGTGATGCACATAAAGTCTTCATCAGGGAAATTGAAGTTTAATGCTTCATAGTCATCACATGTGCGACTTGCCAAAAAGTCTGCTATGACACTTTCTTTTATCATTTTTCGACTCACATACTGGATATCAAACTCTGATAGCAACATCTGTCATTGTGCTAACCTTCCTAATAAGACTGGAGCTTCCATCATGAACTTCAGTGGGTCCAACTTTGAGATTAGCTATGTAACGTGATACAACATGTATTGTCTTAGCCTTTTAGCTGCCCAAACCAGAGCACAACATAGCTTTTCAATTGACGAATATCTAGTTTTACAATCAGTGAACTTCTTGCTCAAGTAATTTATCACTTTTTCTTTTCTTCCAGTATCATCATGTTGTGCTAACACACAGCCCATGGAATTTTCATAGACCGTTAGGTATAAGATTAACGGTCTTCCTGAAACGGACGGTACTAAAACTGGAGGATTGCCCAGCTGATCTTTGATCTTTTCCGAAGCTCTTTGACATTCCTCATCCCAAGTCCCTGGGTTATTCTTCCTTAGTAGCTTAAACATTAGATCACACTTATCAGTTAGCTGAGAAATGAAGCGTGCGATGTAATTTAATCATCCCAAGAAACCTCGAACTTCCTTTTATGTTTGAGGTAGGGGAAGTTCATGTATGGCTTTTATCTTATCTGGATCGATCTCAATTCATTTTCTGCTTACAACAAAACCTAATAATTTCCCAGATGTGACTCCAAATGTGCACTTAGTCGGGTTGAGCTTCAACTGGAACTTTCTCAATATTAGGAAGAGCTTTTCTAAATTGACTAAATGTTCTTTTTCAGATCGAGATTTGGTGATCATATCGTGGTCGTATACCTCTATTTCTCTATGTGTCATATCATGGAAGAAAGTGACCATGGCCCTCTAATAAGTTGCCCCTGCATTCTTAAGTCCAAAGGGCATTACTTTATAGCAAAAAGTTCCATAGAGATTCACAAAAGTTGTCTTTTCCAAGTCTTCTGGGCACATCTTAATCTGGTTATACCCAGAGAAACCATCCATGAAAGAAAAGAGTGAATGTCCAGCTGTATTGTCGACTAAAGTGTCAATATATGGGAGTGGGATATTGTCCTTTGGGCTTGCCTTATTAAGGTCTTTATAGTCAACACACATTCATACTTTTCCATCCTTCTTCGGTACTGGGACAATATTCGCCACCCATTCCGGATACTTGGCTACCTAGAGGAATCATGCATCGTATTGCTTCTTTACCACATCCCTGATCTTGAGGAGTGTTTCTGCCTTCATTCTTCTAAGCTTTTGTTTTACAGGTTCACATCCTTCCTTTATAGGGAGCCTATGCATGACAATGTCAGTGTCCAAACCAGGCATATCTTGGTACGACCATGCAAAATATCTTTAAATTCTTTCAAGAGCTCGATTAAACTTTGTCTGGTTTTAGCCGTGATGGTAGTACCAATTTTCACCTATCGCTTTTCTTCTGCAGTTTCGAGGTTTAATGTCTCTAGTTCCTCTTTATATGGTAGAATCTACTTTTCCTCTCCTTCTACCATTCTGAGTATATCACTGGGTACATCATATTCTTCCTCATCATCAATATTTCCAACTTCTTCTGAGTACAAAGGCAATTCAAAGTCAACCTTGAAGTCAAACTCAGATTCATTTATGTCAATGATATTTGAAAACTTGAAAAAGGAATAGGCAAAAGATATATACAAAGGAAAGAAACAAAATGAATGAAATGTTTTTATGCTTTTAATTTTATGGTTTTATGACTTTGGTTTATTTATGAAGAGAAAGTTTGCCACACAAGATTTAAGGAAATGCATCTTTTATTGAATTTCAATTAAAAGTTTAATATAGGCCCTTTACATAAGATCCCCTATTGTCTCCGGGCCTAGAGCAAAGAGGTTGGTTTTGAGAATTACTCTAAACATGTCTTAAAGACTACAAGAATTTCTTCAGCATTCCAATTGTCAAGCTCAGAGCAAGGGCGAATCATTGACAAGTACTCGCTTTCTTCTTCTTCGTTAGTCACAACATTGATGCTTAGTTTTTCAAATGCTTCACATAGAGTTCTCTCTCCTTTTCCTTCTTCACTGGCTGAGGTATTTGGATCTAGCATACCTCCAGATTTAAAATTATGGTTCAAGGATGGTAATTTCATTGGTTCCTATTCGATTCCTTCTCTATTCAATCTAGCTCTTCTCCTCTCTTGATGCTTTCTAATTTAAGCTCTTCTTTGCCACTTGTTGGGCTTAAAACCCAAACCGAACCAGTCCTTTTTTGCCAGAATTACTATAGGATACAATCTTCCTTGATGTCTTCTTCCAGGTCCCTTTTTGATTTCAGCTCTTTTCCCGAGTGTGTATTTTTGCGCAGCTTGATAATTCCGATTCTGGCACCTTACTTCATTCGGAAACAAAGGTTGCATTGACTAGCTCTAATGTCCTGAAATAACACTCAAGCGCACCCTCATCGATCTCAATGAAGGGTACATCAGTAGTTACTGATGCAATGATTTCTTCCTTTGCAGCAACAATTATTAATTGTCCTTCGATCACAAACTTCAGCTTCTGGTGTAAAGTAGATGGGACCGCTCTTGCTGCATGAATCCATGGGCGCCCAAGCAAGTAGCTATAACTAGGTTTTATATACATGTCCACAAATTCAACGTCGAAGGTTATTGGTCCAATTTGCAAAGGCACCTCAATCTTCCCTAACACATCTTTCTGAGTTCCATCAAATGCTCTTACCGTGTTTTGATAAGTTCTCATATGGGAACTATCTATTGGTAGTTTCTTCAGTGTGGCTAATAATAGAACATTCAGCGCCGACCCATTATCAATTAGGACACCTGGTAACATATGTCCCTTACATCTAGCGGTGATGTGCAAAGCTTTGTAAGATCATGTTCCTTCACCCGGTATCTCTTCATCGTTGAACGAGATGAAGTTGTTAACGGCATTGTTGCCGACTAACATATCCGTCTTATCAGTTGTGATCTCCTTTGATACGAACGTCCGGTTCAAAATCTTTAACAAGGCCTCACGATGGCCCTCAAAACTTAGTAACAATGACAGCATAGAAATTCGAGCTAGAAGCTTGTGGAGTTGCTCTACGATGTTGTATTTGCTATGTTTTAAGATCTTCAAGAACTCTTGAGCCTCTGATTCCTTTACAAGCTCATGATATGTTGTCAGCTTTTCCTTGAAGAAATCTCTGCCATCTTCTTTTTCGGGCTCTTCAGCAATTGGTTTCCTCTGTGCTGCATCTCTATCTTTTGTTATTGGCTAGGAATAGAGCCTTCCACTACTCGTGAAACGGCTTACCTCATTGTCCAATTCTTCCTTCTCTTGTGTAGACGTTTCTCCTGAGGCTGTCACCTCACAAGTGTAATTCTAAGGGACTTGCCTGCTATCCTTGTAGGGAAATGGCGTTGGTGCCTTAATTATGAGCCGTGGGGTCACCTTCCTTGCTGGCTCACCAACTCTAGTTTTAGCCTTAATAACTAAAGGCTTCATTCCAGTGTAGTCCCTTTTAAAGGATGACTCTTATGATGTACATACATCCAGCAAACATTCTTTGTCTTCTTTCTCAAAGAACTCGAGTTCTTTCTTATCCATCTTGTCCTGAATTAGTTGCTTGAACTCCAAGCAACAGTCAATCTCATGTCCTTCCTTTATGTGGTATTGTTGTCACTAGATTTTCACCTTTGTTTTAATTATTAATTTATTATTAGCGTATTGTAATTATATGATATTGATAACATAGTTAATGTGTTTAGTAGTAAATATTAATGTTACTAATAACTTAGTTAGGGGTCACATAGTATATAGTTGATGTATTTAAGTCACAAGATTAATATAGTTCAGGTCTCATATAATTTGTTACAATGTGTATAATTGTTAGTTTATTAATGTACCGTATATAGTTGTAGTTAGGATTAACATAAATTGCATATTGCATAGTAGTTAATATATTAAAACCCAAAAATATGAAATGCATAGCCCATTTATAATTTGAAATAAATAAAGGGTCCATTAGGAATTAATTTTAAATTAGAATCCATTAGGAAAATACAAAAAAATAGTCCAATGTACAAATGGCCAGTCTGCCCGTTTATAACAAAAAACCCTTAATTTTTGTTTTATTCTTTTGCGCAGCCAAGGGGGTCCGTTGCATCTGCCTGGAATCCAACGGCATAAATCGCGCCAACTGGGGAAGATATAGCGCCTCAGCATCTCAGCCGCACGATCAGGATGCTATCCAATGGCCCAGATTGCTTCGGTGTGTTCACGCGGATCATCACTCGCGCGTGGCAGCCACGCGCGCAACGATTCAGCTCTGGCCGTCTGCTTCATCTTCTCTGACGCGACCTTGCTCCGATAGATCCTCACTGGCGCCGTTCGAATCATCAAAAACATATAAACAAAAGAACAATAGGGTTAAAACCAGATTAAAGCCCAAAAATTCAAAGGGGAATAAAATCCCTAAATTGGTGCCCTAGCCAAAATCAAGTTACAATCAGATATTAACAAAAATGCAAAAAGGTAATTCAGAAGACAAGAATCCCCAAATCGGTGCCATGGCAAGAATCAAGCAAATCAGAGGGGAAGAAATCAGGGATTTAAGCTTAGGATTTAGGCAATTCTTGTACTATAAATAGCACTGTAAATCATTGTAAACGAAATGAACAAACACACAAGAATCACACACCACCAGTAAGCATTCGGAAGTTGTAGGAGCAAACAGTTGTAATCGGCATTCAAAAGCAATAAAAGGAGTGATTTCTTCCTATCTATTTACTTTCAATTTCAGTATAAATCAAGAAGAAAAGAAATTTTTTACCCTTTTGTGTTCGAAACGTCGCCGGAATCTGGAAATTTTTGTCGAAATCTAGGAATTTCGCCGTCGGCAACGGCGGCTGGCACCGGAGGATGGCGGACGGCACGGAAGATGTTCATCCTGTTCTTCATAAAATGAAGAACACGATGAACTTGGCAGAGAGTTTAAAGAGCAGGTATTTTGATCTATTTGGGTGAAATATGAAAGAATGAAATATGTTTGTTATAACAACTATTTATAGTGACCCGTTTGACCCGACCCGAAACCGGCTATGACCCGCGCCCTTCTTTCCCGTATCTCACGCCATAGCTCTCCAATTTTCAATTGTTTCAAATTTGTCCATTTCCTTTTAATTCGGCACCAAACTTTTAATTACTTTCGAATTAACCCTCGCATTTTGGTTTTCTTTCAAATTAGTCCTTAATTCATATTTTTCTTTAAAAAATATAAAAAAACATTTATTTATTTAATTTTAAGTAAATTCTTAGTTATTTATTTAATTAATTATTTCTTTTATGCTTTTTTGTATATATTTACATGTATGCTGACCTTAAGATTAGGGACTTTAAACTTAGATTAGTGACATGTATGTTGTAAAATTTTCTTCATTTTCAATAAAATACCCTTAATTATATTTAAATCTTAATAATTAAAAGGAATGTAGACAATTCTTTAGGATTATTCACTTCTAGATTTTAATTAAAAGACTTTAACACATTTAATTGTCTTGTTTGTTTGTTAAAAAAGTGAAAACTTAATTAATGTGGTGTCTTATCAAACAAAAGTGACGGGTTAGTGCCAGAAGTGTTGGCGGTGATTAAAGTTCATCTCCCGGGCGATAAGGCAATTAAAATAGATTTACATTCATTTTACGGACAAATAAAATCAAAATTTTGTAAACTTGCAAATTCCATTTTTAAAAATGCTCTTTTAAATCAATTAAGGTACCAATTTTTGGGCGTTGTGGGGGTGCTAATCCTTCTCCACACATAACCGACCTTCGAACTTGTTTTCTCTTATTTCCGTGGACCAAAATATAATTTTGATAAATAAAACGTTTTTATCAAAATACCCTTATTTTAAAAGTGATCCAATTACACTTTTTTTAAAAAGATTGGTGGTGACTCTGTGATTTTATAAAGTTTTCCAAAACGTCAAAACCTTTTCCTAAAAGAAGGGTTGCGATAGGTATTCACACTATGATTCTCCCTCAATTTTCAGTTTCTGGGCCCCTTTTTCCAACATCCCTACTGCCACCATTTGAGCCCATATCCACTTCATGGGAGCTCTAACTTCAGCAACGTATTCCTTAACCACCTTATCCTTCTCTTCAATGATTGCATTCACTCCTACCTTTTGATGATTTGGTAGGGGATTTCCTTTATCTTCCGACATATCAAATGATAACATCCCTGATTTTCTTAAGTCATCTACCACTCTTTTGAACGCAGTACAATTTTCTATGGTATGCCCCCAAACTCCTGCATGATATTCACATTGTGCCTTCTCATCATACCATTGTGGATATGGTGGTGAGAATGGAGGAACATGTCTTGGCAACACCATCTGGGATTTGATCAATTCAGCAAACAATTTTGCGTATGTCATCGAGATAGGAGGAAAATATGGTTTCGAGATCCCTTGATACCTTCGTTCTTCTTTCGGAGGATTTGTGATTCTTAGAGCTGTGGTCGAGATGTTGGGTTTGTTGAAGACTAACCCCTTCGAGTAACTGGGGTTATAGATATTAGTAG
This sequence comes from Hibiscus mutabilis, assembly GCA_019671005.1. Taxonomy (NCBI): domain Eukaryota; kingdom Viridiplantae; phylum Streptophyta; class Magnoliopsida; order Malvales; family Malvaceae; genus Hibiscus; species Hibiscus mutabilis. Next base: position 71,448,604 of record CM033715.1, read on the forward strand.
CATTAACTTCATTATCTCTCTTTTTGTTTGGTTTCTTTACTTCTCCACTAACCAACCTTCAATTTTTCATTGTTGCAAGTATCAATTCTCCATTTATAAGCAAGTACGCAAAACTCTTTGCAGCATGATTGAACATACGATCACAAAAAGATCCCTTTAATGTCTCCACGAATATTGGGGTGATTTCACTCTCCAGCAATGGTAGCTGGACTTGGGCAGCTACGTCCCTCCATCTCTGTGCGTACTAGCAGAAGCTCTCATGGTACTTTTGCTCCAATCTGTGCAGAACTAAACGAGTTGGTACCATATATGAAACATGCTTGTGCTGCTCACTGAAGGCTCTGGACAAATTTTTCCATGATTTAATGTTAATTTGACTTAGCTGCGTATACCAGTGCACAGCTGACCCTACTAGACTATCTTAGAAGCAATGGATAAGCAGCTTTTCGTTCTCCAAATACATCGACATCTTCCTGCAATACATAGTCAGATGTGCTGCAGGGCACGTCGTTCCATTATATTTCTTAAAATCAGGAACTTTGAACTTTGGTGGCACTATCAGATAAGTCACTAAGCTTAAATCCTTGGCATCCATTCCTCCATATATACTTCCTTCTTGAAATTACTTAATCATTTTTTCCAATTTCTCATAACAATCCTCCCATTTCTTCTCAGCTTTAAACTTGTCAGCAATTTCATCGAGATCAGGCACCTCGATGACTTCCTCAGAGTTTATCTTCCTATCATTTCGTGTTGAGGTTTCAGCAAGATGTGGAGAAATTTTGACCTTAGACGATTGAGCTTCCCTTTGTATGTTCGGATGTACAAAGGTCATCCCCTGAAATTTTGGTACAGCATTTGCTTCTTCACCAGTTTCCACTACATCAGGGTCCTTAAAACCTAGCATGGCTGCAATTGACCAATCGTATTTTGGTGAACCAACTCCATCTGTTGCTTCAGATTTGTCTCTAGCTTGTCTAACCTATCCTGGCTACTCTTGTGGTTGCTTTCTAAGGCCATCACTTTGTCTCCTATTGCTCTGGCTTAAGACCGAGTACCGTACTTGTGATTTGTTTATGCTATTTTGATTTTCTGTCATTTTTATTTAAGTTAGATTCTTATTATGTCATGTATTTATGCACAAATGTAAGCACTAATGCAAAGAAAAACTATTAAACACAAAAGAATGAAATGAAAATGCATGGATGTGACGAAGAACTGCAGCTTCAATGGCTAGCAACATCACGTATCGAGCCACATCTTGTACATGCGTCATGACAGCCCTATCAGACTTATCTCATTCTTGGAATCTTCTAGCCATGTCCCTAAGACGAGTGAACCATTAGTCATTACCTCCCTCAGTGATGTCTTCAATGACCAACATCTTTGTCCTGCATTCCTATATGATGTTATCTATTCCTTCAACCTGTTTCTTCAAGGCATCATTCTCATTTAGACAGGCCTGAAGCTCAATATAGGCGTGATGGTTCTGGAGTCTGTGAAATGAGTGGTTTAGGTCATCTATCTTAGCTTGTAACTTATCAACACAAGCTTGACTCTGCTTTAGCTTCGCACTGGTCTGATCATTTGCCTTTTGCAACTCAAATAGGCGAATTTTGTTATCGTGGGCCTTCTTTTTCCATGCAACCATGTTTTCTTTATCACTTTCTTTGACCTATTTTCCATTTCCATTTTCATTTGCTAGCTTACCCTTCTTCTTTTCTTCAGTAAGAGCTCGTCTGTATTTCTCAACCTCATGCCTTCGTCGTTCCTTTTCTTTCTTTATAGCATGCTCGATCCCTTGTTTCCACTGCTCTGGAGTCTTCCTCAGATTAGCATTTCAGGCAGCAGTCTGGAACATGAGAAAGTCAACCCTTTGAACCTCAAACTTCTTTTGTAGGTCTTCATACAACTTTACTACTCGCTTCGTCTCCTCTTTATACTTTTCAACATCTAGGCCTGACTCAAACTTGTCTTTCTGGTTCTGCTCTTGTAAGGATTTTATCTCCTGCTTAGCCCTTCTTAATTCTTCTCTCAAGATGTTAGCTTCTGTAGGTACTACCTTTAAGTGTTCCTCTAGAGACTTAGCCTGCCCAGATGTAGGTGCTATGACTTTTTCATTCATTCTCATGTGCCTCCAAACGTCATAGTCTGGGATTTACATGCAGTGACTATCAGACTCTAGCTTCATATGATAACAATGGTTCCAAGCATCACTAATTGTCTAAACCTTCTGTCTGAACTCACCTTGTAACTCGAATTCTAATGAGCCAAGGCCGGTAGTGAATGGGATAAACTGCCGAGATCCATACTGACGAGATACCAGCAAAGCGGCATATCCAATTCCTCCCCACAAACCTAACAGCATTAGGAAGTTGAAATCTCCATATTTTTATAGAACTTTGGTGTGGCCCATCCAAGGAACCCTCCATCTGACGTCCTCGTTACGACGATTCTTGAATATATCAATCTATTTGTGCTTCTTAATAATAGGCTACTCATTTTCCAAAAATTCCTGAAGAGGTGACAAGTTCGGAGAAAACACATTTGATAGAGCTAATATCGGGCACTTCTAGAAATGGTTGAGGGCCCAAACTTGCAGAAGCAGTGCACATCCTCCAAAACGAACACCTTCAACTTTCTGGCAAACATTAAGGGAAGTGAAGGTTTCAGCAAGTATGGCTGGTACCGGATTGACTCCTCTTTTCAGTTATTCCAGGAAATCAAGTAGCACCACATCAATGTCTCCTAGAACCCTCAGAAAGACGACTAAACCATAAATTGCAATGGCTAGGAGATCAACCCTCTTTTCCCTATTGGGGTGGATTGAAATTATACTTCTGATGCTTGACCAATGGAAATTAAAGGTCCCCCTCTCTTCTGTATCAACCCCTTGACCCAACCATCACTCATACCAGTGAACGCTTGAAATTTTGCATGTGATTTTTTGTTCTTCGGAGGCTTGGCATAAATCTAGTTCTTCTTCACTTTGCATAGGTTAGAAAGGGCTAAGTACTCTTCAAATGTTGGCATCATGTCTTCTTTATTGAAAGTGAAACGACAATACCCTGGATTCCATAATTTAACCAAGGCATTCAATAACTGCTCATCAACCTTTACGTACAAGAGATAGGCTATGTCACTGTAGACTTCATGGAACAACTGCTTAGTCTCATAATCAAAGTGCTCCCAGATTTCCCGCAATTCTTGCACATTGTTCTGTTTAATGCTGATGTAGGCATATTCTAAAGTTTCTGTCTCATGATCAGCTACCAGACTGTCTCCAAATGTTCGCTGATTCACCTCGGACCAATGTCAGACCTTTGCATTCTCATCTTCACTTTTTAAAATTCTTCCGTCCATAACATGAGCTTTTCAAAGTTGAGCAATGATTTCGACAATCAACCCCTTCTAAATATGTAATGATGTAGCATGAATGGTTATACAAAACAACAAGACAAGGGGAACAAATATTAGAATCAAGAAAACACAGAGTAATCACAAACAATTCTGGGTAGTACATTCTAATACTCCAGGACATGTCTCTTTTTATTACCTAAAACCCTAAGTTTTCTGCATGGCTCTATTGGGGTGGGCTCTAAGTTCTCAAACAGTTGAGTTCTAAAAGGTACCTGAACTGTCCTCGTTGTCCCCTACTAAGGGTAGCAAGGCCCCTGGTTCTCACCCATGATAGGCTTCAGACGAACCAAGTTCAACTCAGGAGAACTCACTTCCTATGTCTTCTCGAAGAATCAATATCCTTACGAAGACATGAGGCATATGAGTCCTGAAGGTACTTGCTAGGCTCATATGGAGAATTAGTATTCTGACATGAGAAAAGTGTTTTCCTCTCACTTAACAATTGGGTAGAGCTCGAAAATAGAGCTTTTGCAATAGTTTTTAAATGCGTAAAATAGAATTACATTCATTAAGCGGACGAATAAATTAAAACCTTTGTGAACTTGTAAATTCCGTTTTCTAAAATTATTTTGAAAGCAATTTGTGGCCTGGCACTCTTTTCTTTAAAAAAACAAATTTCCTCAGCAGAGTCGCCAAGCTGTCGCAACCCTTTTTTTTGAAGGCTTTGACGTTTTGGAAAACTTTATAAAATCACGGAGTCGCCACCAATCTTTTTGAAAAAATGTGATTGGATCACTTTTAAAACAATGGTATTTTGATAAAAAAAAATTGTTTTATTTATCAAAATAACATTTTGGTCCACGGAAAATACAGAAAATAGGTTCGGGGGTCGGTTACGTATGGGGAAGGGTTAGCACCGCCACAACGCCCAAAAATTGGTACCTAATTGATTTCAAAAAGACATTTTTAAAACTGGAATTTGCAAGTTCACAAAATTTTGACTTATTTGTCCGCCAAATGAATGTAAATCTATTTTAACGGCCTTATCGCCCGGGAAATGAACTTTAATCACCACCAACACTCCTGGCGCTAACCCGTCATTCCCGTTTGATAAGACACCGCATTAATTAAGTTTTCACTTTCAAAAAAATAAGAAAATTAAATGTGTTATTGAATTTTAATTAAAGTCTAAATGATGAATAATCCTAAAGAAATGTCTATACTCCTTTTAATTATTAAGATTTAAATATTATTAAGTGTATTTTATTGAAAATGAAGAATATTTTATAACATACATGTCACTAATCTAAGTTTTAAGTCCCTAATCTTAAAGTTTTAGCATACATACAAATATATACATAAAGGCATAAAAGAAATAATTAAATAAATAAATAATTACTTTAAATTAAATAAAGAAAAGGATTTTTTTGTATTTTTTAAGAAAGAAAATATGAATAAATGACTAATTTGAAAGAAAACCAAAATGTGAGGGTTAATTCAAAAATAATTAAAAAATTGGTACGAATTGAAAGGAAAAATAATGAAATTGAAGCAATTAAAAAATAAAGAGCTGCGGCACAAGATCCGGGAAAGAAAGGCGTGGGTTATATCCGGTTACGGGTAGGGTCAAACGGGTCACTATAAATAGCTATTATAACATACAGATTTCATTCTTTCTTATTTCACCAAAATAGATCAAACATCATTCCCTTTAAATCCTTTATCGAGTTCATCGTGTTCTTCATTTTATGAAGAACACGGTGAACATCCGCCGTGCCAGCCACATCCACCGGCGCCGGTGGTGAAATTCCTAGATTCTGATCAGTTTTCCAGATTCTGGCAACCCCAAAGTTGTTTTTTTTGCCGAATTTCCGTCAAGACCAAATCTCTATCGTGTTTCTGATAAAAACAAATCCTTTTTCTTTATTTAATTCATAACAGAAAGCAAATATATAGAAAAATTACCAGAAACTTGCTTCTCTTATTGCTTGAATCTTTGATTACAATCCTTGCTTGCTAACTTCTGAATGCTATCTATATATCTAGTGTTTCTGTAATTTGTGTGTGTGATTGCTTCTCTGGAATTGTTCCTGTCAATTCTTGTTGTTGTGTTACATGGATTACAGTGCTATTTATAGTACAAGAGTTGCCTAAATCCTAAGCTTAAATCCCTAATTTCTTTCCCTCTAATTGCTTGATTCTTGTCATGGCACCGATTTGGGGATTATGGTCTTTTGCTTTGGTTCTGAATTGTTTTTTGCATATGTAATCGTAGCTTGATTCTCGCTAGGGCTTTGAATTAGGGATTATCCCTATTGATTTTTGAACTGTTATGCCCCAATTTAGGGATTTAATCCTTTTACTCCTTTATTTATATATTTTTGATGATTCGGTCAACGCCAGCGAGTGAAGCGTTGAAGAAGATAAAGTGATTTGCAGAAGCTGAAATGTCGTGCGCGTGGCTACCACGCGCGAGTGGTGATTTGCGTGAACATCCATAAGCAATCTGGGCCGTTAGATCGCATCCTGATCGAACGGCTAAGAAGTGCGGCTCTATATCATCCCCAGCTGGCATGAACTATGTCGTTGGATCAACCCCTTGATCCAACGGTCCTGCTTCAGCTGGGCATAAAGAAAGAAGACGGGATTAGGGTTTCTACTTTAGGTTATAATTGGGCCAGCCGGTCTTTTGTATAATGTATAGGCCTATTTTGTGTTGTTTTTTTATTAATGGACTCTATCTATTTAATGGATCTTTTATTAAACAGGCAATCTATTATATATTTTTGGGTTTTGATAATTTATTATATTAACTACTAACCATAACCTTATGTTAATTCTATCTAACAATTATACTAATTAAAACATACTAAGTATATGTCACCTAAACAGCTTTAATACTAACATTAATATTTACAACTTTAATACATCAACTATGTTACTATATATTATGTGACACCTAACTATATTATCAGTAACATTAATATTTACTACTAAACACATTAACTATGTTATCAATATTATATAACTATAATACACTAATACTAAATTAACATAACAATTAAAACAAAGGTGAAAATCTAGTGACAACAAAAACCTAATAACGCCGCAATTTGGGTGACTGTCTTCCTGCGTGACACATCTATTTCCTGTTTCAGATCACTTTCTAGCTTCTCTAGCTTTTCCTGGGTGCTTTGCATGTAGCTTTCAGTGATGTTAATCGCTCTTCAGTATTCATGGCTTTGGATCTGGAGCGGGTATGGTTGCTATGAGTCGGGTTTGCTATTTTGATTTTCTGTCATATGTTTTAATTAATTTAGTTTCTTATCATGTCATGGAATGTTATGTACTAAACTAATGCAAAGAAAACATAACAAACAAACAACAACAAAAAGAAAAGATGCAAATGTATGCAAACGAAGGGCCATTGATTCCGTAAGACTTTGCCCAACAAGCAACTCTTTATTGGAATAAGAAAGATTCTTTATTACAAAGTTTTAAACATGTTTACAGATATTTCTCTACCCTAAGACCTAGTTCTTTCATTTCCTCGATCAACCACATAAGCCTGGGACCAACTTCTCCTATTGGCCTGATGTAATGGCGTAGAGCAGTAGCTTCTGTAGCCGGCATCATCACATGTTTAGCCACATCCTGGATTTTAGTAATGAATGTCCTGTCAAACTCATCCCTTCAATAGCATTTTCAAGGACTAGGATCCTCGTTCTCTACTCTTGAATGATGCCATCCATCTCTTCAATTCGTTCTTTTAGAGAGTCAATTTCATTCAAGCTGGCGAGAAGCTCAGTGTAGGTGTTATCGTTTTGAAGCTCATACAGTGAATGGTTCAAGTCGGCTACCTTGGCTTGCAACTCAGTCACGAAAGCCTAGCTTTGCTTCAACTTCTTGCTAGTCTCATTGTATGCAGCTTGTGACTCTAACAAATGGGTTTTGTTGTCGTGGGCTTTTCTCTTCCATACGGCCATACTATCTTTTTCTTTATGGAGGACCCATTTGCCATTTTCATTTTTAGCTGACTGTTTACCCTTCTTTCTTTCTTTAGCTAGAGCCCACATGTATTTCTCTATTTCCCGTTTGCCATGTTCTCTTTCGTTGTTCACAGATTGTTCTATTTCCTGCTTTCGCTGTCCTGGGCTTTTCCTCAAATTTGCATTTCTGATTGTAGTCTGGAATTTCAAAAAATCGACCCTTTGAATCTCGAACTTTCGCTCTAAGTCTTTGTACATCTTCGTCACACGGTCTGTCTCTCCCTTGTATTTTTCAACATCTAGACCCGCCTCATATAATTTTCTCACATGCTGCTCCTGCAAGGAGTCTATTTTAGCCTTGGTCTTTTTGAGCCCAACCCTTAAAATATCAGCTTCGAATGGAACCACTTTTAGATGCTCTTCTATGGGCTTGACCTGGTCAGTGGGAGGTAAAACCTTGTCATTTATTCTCGTGTGCCTCCAGACATCGTAATCAGGGGTAATCATACATCTACTATCATGCTCCACTTTTACTCGATAATATTGTTTCCAAGATTCATTGATGGCGTGGTTTTTTTCTTTAAACTCTCTCCGAAACCCAAACTCTGTAGAATTAAGACTTGCAGTGAAAGAAACAAACTGTCGCGAACCATATTGCCGTGAAACCAACAGTGTAGCACAGCCAATTTCGCCCCAGATTCCAAGTAACATAAGATGGTTAAAGTCTCCACATTTATGCAGGATCTTGGTGTGACCTAACCATGGAACCTTCTAGACAATGTCCTATCCCGGCGATCTCTGAAGATGTCGGTCCATTTCTTCCTCTTCAAAACTGGCCAATTCTTCTCTAGAAACTCGCGAAGTGGAGAGAAATTCGGGGAGAACGTGTTGGGCAGGACTAGAGTTGGACACTTCCAGAAATGGCTAAGGTCCCAAACATGAAGCAACTGAGCACAAACTCTAAAACGCACGCCTTCCAGCTTTTGACATGCATTTAAAGAAATGAACGTCTTAGCAAACACTGTTGGTACTGGATTAGTCTCTCTTTTCAACTGCTGAAAAAGATCCAACATAGCCACATCGATGTTACCCAGTACTCTTGGAAAGATGACCAGACAATAGATCACAATGGCTAACAGATCCACCCTCTTTTCTCTATTGGGGTGAGTAGAGATGACGTTTCGGATGCTCAACCACGGAAAGGAAAAGCTACCACCTCTTTTCTAAATCAGTCCCTTTACCCATCCATCTCCCATTCCAGCAAAGGTTTTAAGTCTCAAATGTGTATTCTTGTTCTTGGGTGTCTTAGCATAAACCCGGTCTCTCCTTACCCCATGCAAGTTGAAAAGTGCATCATACTCTTCAAAGGTAGGCATCATATCTTCACCATTGAATATGAAGCAACAGTACCCAGGATTCCAGAATTAGATCAGTGCTTTCAGAAACGGCTCATCTACTTGTACATTCTGCAAATAAGCTATGTCACCATATGCATCAAGGAACAATTGCTTGGTTAAGTAGTCAAAATGCTCTCAGATATCGCGTAATTATTGAACATTGTTCTGTTTAACACTGACGTGGGCATACTCAGAAGTTTCAATCACGTGTTCACTCGTCAGACTATCCCCATATGCATGCTGGTTGACTTTAGACCAGTGAAACACATCTGCATTGTCTTCCTCTTTCTGAAGAAGTCTCCCATCCATGATCACGAAGCTATCTTTTTAACCAAGCAAGTATCTTAAGAAACAACCCCTACTTTATTATGGAATGATAATGCACAAAACATGCAAAATACAAAACAAGGAAATGATTAGAACACATTTTAAGCACAGGATTAGACATAAAGGTCCAAAATAATTCCATTGCATAAATAGTAACTGGGCAGTGCATTCCAACACTTCTGGACATGTCTCCATGGACTATCCCTACGAAATAATTTTGACCAAACTTCTACACCTAGGTTTTCCGCATACCTCTAGAGGGATGGGCTTCTAGATTCTCAAACAGGTTTAGTTCTAAAAGGTTCCCAAATTGTCCTTGATGTCCCCTACTACAGGGTAGCAAGGCCCCTGATTCTCGCCCATTATAGGCTTCAAACGAAACAGGTTCAACTTAGGGGGACCCACTCTTATGCCGATATGGAGGATCAGTATCCACACGAAGACATAGGGCGTGAGCCCCGGAGGTACTTACTAGGCCCAAACGGAGAATCAATATTCCCACGAGAGCAATAGCGTTTTCCCCCCACTTAAACGAACAGGGTAAAGCTCGGATCTAGAGCTTGAAACCAAGTTTTAAATGCGTAAAATAAAATTAAACTTATAAATGGACAATTAAGTTAAGCTTTAATTAAATTCGCAAATTCCGACATTAAACAAGATGTAACCGACTTGCGGCCTGACTCTATTTTTGTAAAAACAAAAAAGTTTTCCCCAGTGGAGTCGCCAAGCTGTCGCAACCCTCTCGAGCTTCGACATTTCGGCAAAAACATTAAAATCAGCGGAGTCGCCACCAATCTTTTTTTTAAAAAAAAGGTGTGATTGGATCACCTAAAACGAGTTATTTTAATAAAAAAATCCTTTATTTTATTAAAATAACATTTTTGGTCTGCGAAAACACAAAAACGGGTTCGGGAGTCGGTTACGCGTGGGGAAGGGTTAGCACCCCCACGACGCCCAAAAATTGGTACCTTGTCGGTTACAAAAAGTTTTAAATTCGGATTTTGCGAATTGACGTAGAGCTTGAATTATTGTCCATTCATAAGTTTAATTTTATTTTAATGGCCTTACTATCCAAAAATGAACTACAATCACCGCTAACACTTTTGGCTCTAACCCGTCATTTCCGTTTAGTAAGACACCGCATAATTTAGATTCCACTTTTCAAACAGACAAAAAAACTTGATTTGTTGAAGATTTCCTTTTTCTAAATTAAAGTTTATTAATCCTAAAGAAGGTCTAAGTTTTTTTATTCCTATTTAAAGGTTTAAATTTTATTAAGTGTATTTTATTTTTATGAAGAAAATTTTATCAAACAAAAGTTTAGAACTAAGGCTTCTAGAACTTATTCTTAAGGTTCAATCTATTACTAAAAAAACAAACAAGACAACAAGTTAAAGTTTTTTTGTGTTTTAAGACTTGGATCGAACTCGTTTTGAAAAGTTTTATTTTTAATCTTTTTTACTTTGAAAAAAAAAACTTATGTATATTTTTATTTGGAACGTTTTGAAACCTATTATTTTCTTTAAAAAATTCTACTTTATACGTTTTAAAGTTTAATTTTTAGTTTTTTTAATCTCTTTTTACTTTTTTATGCTTTTTAAAGCCCTTTTTTATTTTTATGTTTTTATTTTTTTAGGGAAATCTTTTATTTTTAGGTTTTGAAAACCCCTTATTTATTTATTTTTGAAAAAAAATTGTATTAAAGAGTTTTTTTCTTTTAAAATTTCTTTTATATTACAAAAACAGGTTCCTTAAAACTTTTATTTGTTTTTTTTAGTTTTAGAAAATCTTTTTTTTTATTTTTTTACTTCACTTTATTTGTTTCTAAAAATATATTTAAAGAGTATTTTATTTACAAAAGATTATTTTTCAAATTTTGAAAACTTTGTATTTTTTTCGAAAATTATTTAAAAATTACTTTTTAAAAAAACTTGTTTTTATTATTCTTTATTTGTTTTCCTTTTAAAAAGCCTTTTATTTCAACAACAACGCTTTTTGTATATTTTTAAAAGAAATGAATCATGGATCAAACACATCCATATCAACTTCAAATTTAAAGAACAAGTTTTCTTTTATTATTATTATAAATCAAAGATCAAAGATAAAAAACCAAAAAAAAACACAAGATTCAAGCTACAAACATCTAAATGCAACCTAAAAAAACATTAACAAAAATTTAACAAGAAAAAAGCAAAATCCATATGTAAAAAGAAGAAAAGAAAATTATACCGGAAATGGAGAAATTATGAGCTTCTTCCTCTCGAACTGATTCCAAATGCCACCGGAAAAGGCTTGCTTCTTCTTCAAAAATTCAAACCGGAGCAGCTCAAAACTCGAACAAATTCCAGCAACTTCAAAGAAAAATTCAGAGAATTTTTTGGGTATTTTCGGATGATTTTCTAGTGTGTTGAACAATGGAAAATTGGGCACTATTTATAGCGTTTGGGGGATTGGGATTCAAGGCAATTTGGGGACAAAATCTCCATTTTCGTCCCATGAAATCATTCAAAATGATTAACACATCTTTGATTTGTTGAAATTCATCCCAAATTTCATCTGATTCGACTCTAATTTGGGAAAATTTGCCCCCAATTAAATTAGGGATCGAACCATTTTCCCCTTCAATTTGCGAGCTACCGGCGACGACAAAGGACGGGGTCGGCGACATTGGACTCAACTGGCCGAGGTGAGTCGAACGGCACCAACCACGGCGGCTGTCGTGACCCAGGGATTACGAAATGGAGACCGGCATCTGGCCCAGCTATTTCGGCTGGGGATTTGGGGGAGATGATCCACGCACGCGCTGGCGTATGGCTGTACGGGATCCTCCCATTTTCCCCATTTTTTTCTTTATTCGATCCAAGCCATCCATTATTTTACCCCCAAATCCAACGGTCTCGAATAAACCTAAAAAATAAATGGGTTAGTTTGGGCCTCTTAAAAAATAAAATGGGTTCCTTATTTATTATTTATGTAGTGTTTTTTATTTAAATGGGTTCACTATTACTTCTTTTTTATTTTAAAATGGGCTCATTATTATTATTATTATTATTATTATTATTATTATTATTATTATTTCCTTTGAATATGAGTTTTATTCGAAATGATATTTTTTTACTATATTTTTTATTTTATTATTTTTTAAAAAAAGGGGTAAAAAATTAGTGACTACAAATGTTATGAATACTTAGTGAATGATAGAATATATGACGTTATGCTTGAACTTGTGATTGCTGATTGTATAAAGAATGACACACTAAATGCTTCTTGAATCATGGTTCGTATGTATGCACAAATGAACATGTTAAGTTAAACCCACATAATTTGCTTACATATCTTGAATGTAACATCCTAGAAGACATACCTAATAACTCGAATTGAGCATATCATCATATACCAATTAATTGTTGTTATAAGATGGTTAAATTGTGCATATATAATGTTAGTTGAAGTGGATATGTTTAGGTTAAGTATGCAATCCGAATGCCATACATGATAAACATGTCCTTGTTTAAATGATTATATGGGATTGATAATTTCCTTGCTAGCTGATTAACTCATCGATTAGTGACGAGTTCTCAAAAATTTTAAACGATTCGTGTTTCCAGTGTCTCTGTAATGCTCCCTAGCTGGTTTACTCCTAAGCCGAGTAAGGGTGTTACATTTTATTGGCATCAAAGCTTTTTAGTCGATTCTAGGATTAAATTGGGCCTTATTGCATCATATAGGAATACTTGTGCCACCTAGGAGACAATGTACTGTATAGGCTTGTGTTCTTGCTCAACTGAACTCCCTCTTGTTCCATCTAAACGTAGAAATGTCTGAAACAAGGAGATAGTGTGAGGATGGAGCAAAATCCTCCATAACAAGCTGAACCTCGAGAACAAGCTGCTCCTCAACAAGAAGCTCCTGCTATAAATCCCGTGCAACGAGAATGTCTCCTTAGCATGAAGAGATGTTCGACCAGCTAGTAACAACTCTAAAACGGGATCATCCTGTTCCACCTCCTGCCACTATGCCAAACAGAGCTCTAATTGATAAGCTAGCTCAACACCAGGCTTATACATTCACCGGTATTGATGAACCCAACCCTGAAGTAGCTGAGTATTGGCTAGAGGCTACTACTTGAATCTTGACCAAGCAATTACCTTGTTCTGATGAACATAAACTCGAATGTGCCATAGCCCTATTGGCAGACGAAGCTTTGAGCCAGTGGGAAACTACAACCCTGACTGCTTTTTCTGACATTGTTACTTGGAAATTCTTTCTCAAAGAATTCAAGAAGAAATATATCAGTGAACAGTACTTAATCGAGTGTCGAAAGCGTTTCTTGTACTTGAAGCAAGGTGGCTGACCTATTAAACAGTATGTGAGCGATTTTTGCAAATACTGCAAGTACGCGTAGGAGTATATCAAAACAGATGCAGGCAAGTGTAGAATGTTCATTGACGGACTCAATGACGAATTGAGTCCCATATTTATTGCCCTGGGTATCACTAACTTCCAAAGCTTAGTGAACTGAGTTATTGCAACTGAGGCAAAGATGAAGGCCTCTGAGAAGCGTAAAAGTGGCAGTACCTGGAAAGATAAAAGATTCAGGAAAGAAGACAAGCCTCATTGGTAGTCTAAGAAGCCTAAACATCATCGAGAGAACTATTCCACCTTTACTCCTATTTAGAAGAGTAAATTCATACTGAGACCTCAATCGGTATCCAATCCTTTAGCTCCGATCATTTCTGTTAATAGTATGGGGAATTCCGGTAAACCTGCTCAACTCCCTACTTGCAAGTTCTGCCATAAGCACCACTCGGGCCAGTGTAAAACTCAATCGAATCTATGCTATTTGTGTGGACCTTCGGGTCACTACATAAGGGATTACCCTCGGAATCCTAACAAGCTTCCGAGCCGAACTCTTGTAAATGCTAGCTCTGCACCATCATTCCAAAGTAGAGGACCTAGACAAGCTCAGTCTGGGAATCTGGGAAAGAACAAGGGTCAGAACTTGAACACTACTCATCAGGAATCTCGGGCTCCTGGTCGAATCTACCACATTTGGGGAGAAAAGATGAAGAATCACTCGATGTTATAGCAGGTACCGTTGAGTTAAATACAAGTCCTATTTATTCTTTAATAGACTCGGGATCTACACACTTCTTTGTTTGTTCATCTTTGACTGCAAAAATAAATTTGAAGCCTAAAACTGTAAACCAAGGTCTAGTAGTTTCAAACCCTATAGGGGGAATTACAACCATAAACTTCATTTGTAAAGATTGTCCCTTGTACATTCGAAACATACCCTTTCTTGCTGATCTTTACGTACTACCATCATGTGAAGTTGATCTAGTATTGGGACTAGACTGGTTAGGGAAACACCAAGTCTGGGTAGATTGCCAAAATATGAGACTTTATCTCTAAGGTTTAGGAAAGGAATCCATCCTTCTTATTGATAAGAAACCTACCTCAATCTTTCCTGCCATGGTTATACAAGATAAAATTGATTTTGGTCTATCAAACATGCCAATTGTATCTGAATTTCTCAATGTTTTTCTCGAGGATCTCTCTGGTCTCCCTCTAACTAGAGAAGTAGAGTTCGAGATTGATGTTTAGCCTGAAACGAATTTGGTGTCCATCACACCCTATCGAATGTCACCAATTGAGTTGAAGGAACTCAAGAATCAACTTCAAGAGTTACAAGACAATGGTTTCATTAGACCCAGTTCGTCTCCCTAGGGTGCTCCAGTCTTGTTTGTGAAGAAGAAAGACGGGACTATGAGACTATGTATTGATTACAGACAATTGAACAAACTCACCATCAAGAATAGATATCCTCTACCAAGGATTAGAGATCTTTTCGATTAACTCAAGGATGCTATAGTGTTTTCAAAGATCGATCTTCGATCGGGATACTATCAAATGAGGGTAAAAGAAGAAGATGTACCCAAGATAGCCTTTCAGACTCGTTATAGACATTATGAATTCCTCATAATGCCATTCGAGTTAACGAATGCTCCGGCTGCATTCATGGATCTCATGAATCATGTATTCAAGCCTCATCTCGATAAGTACGTGGTTATCTTTATCGATGACATTTTGGTGTATTCTCGGAATAAGGAAGAACACCCAAAACACCTCCGAATCGTGTCGCAAACCCTCCGAGAACATCAATTATTTGCAAAGTTTACCAAATGTGAATTTTGGCTATCATAAGTGTTGTTTCTTGGATATGCTATCTCGGCATAAGGGATCAAAGTAGATCCAAGGAAGATTCAATCTATCTTGGATTGGAGACCTCTGAGAAATGTGGGTGAGGTCAAAAGCTTTCTCGGTTTAGCTGGGTACTATCGACATTTTGTCAAAGGCTTTTCCTCTATAGCCGCACCCTTAACCAAGCTACTTCGCAAAGATGAACCATTTGTTTGGTCGGGGAACCAACAAATAAGCTTTGATCAGCTTAAACAAGCCCTTACTCATGCTCCAGTTCTTATCCAACCAGAATCGGGACGAGAGTTCACCATCTATAGTGATGCATCTCATTTGAGGCTAGGTTGTGTCCTAATGCAAGACAAGAATGTGGTAGATTATGTCTCACGTCAGTTAAAGCCATATGAATCAAACTACCCTACATACGATCTGGAATTGGCAGCCATTGCGTTTGCACTCAAAATCTGGAGACATTACTTGTATGGAGAGAAATGCAACTTGAATACGGATCATAAAAGTCTCAAATACCTCCTAACTCAAAAGGACTTGAATCTAAGGCAAAGAAGATGGCTAGAAATGCTTAAAGATTACGATTTAGTCATAGACTACCATCCGGGGAAAGAAAATGTTGTTGTTGATGCCCTTAGTCGCAGACCATACTCGGGTAAATCATCGATTCTAAATATTAGACGTTATCTTGAAACAATCCATTCCTAACTCATATAAGTAACCTTGTGAACTCTTTTGTAGCTTCCTTGGAAATCAATGCTCATTTCCATTTATACAAAGGACAGAAATTCCTATCTAAACTCCAAGTTCAATATAGTCTAATCTTGAGAATCAAGGATCTCCAGCAAACAGATCCAGATATTCAGAATATCATGTTAAAGCTAGATTCAGAACCTTATCCTGAATTCTCCATTAAGCCGAATGGACTTCTCTATTTTAAGGATAAAGTATGTGTTCCCGATAATGAAGAACTCAAGAAAGAGATATTACAATAAGCTCATCAAAGTTCTTTCTTGATACATCCGGGATCAGTCAAAATGTATAAAGACCTAAAACCACTGTATTGGTGGCCAGGCATAAAGTCAACTATTACAGACTTCGTATCTAACTTGCCAAAAGGTCAATGCTGAGCACAGAGTCCCTACGGGACTGCTTCAACCTATCGAATTTCCTCAATAGAAATGGGATCGTATAACTATGGATTTTGTTACTGGTCTTCCTTCAACCCCAAGAAAGAATGATGTTGTGTGGGTGATCGTTGATAGATTCTCAAAATCTGATCACTTCATCCCTGTTCGAATGAGCATGAGCTTGGATGTCTTGGCCTAGCTATATATACGTGAAGTGATTCAGTTGCACAGTGTACCTATAGTTATAATCTCTGATCGAGACCTTAGATTTGCTTTTCAGTTTTGGAAATCCTTGCAAAAGGCTTTCGTGTCTAAAGTGCATCTTAGCACAACCTTCCATCCACAAACTGATGGACAATCAGAAAGGATAATTCAAGTACTCAAAGATATGTTGCGTGCTTGTGTAATAGACTTTGGAAAGAATTGGGAAAAGTCTCTACCCCTAGTAGAGTTTGCTTACAATAATAGCTACTAGGCATCTATTCAGATGGTACCATTTGAAGCCTTATACGGGAGGAAATGTAGAACTCCCTCATGTTGGTCTGAATTGGGAGAAAACAAGGTTTTGGGACCTCAATTGCTCAGAGAAACTAAAGAACAAGTGCATATCATTCATAGCCAATTGAAGGTAGCTTTTGATAGGCATAAAGCCTATGCAAACTTAAAAATGAGAGACATTTAGCACAATGTAGAAGACAAGTTCTTCCTTAAAGTATCTCCTTGGAAGAAGGTCTTCAGGTTTGGAAGAAAGGGAAAGCTCAGTCCCCGATTTAGCGGACCTTTTGAGATCTTTGAAAGGATAGGACCAGTGGCCTATCGTTTGGCTCTTCCTAGTGAGTTCGATAAGATTCACAACGTGTTTCACGTATCTATGTTAAGAAGATACAGATTTGATCCATTCCACGTCCTTGAACTTGAAGAAGTCGAATTGAATCCCGACTTGTCATATGAAGAAGAACCAATTCGAATCTTAGCTCAAGAAGACAGAAAGCTTCGTAACAAGTTCATACCTCTTGTTAAAGTCTTTTAGAGAAACCACAAGATGGAAGAAGCAACATGGGAATCAGAGGCAGTTATGAGGAAACAATACCCTCACTTGTTTAATTCAGGTAAAATTTGAGGGTGAATTTATTTTAAGGGGGAATTGTAACACCCCTAAACTGGGTCTAAAAGATGTTACTACTATTAAAATTATTATCTAATTAAATCATTCCCTAAACGAATGAAAGTTTAGGGAGATAATTGTGACAATTAAAAGGATAACACTTGAATTATGGTGACTAACTTGAATTGTTATCTAGTCGAGTGACCAATTAAAAATGGGGCCAAAATGGAAACTATAAGAATGTAAGAATTGCATGTTAAATAAATAGAAGTTTGGGGTTTAAACACATTTTCAATAGATAATAAAAAATATGGGGAGATGGATAGTCATTTTCTTCCTTCTTTCATTTTCTTCATCAAAGTCGAGTAGGAGATAGAGAGGGAGAGAGCCGAACATTTCATGGAAAAAATTGAAAGATTGGAGCTTTCGTAGATCATTTTTGGAGGTGTTTTTCGATCTCTTAAGAGATTAAGGGTGCGTAATCTTGTTTCCTCTTGTTTTAGAGTTTAAGTTTATGGAGAATGTATGGAGTTCTTATGCACTTCGAATGTTAGTAAGAGATAAGTTCTTGATAGAGATTTTTCTTAGATTATGAATGAATTAGAGGGCTATTACACTTCTTGTTTGAAGAAAGGATTATTTAAGGGTTGTTAATACATGTTTCTGTGTGTATAAAGAGTTAGGAATTGTTTTGTTAAATGGAAAAGCATGAACTTACAACCTGTCTCATTTTGTATACATAAGCATGTTCTTGAAGTTGTCTTGATTGAAAATAATGATGTTAAGGACTACTCTTCATCTAGGAGAAATATTAGAGACTGATTTTAAGTCCATGAACTGTTTTGAGCAAGATTGTTTGTATGTTAATGAACCAATTCGAAAATATTGCTTAATTGCCCTATTTTTAGATGTTTTACACATAATTGGACTGACTTAGACATGTATAAGTGAGTATATATGTTGAACAATCATGTTAGAATTATTGTCTAAGTGACTAATGAAGCTAGAATCTAGCTTAAGGAAATTTGTCCAGAAAACTCTGTTTCGGGCAGTAAGTTTAAAAATTTGTAGAAAATCACATAGATCAAATTAGGGAATAAATATTATATGCACAGAATAATGAGTATGTCTAGTTTTGTATGCAACAAACAGAATCGAATTCCGAGTTATAAAACAGTTTGTAGAGATTAATCTCTAAGGACAGTGCAAACTGTCCAGTGGCATAATTTGGTGTGTCTTAGGACTAAAAACTGTATTAATTCACAATAAATAAAAATGCAAGGCCTATTTGGTTAGAAAGATAATTAAGTTAGCTTTCTAACGGTGTAAACGGTTCTAAATTCTGATGTACAGAATGAAAGATATGAACATTTAAGCAAGTAATGCACATGCTGTCTGGCAGCACCAGTCTTGATGTTTTGAAATGAATGTTTGAATGTATGAAGTCATGTAATGATTTATATAGTTTCTGATTTTGATTCTATGGCCTTGTGTGCATTGTTAGAACAAGGAGTGGACCTTGTTGAAGAAGAAAGAGCTGTTCAAGCTAGTGGAAAACAAAATGGGGTTTGGATTCAAGACCAAAAATAGCTTGGAGTATTGTGAGTCTAGTTTAATATAGGGTTAGGACTTAGGTCCTAACCAAAGATGCATGTCTACTTTCTTGTTATTTCTATGCCATGTTAATGAACTTGATTTAAACTTGGTTATGATTAAAAGGGAAGAATGGTTTAAGCTGAAACTTGAGATTTAATAGTAACATGAATATTGTTAAATTAATTAGAAAGAAAAGTGAAAACAAATGCTTGATTCTTGATGCCTTGGTTGTGATCAATTCGAATAGTGCTTGAATGTATCTCTATAATTTAGATACTTGTTAACATGATATAAATCATAAATTAAAGACCTTGCTTGATGCCTAGAGATGGCATATGTTAATTGCTTGCCTGAATGACAAGTTAAATTGCAAAATGTTGGGCTCAATTGGCCTAAGGACTAAGCTTGAATCTTGATATACCTTGGTTTCTAGTGGTCATAGGTAGAATGGCATGCCATAGAGTCTATAGCTCTTTTGTGTTGCGTGGACTACGGTCTAGGGCCAAGGCCCATAAATGGCGATAGTAGGAGGGATGTGTGAATGGTCTTTGGCGATAGTAGGAGGGTATTGACCAGTATCTTGTTATTTGGCAACAATTTGGTTGGTGACTCGATTACCTAGACAACTAAATACCAAAGACATAAATTAAAGAAAGCAAATGAGAAATAATTGAAGCATAAAGCTTACTTGATACTTGAATTACTTGATACTTGAAATACTTTATACTTGAATTACTTGATACTTGAATTGATTGCTATATGATTTGTTACTTGAATGGCTTATGATCTCACTTGAATCAATGTGTACTTGAATGTCTTGCTTGAAATGATATGTTACGTGACTTGTAATTAAAGTATGTATAAAGCTTGAGTTCGATTGCTACAAACCTTGACTAGGTTCAAACTTGACTAATTGATAATTGCCTCGATAATTGGATAGAACTAGATTACTACCTCACTAAGTACAACTTGTACTTATCACTCTCGTTCCTATTCTTCCCAAACTACAGGTTAAGAGATTCAAGCAATCTTGTAACACCGTTTTTCTGTACTGAATACGAGTTAGAGATGTCACATTACTAATGTCTTATCTTGTTTTGTCCATATATGTTTCATCATCAAAACTGATTAATTCTCTATCGTTTAGTTTAATTTCATGCATCATACTCTACTAGCAGATAAATAATTACATGCCCACTATAAATTATCATAAGCTAGAATATCTTACTGATGTTTTGCAGATTGAAGCTTGATCAACAAGCTCAACTCCTCTTCAAATACTCCACCTTAACCTTCGTGTGAATCAAACACACGCAAAGCATGAAACTTTGTGAGGCATAAGATGAGAACATATAATACACGGTCTAATGCATGATACTTTCCAAAAACCTGATATTTAAAAATAAAAAAAATGCATACTTTGTAATACCAGAATATAGCCCAAGGTAAAAATTAAGTACTTTAAAAGTATCATTCTTTATTGCTTGTAGACACAATAAAGTGCCTATAACATATATGACACTTTAAAATGTCGTTAACTTTATGATACACATTGAAGTGTCAATAACTTTATAATACTCTTCAAGTGTCATTAACTCGTAGAATGTCTAATATGGTTGATGGTACCTTTAAACCACCTAACTACCTTGTATGGTTGATGGTGCCTTTAAACCAACTAACCAACTCATACGGTTGATGGTGCCTTTAAACCAACTAACCAACTTATGCAGCTGATGGTGCCTTTAAACCAACTAACCAACTTATGCGGCTGATGGTGCCTTTAAATCAACTAACCAACTTATACGGATGATGGTGCCTTTAAACCAACTAACCAACTTATATGATTGGTGATGCCTTTAAATCACCTAATCCATAATCGAGTAATATATTTTTACATTACCAAGGACAACCTTAAAAGCAATTCTTGCAATTAAGGGCAAATAACACAATATCCATACATACGTCACGTAAAACATTTTATATTGGAGCAGTTCATACCCCAATATGCTTTATAATATTCATGGTATATTGCCATAATCTATAAATCATTAAAATAAAGTACCGCTAAAAACATATATGCACTCACCTAGGCCATTTATCAGCTTGCCTCACTAAATTCTACTCGATTCCTTTCCTTTATAGAACCTCGAACCTTCCTTGATTCGTACTTGACTTCATTAATCACATGAATAAGATAAGATACTTTAACCATGTTGTCTAATATAACCATTCGAATATAAAATCTCCAAATATTTTTCCTTTTTTCCTTGTATTGTTCAAAAACTCATTATGGTCCCTAGTGACCAATTTAAACTTCCAATAATTTTTCCGTGCTTACTAACTAACATTTAAACACAAAATGTTTCAAATTCCATTTTCGGACTGCTTGCGCTACCTTCAAAGATTCACTTATACCGGGCAGAATACAAATCGGATATTAATTTCCTCTATAATGGAGAAACTAGATTCGATAACGGTATAAGCCAAATAAATTAATAAAATCTATAAAAATTATGAAAATTTCCCAAACTCCCGTCACAGACTGTCGAGGCAGAAAACTGCTCTGTAAATTTTTTGACCTTCATTTGATTAAAAAGTCATATCTTTTAACTCGGAACTCGAAATCAGTTTCCGTTTGCTAGAAGCGAAACTAGACGAACACATATTTACAACGGTATAAAATTCATCATCTAAGAATTTTTTTATAATTTATGGTGATTTTTCGAAGTCACCGCCAGAATTCAATCTTCTACACAGCCTTCCATAATAACTTCTAATTTATACTAACTTAACTTCTCTTCTTTTCCTCTTTTTCTTTATCAATCCAAAACAGTCCCTCACATTCCAAATATGTTCATTTTGGTACTAAAATGCCAAAATAATCAAATTTGATCATAATCTCATCAATTCTAATGCTAGAATAAATTTCACAATAATTCCCTTATATTTTCAATTCTAGCCGAATTGATCACTTGGAATAACAAAGAGAATTTAATCATTATAACATCAAAACAAGACTTATAACTTTACCATTCATTCATTTTCATCCTTAATTCAATTCCCTAACCAAATTCCCAAAACTTAGGGTTAGGGTTTATGTTCTTGAACATAAAATAAATTCCAAGTCAAGCTTGTTTTCATGTCTACAACATCAAATTTACACAAATCCATCCTTAACCCTAACATGTTTCATGAAATTCCAACTTCTCTCTCTTCATGAACATGAGTTATTCTTCATGTTACCATGCAATATTACTACCAAAATGTAAAGAATCGAGCATAGAACAATTTATTCTAAATGAACATACCTTGATTCTAACTTAACCATTCCAAATCAAGCTTGAAAAATTGTGTTTTCTTCTTTCTCTCCTTTTTCTCTAACTCACGGCAATGTTGGATAAGATGAACAAATTTTTTTTCAATTCTTATCTTAATAATATCTTAATTTTATCTAATTTGACCACTTGTCCATATTAAAATGAATATTAAATTCATTTTAATCAAATGTACTAATTTGCCCTCCAACTAAGCTCATATTTACAAGTCTTCTTTAAAATTGGCATTCCATTAAATTTGAACCAATTTGGTTCCTTCACAACTGGCCACTTCCAAAGAAAATCATAAAATTTGTATTCGATCCAATTATCTGATAATCACCTAATACGATCTTCTATTGATCGAACTATCGAATCTAATCCAAAAATCTCAAATTTTCTCAATTCCATAAATATCATTTTATGATTTTCCATGGCTTATGGAACAGTCTCGGAAATTGAAATTTCAATTCGATCTGATTTCCCGATATTCATTAAATACTCATACTGCGATTTTACCTTTACCGAGCTATCAGATTTATTCTAAAAATTCCATATTTCTATATTTGAGAAATAAACACTATCATCTCATAAAAACTTCTTTTCCTAAGGACTTAGACTGAATTTTTCTAGCACAGTCTATTATTCCGATAATTATCGAAAACCCTCATAAAATAAAATTTCTTCTTGAAATCCTTTATCGTAAATCCATTCGAATATTCTTTACTCTTACTGAGTATCAGACACACTTTTATGAAACCTTCCCGAAGGTCACCCATCCTTGTAATTCTTTGGCTTGAGCATGCTTAACAATTTTATTCGATCCAAATTTGATACCTTCCACTGCATATTAATTCTTAAAACCGATGTCAAGGTACTTATTTCGATCCAATTCACTCCTATACTGAATAGAATTACTTATTGGGTAAATTTACACTTTAGTCCCCAAACTTTTCCAAAGTTTATACTTTGACCCCAAAACTTCCTAAATTTACATTTTGGTCACTAGCCAAAATTTGGGATATTACAATTCTTCCCCCCTTTAAGAAAATTTGTCCTCGAATTTTCAACACGTACCAGTTTCAAACATTTGCAGATATTACTCTCTCAATTTCTTTCAATTTTCCCAGTGACTTATTTAATCTTGTGATTCATCCTCAGAGCTTCAAATAAAATCTCTTACAATATCAATTCTTTCTTAGCTTATTTTCTAACCATCTCAGTAGTATCACTATTTGACTTTCCAATTCTCCCCTTATATGTACTGACAGTACAAACATCTTATAATGAGATACTACTAAGTTATTTTCATCATAACTCCAATCCTTAGCATGAGCTAACTTCCATGCTTATTTCACTGTATCATATCCGTTATGGGTCATTTCTTGACCGCCAAGATTCGTCAATTGACGAAATACATCATTGTTTTACTTTCCTTATTCTAGTCTCATTCCATCTTATACTAATGAGGAGTAGCATCAAAGTATACAATCAGCACATCAGTAATATGATATCCTAGGGACATGTATTTACTGAAAACTCTATATCAAACTTGGTTTAATATCCAGAATCGGCTAAACCTTTGCTCTGATGCCAATAAATGTAACACCCATTTTTTCGTACTGAATACGAGTAGATATGCCACATTACTAATGCCTTATCTTGTTTTGTCCATATACGTTTCATCATCAAAACTGATTAATTCTCTATCGTTTAGTTTAATTTCATGCATCATACTCTACTAGCAGATAAATAATTATATGTCCACTAGAAATTATCATAAGCTAGAATATCTTACTGATGTTTTGCAGATTGAAGCTTGATCAACAAGCTCGACTCCTCTTCAAATACTCCACCTTAACCTACGTGTGAATCAAACACACGCTAAGCATGAAACTTAGTGAGGCATAAGATGC
This sequence comes from Hibiscus mutabilis, assembly GCA_019671005.1. Lineage (NCBI taxonomy): Eukaryota > Viridiplantae > Streptophyta > Magnoliopsida > Malvales > Malvaceae > Hibiscus > Hibiscus mutabilis. The sequence continues at coordinate 71,472,948 of CM033715.1, forward strand.
GAACATATAATACAAGGTCTAATGCATGATACATTCCAAAAACCTAATATTTATAAATAAAAAATGCATACTTCGTAATACCAGAATATAGCCCAAGGTAAAAATTAAGTACCATTCTTTATTGCTTGCAGATACAATAAAGTGCCTATAACATATATGACACTTTAAAATGCCGTTAACTTTATGATACACATTGAAGTGTCAATAACTTTATAATACTCTTCAAATGTCATTAACTCGTAGAATGTCTAATATGGTTGATGGTACCTTTAAACAACCTAACTACCTTGTATGGTTGATGGTGCCTTTAATCCAACTAACCAACTTATACTGTTGATGGTGCCTTTAAACCAACTTATGCGGCTGATGGTGCCTTTAAACCAACTAACCAACCTATACGGTTGATGGTGCCTTTAAACCAACTAACTAACTTATATGATTGGTGATGCCTTTAAATCACCTAATCAAAATCGAGTAATATATTTTTACATTACCAAGGGCAACCTTAAAAACAATTCTTGCAATTAAGGGCAAATAACACAATATCCATACATACGTCACGTAAAACATTTTATATTGGAGCAGTTCATACCCCAATATGCTTTATAATATTCATGGTATATTGTCATAATCTATAAATCATTAAAATAAAGTACCGCTAAAAACATATATGCACTCAAATGGGCCATTTATTAGCTTGCCTCACTAAATTCTACTTGATTCCTTTCCTTTATAGAACCTCGACCTTCCTTGATTCGGACTTGACTTCATTAATCACATGAATAAGATAAGATACTTGTTAGATTCAAATCTAACAATACTTTAACCATGTTGTCTAATATAATCATATGAATATAAAATCTCCAAATATTTTTCCTTTCTTCCTTGTATTGTTCAAAAACTCATTATGGTCCCTAGTGACCTATTTAAACTTCCAATAATTCTTTCGTGCTTACTAACTAACATTTAAACACAAAATGTTTCAAATTCCATTTTCGGACTGCTTGCGCTACCTTCAAATATTCACTTATACCGGGCAGAATACATATCAGATCTTAATTTCCTTTATACTGGAGAAACTAGATTCGATAACGGTTCTAAAGGTATAAGCCACATAAATTAATAAAATCTACAAAAATTATGAAAATTCCCCAAACTCCCGTCACAGACTGTCCAGGCAGAAAACTGCTCTGTAAATTTTTTGACCTTCATTCGATTAAAAATTCATATCTTTTAACTCGAAATCAGTTTCCGTTTGTTGGAAACGAAACTAGACGAACATATCTTTACAACGGTATAAAATTTATCATCTAACCATTTTTTTAGAATTTATGGTGATTTTTCGAAGTCACCGCCAGAATTCAATCTTCTACACAGCCTTCCATAATAACTTCTAATTTATACTCACTTAACTTCTCTTCTTTTCCTCTTTTTCTTTATCAATCCAAAACAGTCCCTCACGTTCCAAATATGTTCATTTTGGTACTAAAATACCAAAATAATCAAATTTGATCATAATCCCATCAATTCTAATGGTAGAATAAATTTCACAATAATTCCCTTATATTTTCAATTCTAACCGAATTGATCACTTGGAATAACAAAGAGAATTTAATCATTATAACATCAAAACAAGACTTATAACTTCACCATTCATTCATTTTCATCCTTAATTCAATTCCCTAAGCAAATCCCAAAACTTAGGGTTAGGGTTTATGTTCTTGAACATAAAATAAATTCCAAGTCAAGCTTGTTTTCACGTCTACAACATCAAATTTACACAAATCCATCCTTAACCCTAACATGTTTCATGAAATTCCAACTTCTCTCTCTTCAAGAACATGAGTTATTCTTCATGTTACCATGCAATATTACTACCAAAATGTAAAGAATCGAGCATAGAACAATTTATTCTAAAAGAACATACCTTGATTCTAACTTAATCCTTCCAAATCAAGCTTGAAAATTGAGTTTTCTTCTTTCTCTCCTTTTTCTCTAACTCTTGGCAATGTTGGATAAAATGAACAAATTTTTGTTCAATTTTTATCTTAATAATATCTTAATTTTATCTAATTTGACCACTTGTCCATATTAAAATGAATATTAAATTCATTTTAATCAAATGTACTAATTTGCCCTCCAACTAAGCTCATATTTACAAGTCTTCTTTAAAATTGCCACTCCATTAAATTTGAACCAATTTGGTTCCTTCACAACCGGCCACTTCCAAAGAAAATCATAAAATTTGTATTCGATCCAATTATCTGATAATCACCTAATACTATCTTCCATTGATCGAACTATCGAATCTAATCCAAAACTCTCATATTTTCTAAATTCCATATATATCATTTTATGATTTTCCATGGCTTATGGAACAGTCTCTGAAATTAAAATTTCGATTCGATCCGATTTCCCGATATTCATTAAATACTCCTACTGCGATTTTACCTTTACCGAGCTATCAGATTTATTCCAAAAATTCCATATTTTTATATTTGAGAAATAAACACTATCATCTCATAAAAACTTCCTTTCCCAAGGACTTAGACTGAATTTTTCTAGCTCAGTCTATTATTCCGATAATTATCAAAAACCCTCATAAAATAAAATTTCTCCTTGAAATCCTTTATCGTAAATCCATTCGAATATTCTTTACTCTTACTGAGGCCAAAATATCGATCAGACACACTTTTATGAAACCTTCCCGAAGGTCTCCCATCCTTGTAATTCTCTGGCTTGAGCACGCTTAACAATTTTATTCGATCCAAATTTGATACCTTCTACTGCATCTTAATTCTTAAAACTGATATCAAGATACTTATTTCGATCTGATTCACTCTTATACTGAATAAAAATCACTTATTGGGGAAATTTACACTTTAGTCCCTAAACTTTTCCAAAGTTTATACTTTAACCCCAAAACTTCCTAAATTTATATTTTGGTCACTAGCTAAAATTTGGGATATTACAAATCTTCTTGATTTTGAAGCCTGTTCCTTGAGCCATAAGCAAACACAAGCAAAAGCTAGAGTATGGATCCACACTTATACATTTGTAATGCTCCTAGTTAGTGGCACCTAGTCTTGTATATATTTAAGCTATGACATGCATTTTGCTACTTGAAAGTTTGTATATATGTATGATCATGGCTTCTAATGTTATGAATACTTAGTGAATGATAGAATATATCATGTTATGCTTGAACTTGTGATTGCCGAATGTATAAAGAATGACACACTAAATGCTTCTTGAACCATGGTTTGAATGTATGCACAAATGAACATGTTAAGTTAAACCCACATAATTTGCTTACATGTCTTGAATGTAACATCCTAGAAGACATACCTAATAACTCGAATTGAGGATATCATCGTATACCAGTTAATTGTTGTTATAAAATGGTTAAGCTGCGCATATATGATGTTAGTTGAAGTGGATATGTTTAGGTTAAGTATGCAATCTGAATGCCATACATGATAAACATGTCCTTGCTTAAACGATTATATGTGATTGTTAAGTTCCTTGCTAGCTGATCAACTCATCGATTAGTGATGAGTTCTCGAAAATTTTAAACGATTCGTTTTCCAGTGTCTCCCGTAACGCTCCCTAGCCGGTTTACTCCTAAGCCAGGTAGGGAGTGTTACAAAAAATATCTCCTTTCTTTTTCTTTCCCCTATCACATCACTAGCCACCTTTTATTTTCAAAACTCCCACTTTTCTTTTATTTCCTTCTTAAATTACCCTCATATCATCTCTTTTCAATTTATCACAAAGCCTAAATCCAACTATCCTTGATTTGGGCTTCCTAACATAAGGCCCCAATAAATTGGGTCCGAGGTCTAATTTTGTAAGGCCCAAAATTCGGGTCGTTACAAGCAAAAGATGAATCAAACTTGTCTTTAACTCGAACGACATTTCTCCATTTGGAAATGTGATGCACAATGGCTGCTACTCATTAGGTGTTGCAGCGGGCTCTCGGATAGTTTGTTCGGCCATATCTTTCGATTTACTGTCGTCGAATGAAAAGATGTCGTCGGTGTAAAACCCTTCTTTGAAATCAGGTACTGTTGTTGATGACGCTTGTTATTGTCTTCTGTGTCAAAGAGTCTTTCATTGTAATATTCGGGCAAGTGTTTCAATTTTCGGTTCGTAGGTTAGTTCTCCGAGTAACGACCTGGTCATAGATTAAAACAAGAAACGATTAATAACTTTGTCGAAATCCTCAGCAACGATGCCAATTTGACAAGTGCCAAAATTTTCAAATAAAATATATTCATAATCTCTTATAATGACTTATGGAAAGTAGTATAGAGAAGTAGGGTCGATCCACAAGGACTAAGAAAATTCCAATGTCGCTTCTTTGTTTCAATCCTTGATTTATCTACAAAATAAAAATGGGGAGGGGTTTAGAAATAATAATTGAGTAAAAATAAAAGATGAACAAAAGTAGTAAATCGTAAATAAAGAATTCAATTGAGATGATTTAACCTTAGGCTTTGCTTGGCTCAATTTCGATCATTCATCGAAATAATTTTCTCTTCTGGATAGTATGTTGTTTACAGTCAACTGGGTCAAACCCCTGCAGCTAACTCTTCTCTATGGTTAACCAAAATTTCCAAGTCAATCTCTGAAATCTGGTTATTGTTGGTTATACCACGTCCATCGTCGTTAGCACCAAAACAACTTTAAGTTTTGAAAGAGCCAAACTCAAGTTATAGCGTCTCTCTGAGAATCGAACTCAATCTTGATTCCGCTTAGCGGACTGCCGTTAAGTTTGTTCACAGGAAGCCAAATGATGAACAACCGATTTGACTCCCAAACTGCAAGCCAAAATACCTTTCAAATCAATGTCGACTTTTTAAGTTGAATATGTAGTAACTTTAAAGGAATGGCCGATTGTCACTTCTTGTTTCCAGAGAATCGAAGAATACTTTCCGAAGTTGTGAAGTGCAACTAAATTCTCACGATTAGAATTGAGTCATGACAAATCTTTAGGCTAATGGGAAATTTAGCTAAGCATGGATTGGATAATGCTTAGCATTTAGTTTGGAAAAATAAATAAAGAAGAAAGTGAAAAGAAAATAAAGCTTCAATAGAAATTAACCAAAGAATTACAAATTTCCAATATGAGTTTAAGTGTTGAACCTAGAGGGCTATTTATGCCTAAGAATCCTAACAAAATAAAATAACTCAAAACCCTAAATAAAAGATAAAACAAGAGATAAATAATTTAAACTAGTGGACTAAATTTAAACTAAAGATTTATCACAAAAGATAAAAGCAATTAATTTGAAATATGTGGTTCTGGTTGAATTCTGCTTTATCTTCTGGATAATCTCATATTTATCTTTTAGGCATTTATCCTTAAGATAACTTTGAATTTTGACTTTGAGATGATGTTGATCCGTTTTCCAGAAGCTGCTGACTGTACCACTGAAATCTGTTGCATCGAACGCGGACCGCATTTCATGCCTACGACTCCTACCGTAATATCCAGTGAATATCCAGCTTTTACCTTTAATTGTTGGTTTTGAGCTGACATAGTCCAATAAAACTCCTACCAAAATAAAACCCAAAAGAAGCGGTTTAGGAGCATATTTATCAAGAAAATGAAGAATAAATACATTAAAAATATGCAATATCCTACACTTATCACTAGAATCAGAGAAAATTTCACAAGATTGATATTTGAAGCAATTTACTGGCAATAATAAAATTTACTTAAAAATAATTTACTGATAGTACTAAAATCTTTATCTCTCATTTCGTTATTTTTCAACCAATTTTCGAGAACTTGGTCAATCTACTTTGATAAGGATATATATTTTGGAGAACTCTTCATTCAGGTGTCATGGGCTCTTCTTTTTTCCAAATTAACCAAATTTGATTTTGTGGAAAAATCTCTAACCATCATATCGTCTTTCTAAAAAAACTTTTCAAAAAAATTTATTAGTAAGACACCAATTAACAATCATTAGGAACCATTTAAGAAAATGTCAAAGCTGTCTTTTTATAGATATTTAATATCTACTTATCGTATTTTCTTCTATTAGCTCCATAACCATCATTTAATGTAGACAACTTGATATAACCGTTAAAAAAATAGAATATATATATATATGGTATTAAATAAAATGTCATTTTAAAGCCTACTATATAACCTTTATTTTACCATCATACTTTAGCACAACATCCATTGTTCTCATCGGCGTAAGAACTAGAATGCTACACCCTCACAAGAAAACAAAAGTATGTCACGATCAATTCAGCTTTAACCAAAAATATTAGGCAACAAGACCATGTTTCTCGTACAAATACTACATTACAATGACAGTGACATTTAACCAAACTTGTGAGATTCAAAAAAAATTAATATTTTCAGTTTAAAATGAAAACCGAAAACCTGTTATCAAAATGTTTTACAATGATAGTAATCAAACAAGTTTAATGCTCAATCCAAAAGCATGTTATTATAACTGAAATTAATCAAATCAATAATAACTTAATGGGTACGAATTAAACTTGAACATTAATACTTGATAAACTACAAATTTAGCATAGCCTTTATACCTCATAAAGGCTTGATGAAAAATGAAAACTGAAATTTATATCCTCCCATTAATTTTTCAGTTTCTTCTCTGAATAATATTTTATTCATAATTTTTCTATTAAAATTGTCGCAAAATGTACCCAAATAATTAGTAAAATAACCATAAAAACAGTTAAATATAAACCAAAATTTTGTGATGTAAACCAATAATCATCGCACAACGTTTAATAGTTTCTTTCGTTAATCTCCCTCTTTCGTCGTGGGACGGAGCCCGTTTTTTAATATGTTGTTTCTCTCGTGCCGATAAAGTTTTTTACCGTTCGGATCTTGGAGAAGTTCATTCGTTCGTTGGTAAATGAATGTCGTCAAAAAATTAACGGATGAGTGACCAAAAACATTCAATGTGTAAAATTTAGTGAGTAAATCGAACATTTTAAAACTTTAGTGACTAAAATAAATTTGAGGGTAAAGATTAGTGATGATTTATGTAATTTACCCAAAAAATAATTGATTATCAAAATTAATGCGAAAGTGAAACTTTTGCACCATTTTCTTCGTTAAAAAAAATCTCTGCATCATTGCTCGACCAATAATTGCTTATCAAAATAAATGCGAAAGTGAACCTTCAACATAGTTGTTCAACTGCAAAATTCACATTAAATTTACTCTGACATGGATCAAGTCATTAAGACACCAAGACACCGGGGTTGAAAGCGGCAATTAACCCTTTAAAAATTTAAAATTTATATATAAATTTTAAAATTTTTAGAATTTTTTATATATTTTCTATTCGAATAATATTTTTTCCTCCTTAAAATTTTATAAGTTCGTCCCTTAAAATTTTATAGGTTAGCCCCCTAACATAAAATTTTGCATTCATCCTCGCTTACACCTTTCAGTTTTTTCCTTTATAGCTGACAGCATCCGCTGATTTGACTAGCGAGTTACATTAACCGGTTGTATAAAAGTGTTTAGTTTCACCTTAATCTGCCATAACAATTATCTATTTATCAAATATTTAAATTAACAAATTTAATTAGTCAAAATTATAAAAATAACTCAAATATCTAATTTTAACTCAAAAATTATTTGCCAAATAGACTTAATTTGAAAACTGAAAATCAATATTGTTTTCCTTTTTTAAGCCCAAATGGTGGACTACTTTCTCTACTAAAAAAAAAGGATTAAAGTTGGTTTCTAATTATTGGGTTAAGAGATAGTTTTGTCGAGTTGATTCTGTAAAATCGTATAAGAGATTTCAAAAATCAAGAGTAAGATCAAGTTTTCGATAATTTTTATTTTTCAAAGGTAGGATGTTTAAACTTCGATTTTAACTGAATTAACCGATCGAATCGAAGTTTTTCGATTAATTAGTCGGTTAATTTTAGGTTCGGTTGATTAACGGTTATGATTTTTTTCAAACTTCGATTATGAGTTAATTTGGTTTGAAATTGGTTAATTAATCGATTTTTTTATATATTATATATTTTATACATTACATATATTTATTTTTTGTCAATAAACTTTTAAAATTATAAAACGATCATTAAATTTTTTAATATATTATAAAATGATCATTAAACTTTATCAAATTAACACAAAATGATCTAAAATTTATTAAATTATTAAAAATGATCATTAAAATTTTCAATATTTATCAATAATTTATAACGTGCAATGAATCAATGACCATTTTATAATAGTTTGGTAAGTTTAATGGTTGTTTTATTACTTTTGGAAGTTCAGTGGCTAAAAAGATTATTTTAACATAGTTTAGTGACCATTTGTGTAATTTACCCAAAATTTTATAATAAATTTCAGTTAATTCGATAACCGGTCGAATTAATCAAATTTTTTTCAGTTTGATTAAAAAATTTCGAAAAAAATTCAGTTCAATCAATGGTTAATAGAAAAAAGTTTTTAGGTAATTTATTTTTAATAGTTCGGTTCGGTTGGTTAGCCTAATCGACCAGTTGAACACCCCTATTTAAAGGTGTCAATGTGTAAGTCTTTTGTAATATAATTCTTGAATTGTTACTAAAATTGATTCAAGATACCCACTAATTGGCCTAATGACTAAGAAATGACATATTGTCTCATCTTGTATGAGTTTGAATCCTGGTACTTAACGTTACGTTTTTGCTCTATTTTGGTACCTGGCCGTTAAAAACAAACGGAAATGATAATGTGGCTTATTTTTAATTGGGATAATCACAGTTTTAGTCCCCAAAACTTATACATTTCTATCAATTTGGTCCAAATTCTATTAATTTAATAATCATCTTAAATATTTGGGTTAAAACTGTAAATCCCCATTTTATTTCTTCTTCCCAAAACCCTAACCCTATTTTATTTCTTGAAGATATATTAATTTTCAAAATGATTCCTGAAAATATCCAGATAACGTATTATTATTATTCGCAAGTTGGTTTTCTGCAAGATAAAAGTACTCAAGTTGTGGAAGCCGAAGTGTCAGTGGAAGATGACATGAAAGGCGATTTGCTTGCAGCGATAAAAAAAACATCATTGTTGAACTGTTGAAGATGGCCGGAGGGATTGGACTAGAGAGGTTGTTGTCTCCCAAATATAAGGTGTCCAGATTTGGAAGATTGCTAATCTCAATGGGAATTGTACCTGTGAAGTTATTAAAGCTTAAATCAAGAACAATAAGAAGACTAAGGTTTCCAATAAACGAAGGAATGTGACCTTTCCAATCCACTGTGTATAAAGCTCAACATCTCCAATCCAATAAGATTACCAATCATGGAATTTCACCTTTAAAGTTGTTCCAGACAATGAACAATTACTTGAGTGTACTCAAATTCCCAAGCCCTTCAGGCACAGTTTCCCACAAATTGATTGTGAGACAAGAACAGAACTTGCAGTTGTTCATGCTTGAATAAACCAATTGGGAATTCACCAAAAAGTTGGTTCCTATCCAAGTAAATCTCTTGAAGCCGAGGAAGCTGATCGAACATATTTGATGGGAGATTAACAGTAAGGTTATTCCATCCAAAATCAACGATTTGGAGAGCAGACATGTTGTGTGGGATTGAGGGTATTGGACCACTGAGATAATTGCTCTTGAATTCAACATCTTGCGATGATTGAATTGAGACCAAGAAATGAAATGGGGTTAGGGTTTCAGGGAAGAAGAAATAAAATGGTGGATTTGTAATTTTAACATAAATATTTAAGATTATTATTAAATTGATAGAGTTTGGACCAAATTGATAGAAATGTATAAGTTTTAAGGACTAAAATTATAATTATCCCAATGAAAAATAAGTCAAGTCATTATTTCCGTTTGTTTTTAACGGTCGAATACTAAAACAGAACAAAAAAATAACGTTGAATATTATTTTACTAAAAAAATATGTGGGTACTAAAATAAAAATACGAAAATAAATGGATACTAAATATGTAATTATCCTTATTTTTAACTGACGTTAATAACTTATATCGATTAAAACCATAAATAATGTGGTTAGACGAACATATAATGATATTTATCATCGTATACAAAGTTTTTTTCCCTGTATGACTACTCCCATTAAATGGTATATTAAATGCATTATCTACCCATATTAAATGTATATTAAATGCATGTTCGACAATGTTTATCCAGCCAGCGTTTAGCTGTCGAACAAAGATGTAATATTGAACGGTCACAAAAAAACGCTTTAAACGAGTCTTTTTCGTATAATTTAGTCCCGAACGCACATTTCGAAAAAATTAAAAATTTCTAACTTCTCCCGAAACAAATTCTCACCAAACGGGAATAAGTGTGCAAGGATTTTTTGAATCCAAAAGTGAGTTTCAACCGACACGCTTTTATATATATATATATATATATATATATATTCAGATGATAGAGTGTAATTAATTTCAATTCTGAAGCCGATGCTCCAACACAATCTCCCCCAAACAGCAATATCTAAGCAAACCATGCAGAACAGCGGCGGTGCCGGCCCTCACGTAGCGGTCCTAGCCTACCCCTTCGGCAGCCACCCTTCGCCACTCCTCGCCATCACTGGCGGCCTAGCCTCGGCTGCTCCCAACACTTTGTTTTCATTCTTGTGCCCTGGAAAATGCAATTCCTTGGCCACGTCTCAACAAGTTCCATCAAACATCAGAGCTTATAATGTTTGGGATGGTGCACCGGAGGGCAATGGTATGGAGGACATTGAGTCGTTCATGAGAGTGGAGCTTGCGGTTTTCAAGAAAGGGGTGGAAGTGGCGGTGGCGGAGACGGGGAGGAAACTGAGTTGTTTGGTGAGTGACGCGTTCGTCCGGGTTGGGAAAGAAATGGCAGAAGAGAATGGTGTGGCTTGGGTAACGTTTTTTGCTTCTGGAGCTGCCTCCCTTTCTTCCCATGTCTACACTGATCTAATCAGACAAAAGTTTAGACTTGCAGGTAGCTTCCTCTTATATCACCCTTTCTGGACTAAACTATTTTTTCCAAAAAGATCGAGGGCCAAATTAGACTATGTTTTTTTGTCGGCAATTCCACTATAGGGATGGATTTGCAGCTTGGCCTGGAGCTGGGCTCAAAACTTTTGTATTAAATAGTGTAGTAGAATTTTTATTTATTTAGACCTCAATTTTCATTTATTTAAATTTTATTCCGTTTTTATAATAAATTATATTTTACATATTGATCTTGATTTCTAACTCTATTAGGAGAAGATGAAACTCTCAACTTCATTCCCGGAATGTCTAATGTACGCTTCCGCGATTTGCCTGGAGGAATCGTCTACGGAGATCTGGAGTCAAGCTTCAGCCGCATGTTACATCAAATGAGCCAGGAGCTACATCAGGCAACTGCTGTCTTCATAAACTCATTTGAAGAACTCCACCCTTCGATCACGGACGATATGAAATCAAAGTTCAAAAAGCTCCTCAGTGTAGGACCTTTACTCTTCTCGACACCCCCAGCAACAGTTCCTGATTCTCACGGTTGCCTGTCATGGCTCGACAAGCAAAAGCCTGCAACAGTGGCATATATTGCCTTTGGGTCAGGGGTGATTCCACCTCCAAACGAACTCGTAGCACTAGCAGAAGCGCTAGAAGCTAGCAGGGTGCCATTCATGTGGTCTTTAAGAGACAAAGCAAAGGAACATTTGCCTAGTGGGTTCCTAGACAGTGCAAATGGCATGGTGGTACCATGGGCTCCCCAGATAGATGTGCTGTCTCATGGTGCTGTAGGGGTGTTCATAAGCCATGGTGGTTTTAACTCGATGCTGGAAACCATAGCGAGTGAGGTGCCGATGATTGTCAGGCCATTTTTCGGGGATCACATGATAAACGGACGAATGGTAGAGGCGGTCTGGGAGATCGGCGTGGTTGTCAAGGGTGGAATCTTCACTAAGAATGACATAATGAAGTGTTTGGATATGGCTTTAGCACAAGAAAAGGGAAGGGAGTGGAGGAAGAATTTGAAGGCAATCAAAGAAAAGGCACTAGCAGCTGTTGGCCCACAGGGTAGCTCTGCTAACAATTTCAAGGCATTGTTGGATTTAGTTACTAACTAGCAGTAGGCCAACAAATGAAGATGCCAGTCAAAATAAGGTTCAATGTAGGTTAACATATTAGTTCATTCTGTATATATTTAAAATAAACATATTAATTTTTATAACTACAATAAATAATTAAAAAAGAGTTAAAAAAATAAATTAAATTGAGATTTCCACCGTACATGTATGTACTGGGGGAAAATATTATGGATTGTGTTGAAAGCAGGTGAATAGGGAGCAAAGTAACAGTTAAAGATCTTTCCACACATTAAAATCGGAATTTGAGCAGTTAGTGTTCACCATACCATCTTGACAGCCCAAAAAGAATGTGCTGCGCAAAGCATCGACGTTTACCAGAGCATGGGCTGTTCCACTAGGGCTAGCTGCAACGACGACTTCGTCTTCCTCAACCGCCACTTCAGCATAACCTCTATCGACCATCTTATTTTCCAACTGCAATATGTACAAGATGAAATTACACATCTGAATACATTACAACTATATATATATATAAGACATCTTTCGAACACAATCTGTGCAACTGCAAGAGAAAATAGTAACAGATTTATTCGGGCGAATAGAGTTAGCTAGGAAATTGGTGATACCATGGAAAAAACAAAGTCTAGTAATGTTCTTGACAGATAAAAGACCAGGAAAGTCTATGCTACAACATAATATCAACTTTTTTCTGAAAAATAAAGGAAATTTATTAGCAAGATAAAATAGTACGTGGATCAACCAAAACAGGACATTAGATGTTCAAAGAAAGCATCAAACCATGGAATGACTGATCATAGAACCAGTGAACCTGCAAATAAAATTGGCTTCGAGGACTCTGGACAAACTAACTAACAAAGTCTAGTCATGTTCTTAACTGATCGAAAACTGGGAATATCATTACGACCAAATTAAAACTGTGCAGTTGAATCAAATGGAAATAAAGAGATGAGCTTGAGAAATTAACTTTTACCTAGAATAGATATCCAATGCTCTTATCTTATATCTTATATCTTGATCTTAATAACAAAGAGAGCGAAGAAGGCAATGCTTGTATGAGCTTGAAGTGAGACACCAAAGAGATATTGGGAGCAAGAAAAGAAATAGAAAAACATTGTCAAGGATTTCATATAATGATGTTGGATGAGATCTAGGGCAAAAGTTGAATGGCGAAGACCAACAAATTCGCAGATAAAAGGAAATTCATAAACGCAACTTCAACAATAAAAAGAAAGATAAGAAAGAATCTCATATATTAATAGTGGAGGAACAAGAAAAGGGAAAATCGGGAGAAACTTTTGTTGCACTGAAATGTCAGAAAACAACACAGGGGATTATGTTGGCATTGGTAGCCATGTGAACCTCATCACTTCAAGGCTCCTTCTTACATTCGCAAGATAACTTTCGGTCTGATGATTTGGTTGACTGAGCTGTGAAAACCATGAGGAAGATCCTTGCAGTTGGATTAAACTAAACAATTAGATCCAAAAAATCCTCTCCACAAGTTAAACATGAAACGGCACTATACAAAAAAAAACTTAAAACAAGTATACTATGAAGCAGAGACAGTATATAAAAAACATTATAGAGAGAAGGTGAGGGGGGAAAGGATAACAGGATGCAAAATGCTACATCAAAAACAGAATATTCTAGTTAAAACTGCACTTGATTCTTCAATCAATGTGTTAGTCTTTTGCCTTTCCGGTATATAAAGAAGAATCAGAATACCATTTCATGAGAAAAGAGCATACCCTGAATTTTGTCCTTGCCCCCCAAATGACAAAGGTTTCGTTACAAGCATAGTGTCTGTGATTTCCCCTCGTACCACCATGTCGAATTTCACCAAGGTGTACTCGTAAACAAGAGATCGCTCCACCTGCAAGAAAACATCTACTAAAAGAATAAGCAAAAATGAAAGAGAGAAATCATGAAACAATGAGAAATAAGGAAGCTCAAATCCCATCTAAAGTTAAGTAATACAAAAGCAAAACCTTTTTTGTATTAAATGCTCATTGCTATTTTCTTACACACAAACAAAGGATTTCATACAATGTTACAAGCCTATTTTTATAAATAAATAAAATTGTGTCTTTTGGGCTATAGTTTGGGTTAATATGCAGGCTCTTTTGTAATTAGGGTTTTAGGGAATGATGAAAAATATGAGAAAAATATGGAATGAAATTGAGTTTCTGCCGTTCTTCTCTCCAATGTCTATCTTCTTCCTTTCTGTCAATGTTTTCTGGTTTTAGTCTATAACATACAATTAGGCCAAAGATCACATCTTCTTGGAGTTAAAAAAAACAACAACAGGGTATGACATCCATATTTCAGTGAATTCCTGCAGCCATTTCCAACGAAATTGAGTTTACGACTTGGTCTCAGTTCATCACTTTGAGCAAACAAAGCCACCTAAAATCTTCATTTGATATACATTGCTAAAGACAACATAAGAGAGTCAATAGTTGACAAGTAAATAGACCTTTGACGCCAGACTGAAGCAAAAGGGAGACGGGATCGAGCAGCCAGCCGCGGTTGTCCTTGACAATAGGAGAGGGCAACCCGGATTTGAATCGGACAAGATTGGCCTTAGAATCCTCATCGCCAGGATTATCTAGGCCCAATTGCTGGCGCCGAACACCAGAAGAAGAATGGTGCAATCTGAGTGAGACCCATGCCAGAAACAGCAGCAACAGTAGAAGAAAAGGGAATGCATGGGGCTTTTTCAGCAAGTGTTTAAAAGATGAGCTTTGGGTGGATGAGTACGAATTCCGCCTAGGGTTTGCCATTCTTTACTTCCCTTCCGTTATTTCATTCCCATGTTTATCCCTTCGTTCCGAACAAGCTCAACACCATATAAGTCCCCACAGCTCAGCTAAATCAATGGTGTAATTACTATCATTTGAGATGTTACTCTCTTTTTTTTAAACATTATTTATTAGTTATTATTATTAATTTTGGCTTATGTCCTGCACTGATTTTTTTGGTAACATTACGGATGTTACTTATTAATAGAGTAATTAGAATAAGTATTGTATAGGTTTTTTTGGCTCATGTCCTCCTATTTGCCACCGACGACACCAAATTTGATAATAGTTGTCGATCGTATGTAATTTTCCTTTTTTATTATATTATATTTTAGTTTTTAATTGTCAAACTTGAACAACGCAGTCTTATGGCATGTCTTTTTTTTAGTACATTTTTTTTTATTTTTTCATTTTTATTTTTTTAAAATTAGATTTGATGTCATTTTAACTAATCAAAATAACATTTATTTAATTATTTTATTAATTATTCTTATTTTTATCTTTGAATTGAATTTAAATACGGAATTTATATTCGTAATGTTAATCTCACGACACTTGTAATAAAATATGAGCTGTGTATTAGTTTTACAGCTGTTAGGAAATGTACAGGTGTAAGTTAGTTAGATAGGATTAGCTGATTAGATGGGCCTACTTTCTTTATTTTCTTGTTTAGAATAAATACACTCTTTTGTAAATTAGATTGATACCGTCTTAATAAAAATTCTTTTCTTCTTTTCTTTACAACAGATTTCAGTTTCCCAAAACCTAATTCCCAAATCTTTTCTTCTTTGAATCAACCAATATCTTAATTCCCAAATCTTCTTCTTTTTCCTTGACTCAGTTAATAACTCGACTCTATTTTACGATTGTAGGTGATTTTTTAATAATTTGATCATCTTTTGTGGTTTGTTTACCGATTAAGTCAGATATGTTAATATCTATATTTTTTTCGAATCTTTTGATTAAATTTTAAATATTTTTCTTCTTGTATGGTCATTGTATAATCTCAAGTGGATAATTTATTGTATCAATAGTTATAGAAAAATATTCAAATTATATGTTTAATTTACGTTTATGTTGTAAACCTTCACTGTAATTTTAAATAATTTATTTTTTTAACAAAATTAACCACTTCTATAAAAACAATGTCTCTTGTTTGAAAGACTTAACATATTCATCGCATCAAATCAACTAAAATGAATTATATTTATAATTAGTTACTTTATGCATTTAAATATTTTGATTTAATTTTTATGCATTTAAATAAAACTAGCACTTCTATAAAAACAATATCTTTTTAATAGTCAATATAATTTTAATTATTAGATGCAAATACTTTATGCATTTATATATTTTGATTTGATTTTTAAGTATTTTATATAATTAGTTATATTTATTTTTTTTACATTATTAAATATCTTATTGTCACGTAAATCAACGTTACGTGGATGATTCTATTTAACATTTATGTTGCTATTGACTACTATTTAATATTTGATCTAATATAGTGGAAATATTTAATGAGTAAAATAATTGTATGAAAAGTACTGACGTTTTTGCAAATATAGCGAAAATCTTTAATATAATAAAATAATTGTCAAGAAATGAATTGAAATTTGGCAGTATCACGAAATTCCTTAATGAGTAAATTAACTGTCTTGCAAAGTATTTACTATTAAGTGGAAGTTTTAAAATTATTGGTAAACTATATAAATGGTCACCAAATTTTTAGAGCGTTTATATTTTGATCATCAAACTTTTAAAACTTACAACACGATCACTGAACTTTTAATTCACTTTCAGTACGATCATTACAGTCATTTGCAGTTAAGAAATGCTGACATGACACCTTAACCTCATCTTACCCAAAAAAACCCTTAAATTTCTTAAACTCATTGCAATGTTGACCTCTTATCGCTTGCACCGTCATCCTTTGCTTTTCAAGTCGAAAAATGTTGAGATGATCGATCAATGGTGAAAGGCCAAGAGGGGGTGAATCGGTAATTTTAAATGTGGTGGAAGAAAATTGGAAAGATAATAATTGGGACACAAGAGATTTATAGTGATTCAACATTCTAACAAGGTTTACATCTATTACCTTAGCTTTCCACTAAGGATATTCACAAATTCACTATGAATTTCTTCCCTTTTCTAGGTTCAAGAAGAAACCTTTACAACCTCAAAGCTTATACCCAAAGCTTTGAGAATACACTCTTTTACAAAAAGAACAAATAGGAAACTAAAAAATTCTCTCAAAGGTAAAATATTTTCCCAATACAAAGTTCACTCAACCCCAAAACTTGAATATAATTATTACAAATAAGCTCTCTAAAGTGGGTTACAAGAATATGACTTTAATAGCTCAAAGATTGTTGGATGTGTGCTTGAATGTTTTAGACTTGATGAATAGTTGTTGTTGTAGCTTTGGAGACTTGATTATATACCCTATCATTGATTTCTAACCGTTTGGGTAGTTGAGATCATAATTATAGTCGTTGGACTTCATATTTCCCGCAATAAATGTAGTTTGCCAACATAGGGTATCGGTACTCGGGCTTGTGTATTGGTACCTGCTATAAAAAGAAAGATTTGTTGTACAAAGGGGTATCGATACGTGTGAAGCCGTATCAATACGCAGAGTGTATTTTACAAAGGGGTATCGGTACGGGCTAGGCCGTATCGGTACTGATTTTGCTCATTGGAATTTGAGAAAGTTGTAAATGATAAATTCGTATCGATACGCCTATATGGGTATCTGTACACTATAACTAATTTTCAAAGTTATGATTCCAATAAACTAAAAAGGCAACGATCAAATATTTACTACAAAAGATTTACAAAATCTTAACACCCCGTACTAGTACGCATAAAGGTTGTACCGATACTCAGAGGTAAAATTGGTTCCCAGGTTGAATGGTGTACCGGTACGACTATACGTGTATCGATACCATATAGCCATTAAGTGTAAAAACGAAATCCAGTAGCTAAAAACCGTATCAATATGTCTAAGGGCGTATCAATATGCCTAGACCAATTTGGCTATTTCGAGCACCAAAACACTTAGAAAATATTTGGGGTCTAAGATTTTGACTTATAAAATATTTTAAGTTCGAATCCTTGTCAATTTGTGAGTCTTTTTGAGTACTTAAAAATGTATCCCTTTTTACAAAATAGTCCTTAAAATTCCTTATTATATCAAAATCAAATATTAGTTTTACAATCTCCCTTTTTGATATAACAAAACCAAAGTAAATTTTTAAGTCTTTTGAATCACTACCCCTTTCTTTAAGGCTAAAAGATAGTTTATTTTGAAAAATCTTTTGAAAATTTAATCTCATACTTCTCCTCGTTTTGTTAGATCAAGATCAATAGGGCAATATAAAGACAAGATATAAAGCAATAAAGAACTCCAAGCATAAAAAACAACAACATAGATATTATAAATTCAAAGCATTCTTCAAAGCAACATAATAATCAAACTTAAAACATAAAATCATAAACCAAAGCAGATTACATAATGCCATAGGAATTTAAATAAGGACATGGGTGCATAAAACTCAAATCTTAATATGATATGATATGCAAAAGCCTAAGGAGCGTCTTCATCCTTATCATCCTCATTTTCATCTTCCATGCCATCATCACCAAGAGAATGACCACGCCATGTTGGGAAACGCCAGTACACCCCATGGCACAGCAGAAAAATTATCTGGCGTAATCCACCAGTGATCCATATACAAGGGACGAATTCGAGGTGATAGAGAATGAAACGTTGCCTCAATAAATCTGGAAATTCGCAGAGAGTATAGGAGGATCCAAATCGAATCTGAGTCGTCAAAGCAGCGTTCCGACCTCTACATAGTCCACCCAAATAAAACGAACAATATTTTCTCTTCTCTTACTGTTAGAGAGGTTTTCTAAAAAGCATATCATTGGCTGTTAGACCCCATGCCTTTATATAGTATTTAAAACCCTAATTCTAATTAAATTCATATTCTTTAAATATACATTATATTTATCTGAATATAATTAAATATATAGAATATGATTATACTTCTGTCAGGTTTCTTTAGGGATATATATATTTTAATAGTATCTGATAATTACATTAATTATCTAGTATTAAAATATATATAACCGAAATTATCTATAATTCCAATGATCATGATAATTTTGGTTTTTACTTATTTCGTGCACAACAAGTTTGTACACATGCTATCTAGTCGATATTTGTTCGTTTTAAGCATAAGGCGTGAACCTTGTAGGTTCATGTAACGTTAGCAGAAATATCTAGAACAATTCTAATATTACAAGCAATGAGTGACATCTAGCAATACATCATTGCTACCTAAGTTACATGAAGTCGTGGTTCGATTTAACATTTTTCGTGATTAACTTCTTTTGTGTATTTCATCTTTTTGTCCTCATATCTAGATCGGACACAAGTCATGGATTAGTCACACTTGTATAGTCCATCTAATATTTTTTGATATCTTGAGTAGACTATTATAAACGAATAACTATGATATCACATATTAATTTATTCGAGCATGGCCATGTATTTTCTAGTCTCACTCAATCAAGTGGCCTATGATATTACTCCTATTATGTAGGAGGGATAAATCCTATCTTGATCAACCATATTCCGCTACATAGATTGTGACATATCCAATATCAGTCTTTATAGTGTAGTCACTTACGACACACGTTTGAATGTATCAAAATATGTCACTCACGATGTTGAAATAATGATAATATTAAGTCTGAGGATCATACATGTAGTTATCACCATTAGCAATGTTGTGACTGTTACATAATAATCCAAGAAACATGCTCATAGCGGGTCAGTCCAATAAGTTGTTCTCTAACACATACTTATGTATTGATTTTGACATCTCCATGTCAATGAAAACACTTTGTCATCAATCAACTACATATTAGTCTTAATACATTATTGTTGTCCATGACCACAATAATTCTCGACTAAGGACATTCAAGAATAATTATATTATTCTAAGGACTGAAATAATAATAATGGCTTTATATAATAAACAAGATAAAATAAGTATGTCTTTTACAATCGTCTCATGATTGGTCTTTGGGCATACTCCAAAAATCTCCCACTAGCACTAAGACCAATCACTCATGTATCCAATACCATGAGACTTAGTGTGACGCTCATGCTTCTGATGTGTCAAAGGCTTTGTCTCCGTTGGTACTCTGCATATTTCTACATCCCCTCGATCAATGATTTCATGAATGAGATAGTAACGCCTAAGTATGTGTTTGGATCGCTGGTGAGATCTGGGTTCTTTTGTTTGTGTGATGGCTTCGTTGTTCTCACAACGTAGATCTATAGCATTTGATATGCTAGGCACGACCCCTAGTTCAGATATGAACTTTTTGATCCAAATAGCCTCTTTTGCAACATCACTTGCTGCAATATACTTGCCTTCTGTCGTAGAATCTGCCACTGTATCTTGCTTTGATCTTTTCCAGCTGACAACACCTCCATTAAGGCAAAACACAAAACTAGATTGCGATCGAGAATCATCCTTATCAGTTTGGAAGTTTGCGTCAGTATAACCTGTAACGCCCCCATTTTAGGTCTAGTGGTTTTGATGGTTAAATTAGACGGTCCGGTGGACCGGGTTAGAGATTCGAGTCAATTTTGGGATCGTATATTTTTACAAGGGATAAAAATATAGAAAAATTCTCTAAAATCTTTATTAAATATATATTGATTTTTGGTAAAGTCGATTTCAGAAAATAAGATTTAGAAATTGGACATTTCGGGTTAGTGACCAAAATGTAAAAAGTGAAAACTATTTTTAGTGACTATTTTGTAAAAGGGTTAAAACTTAGAATCTCTAAGGAGCTATTAAGCCTAAACGTTTTTATCACATTTCTCTCTTAATTGGATTAGTTTTAAAGTGTTTTAATTAAATGATTAAAGAGGATTTATTAAAAGGATGATAGTTATTTCCTAAAAACAAAATTGACGTAACTTCTCTCTAGAGTTTTCTCTCAAAATCTCTTCAGCCAAATATCTATTTTCTCAGCAAAGATTTGAGGTAATGATCTTGTTTTCTTAAGCTAATGATTTTCTACTGGATTTCTGAACTTGTTTCCTCAAAATCTCATTGATTTTCCTTTGTTTCTTTAGTGTAAAATTCATTCAATTGAGAGAGTTTTCAATCTTTGGAGGTGAGGTTTGCTCTTCTCCTTTAATTATGGTTCTTTATTGAAATTCCCAAGTTCTTAATCCTTTACAAATGATTTTTAATGAGTTTTGTGGATTTAATTGAAGAGAAATGGTTTAATTGATATTTAATTGAGGTAATTATGAGATCTTCATTTTAGATCTGTTTTGCTGAGTTTATGATGAGTTTATATCATGATTTTGATGTCTTATGAGGATAATGGATTGGTTTTATCAATAGAATCCCGAAATCAAATGAATCTCTAGTTGTTTGAGTTGCTAGTTATGAGTTTTTGAGGTGTTGTGGGTGTTTATTGGTTGCTGGAGGTATAAGGATGTTATGAGATGATTTTTAGATGTATTTTGATGTTAATTGATGTTTGGAAGTGTTAGGTTATGGCTGGGTTAAGTTTTGGATGCGAATCGAAGTTGTTTTGGTTGTTTCAGATAGGTGTTTTGATGGTGTTAAGCAAGACAATGTTGAGGAATTGCTTGCTGGGGTTTTGAATGCATTAATCCTCTGTTATAATGTGGTTAAAATAGGGGAGAACGTTTCGGAAGCTACCGGTGAAGCTTTGGAGGCTTCAGACGCTTGTTTGTGCGTCGGCGAATCGAGGTTTTGCGTGTCGGAGAGTGAGAACGTGTTTTCCAGCTTTGGAATGGTTTAAAAGGTGGTTTAAGAGAGTTTAAATATAGTTTGAAATGCTAGTTTAAACTCGAAAGTAAGTACAAAGGTTTTCTCTCTCGGTCGTTCTTGTTTTACGAAATGGTTTATGCACTTGTTTTGATTTACATGATTTCAAATATGATGTCTACTATTTTGATAAAGTATTGATGAAGGATGCATTGGTGAATGATCCTTGTAAGTATGATTTATACTTGTTAAAGCATAGTTTAATGCTCGGGTATGTTTGGGTAAATTGCTTTAAAAATAGTGAGGTTCATGACTAATTATGAATTATATTGGCAAGTGATGGTATGGAAATAGTTTTAAAACGTAATTGAATATAGTTAGCCGGCTATAGGATTGAGTGCACTGTAAAATAAATCGCATTGGGCGTAGAGGGGTTGATATGGGTACCGAATACTCCGTCCAAGTACCCTAACGATTGAGGGGTTTATGGTATCAAAAACTCTTGTTAGTGGATTATATATCTACCGATGAGTGGTGTTGAGAGGTTGATATGGGTACCGAATACTCCACCAAGGGTGTCACAACGGTAGAGGGGTTTATATTGTGTACCGAATACTCCTGAGTGTGAACCTTGTGTTGTCGGTGAGAATGTATGAAGTGTTGGGAGAACACTTGTGAATCCGCGTTCCGATGTTGTGTTTTGTAAATGGAACTTATTGATGATCACTTGTGAGCCAATATAATTATTAATGTATGTTAGGTAAGTTGGTTATTTATACATGTTTACTCTCGTTGGTGGATTAATCAAGGATTTATTGTGTTTTGTTAATGGATTTATACATGTTTACTCTTTAAGCTTTGCATATGGTATGTTATGCATGGGAAGGCTTAAATTGAGGTTAGCAATGTGAGTTGTTGTTGGTTTAATGATACATGTTGCATATGGTTTAATATTGCTGGATTTTGAATGGTTAAAGTGCATGGTTTTTGAAGGCATGATATTTTCAAATGATGATTTGATCATGGATTGGAAAGTGATTTCAATGTGGTATAAAAACTGGTTTAAAATGCAGTGATGTTGTGTTGTTTTCGAGCACTCCTCACTAAGCCTAGTGTGCTTACGCTCTCTTTTTCCATCATTGCAGAGAATTAAAGTTTCGAAGGCAGTAAGCAAGTGAATGTGATCCAAGGACTTCTTATACAAACGTATGTTTCCAAAGTAGACTATGTTTAATAAGGGCAATGGGGGATTCCTTATGGTTTTGGGAGATGTTGTTGAACTCCCTATTTGTGCAAGTTTATATTGTTGTTTTGGTCTTATAAATGGCCTATTATATTTGGTTTATGCCTTGGTATGGTTTTAGTATCTCGTTTTGCTTGGCTCGTAGGTTGTATGCCTATAGTTTCCTTTTGGATGCAAGATAACACGTATGGTTGATGTTTCTTGTGTTTTGGCTGAGGTTTGATCCTAGTTTATGTTGCTTATGTCCTAGAAGCATGATTAAGTGGTTTGGTTAGCTTAATTGTATGTTAAACAAAAAAAATATGTCATTCTGGGTCCAGACGTATCGGTACGCGACCCAGCGTACCAGTACGGTTAAGCCCAGACAGGCTTAGTGTATCGGTACGGGTTGGTGCGTATTGTTACGGGCCAAGGCCAAAATGGCTATGCATTTCGGTACACGGGACTATATCGGTACGGTTTTGTGCCACAAGAATTTGGGAATTATGAACCATCAAGGGCGTAACGATACAGTGCCCAGCTACGGTGTTAGGTAAGTTGGTTATATGGAATCTTCTGATGTTTCATACCTTTACGTTTTGGTCCCTGCTTAATGTGAACGTAATTGAGTGAGTTTGGATGATCAATTTGAGCTAAAATTTGACATGTGAGTATGAAACCTGACTAATTGAATATTGGTAACTTTAATTTCACAATAAGTCCCTGTAATTTGTCAAATTTGAAAATCAGTCCCTAAATGCAAGTCATTGCAATTGGATGTCAAATCGACGCCCGATTGAGTTGTAATTTCACACGCTGCCAATAGGTACACTTAGGTTAATAATTTTGCATCTAGAAAAGATAAAAAGAAAAAAAGGTTGTTTACCAAAGCGAACCTTCACTGGTTTTCTTCAGTAAACCCCGTGTAACCGTTCGGTCCAGTCTTGCGACTAGGCCGGGTTGAGGGGGTTACATAACCTTTTATACTTAGCTCTTCCTCACCTCCATACATAAGGAATGTATCCTTAGTTCTTCTTAAGTACTTAAGGATGTTTTTTATTGCAACCCAATAACTTTCACCGGGATCTACTTGGTATCGACTTGTCATACTTAGTGCATATGATACATCCGGATGTGTACATAGCATGGCATACATGATAGATCCAATGGCCGAAGCATATGGAATCTTACTCATGCATTCTCTCTCTTGCGGCATTGAAGGACACATTTCCTTCGAGAGCGAAATGCCATGTTTCATAGGTAATAATTCTCTTTTAGATTCTTCCATACTAAATCTTTTTAGTACTTTATCTATGTATGTATTTTGACTTAGTCCTAGGAGTCGTCTTGATCTATCTCTATAGATCTTGACTCCTAATATGTAGGTTGCTTCACCAAGTCTTTCATAGAAAAACATTTTCTTAACCAAGTATTTACAGACTGTAAGGTAGGTATGTCATTTCCTATTATTAGTATGTCATCCACATACAATACCAAGAATGTGATAGTGCTCCCACTAGTTTTCTTGAAAACACATGTCTCATCTTCACTTTTAATAAAACCAAATTCTTTGATTACCTCATTAAAATGAAGATTCCAACTTTGAGAAGCTTACTTTAACCCGTAAATGGATCTTTATAGCTTATATACTTTTCGGGCATCTTTTGGATCGATAAAACCCTTAGGTTGTGTCATGTACACATCCTCATGTAATTTTCCATTAAGGAAAGTGGTTTTGACATCCATTTGCCAAATTTCATAACATAATTTGCAACTATTGCAAGTAATATTCGGATAGATTTAAACATAGCAACAGGGGAAAAAGTTTCACCATAGTCTATACCATGAATTTGACGAAATCCCTTAGCAACCAATCTCCCTTTGTATGTTTGTATATTGCTATCCATGTCGGTTTTCTTTTTGAAAAGCCATTTGCACCCTATGGGCTTAACCCCTTTGAGTGGGTCAACCAAAGTCCATACTTGGTTTTTCTGACATGGAATCCATCTCGAATTTCATGGCTTCTAGCCATTTCTCAGAGTCTGGGCTCTCTACTGCTTCCTGATAAGTCCTAGGCACATCTTGGTCCATGAGGAGAACATCTCTATGCAATGTGATAATAAATCCATATCTCTCAGGTGTATTGCGTTATCTCATAAATCTCTGCAGTGGTTGTGTTTCAAGAACGGTTGGATGTTCCTCAACGATTTGTGGAACTTGTTGTTGTTCAATCTCTGGTTTAGTGATCTGTGGTTGATCTTGAATTTCCTCAAGTTTAATATCTCTCTCACTTCCCTTTCTGAGAATAAATTTTCTCTTGAGAAAGACTCATGTTCGAGCAACAAACACTTTGTTCTCAGATGGATTGAAGAAATAGTATCATTTAGTTTCTTTAGGATACCCTACAAAATTACATTTATGAGATTTGGGTTCGAGTTTCGTAGACATTTGGTGTTTAACATAAACTTTGCATCCCCAAATTTTCATAAAAGACATACTAGGACGCTTCCCAGTCCACATCTTATATGGTGTCTTTTGAACCGATTTAGCTGGAACACGATTTAGTGTGAAAGCAACTGTTTCTAGCGCATGTCCCCAAAAAGAAGTTAGAAGATTAGCATGACTCATCATTGACTGAACCATGTCTAACAATGTTTAATTTCTCTTTTTAGAGACTCCATTGTGTTGTGGAGTACGTGGAGGTGTAAGTTGTGAGACAATCCCACATCCTTTAAGAATTTCATCAAAATCTAGGCTTTAGTATTCTCCTCCTCGATCTGATCAAAGAGCTTTGATACTTTTTCCTAGTTGGTTTTGTACTTCATTCTTAAATTCCTTGAACTTTTCAAGGGCTTCAAATTTATGATGCATTAGGTAAACATACCCATATCTACTGAAGTCGTCAGTGAAAGTAATAAAGTATTGAAACCCTTCTCTTGCTTATGTATCCATTGATCCACATACATCACTATGTATTAGACCTAATATATAACTTACTTGCTCGTTTTTACCGTCAAACGGTGATTTGGTCATTTTTTCCATTAAGCAAGGTTCACATATACCAAATTGTTCGAAAACAAAAGAATCCAAAAATCCATCTTTATGAAGTTTTGATATGCGTTTCTCACTTATATGACCCAAGTGACAATGCCAGATATAAGTTTGATTAGAGTCATTTGTTTTTGATCTTTTCGTATTTATGTTATATATGGAATCATCTTGTTCTAAGATATAGAGGCCATTGATTAATTGAACCGTACCATAAATAACATTATTGAGGGATAAAGAACAACTATTATTCTTAATAATAATCTTAAAACCAATCTTGTCCAAACAAGAAATTGAAATAATGTTTTTAGTCAAACTAGGTACGAAATAACAATCCTCTAAATCTAAAACAAGTCCACTAGGTAATGACAAAGTATATGTTCATATAGCCAATGCAACAACTCTTGCTCCATTTCCCACTCGTAGGTCCACATCTCATGTTGCCAATTTTCTACTCCTTTTTAGTCCCTATACAGAAGTACAAATGTGAGAACCACAACTGGTATCTAATAGCCAGGAAGTAGATGTTGATATATCAATAACAATAACATAAATACATGATCAAGATTGTCCATTTTATCTTGCCTTCTTGATGTCCTCAAGATAGACAAGGTAGTTTCTCTTCCAATGTCCAGCATTGTTGCAATGGAAACACTTTCCTTCTTTTGCAACTCCTCCTTTGAGTTTTAATGCAACCTTTTCTTTGTTGGGCTTTGGCTTTTCCTGGGTGTTAGGCTTCCCTTTTCTGTTATCCTTTCGGACCATCAGAGTAGGTTTGCAACCAATCTTTTTCATGTTGTTTTTTGTTGTTCTTAATAGACCAAGCAACTGAGGCAATGATTTGTTAATTTCATTCATATTGAAATCAAGAACAAACTAATTAAAACTATCTGTCAACGATTGCAAGATAACATCAGTAGTCAATTCAACACTTAGAGGGAAGCCCAACTTTTCTAGGGTCTGAATATACCCTATCATTTTGAGAACATGAGTTCCCACTGGAGTTCCCTCAACCATATTGCATCGAAACAAAGCCTTAGAGGTCTCATACTTATCTTGACGAGCTTGCCCTCATATAATTCCTTGAGATTTTTAACCATCTCATATGGAACCATGTCCTTATATTGCTTCTAAAGCTCAGGGTTCATGGTTGCACGCATCAAACAACCGACATCTAACATGTCACTTGAGTATTTTTAAAAGGCTTCCAATTCATCTTTAGAGGCATCATCTGCTGGCTTTTTAGGGATAAGTTCTTTTATGACTATTAGTTTTCGTTCTTGTTTGAGGACAATCTTCAAATTGCGGAACCAGTCAAGGAAGTTCAAGTCATTTAATTTATCCTTCTCAAGGAAGGATCGCAATGATAATGAGTTTGAATTTGCCATAATAAATCTACAACGATAAAATATGGTTTATAAGTACCTTTTTATCATGTTTATAAAGTAATAACATTCCCACTATTAAAAACCCTCAAAATCGGAAAACTTACTAAAAGTATTTCTAGTGGGTAAGGATCCATATTTCATTTCATTCTAAGTCAACTTTGGCTTTACTCCTAGAATTCAATTATTTAGGTAAGCAAAACTTGCTAATTACATCTCATGTAATTCCTATATTTGGTGAACAACTATTGTTCCTAATCATCTCATGATTATCCAAATCATTAGTCTTTAGGTTTCTAATCTTATTAGAACAACCTAGTTTAACCAATATTACAACCAGTGAATATCACTTGCTTATTCTTCGCGTTTAACCAAGATAGATCTAAGTACTCTGCTTTGGCAAAACCTACATAATATCGATCGAGGTGTTAACGATGGCTAATATTGGATGACTATTTTAATTAAATATGGAATTTTTTTTTATAAATTAATATCACTATTTTATTATGATCTAATCACTTACCATCATGCTAAAACATACATTGTATCACATACATGTAAAACAGTAAATATAAATACAATGGTTATAGCTCATAAAATTAAGGTGGCCCATCCCAAGCCAATGGGAGAACCAAAAATACTAAGGATAGAACTTGCTTCTCAAGCACCTAATCCACCTTTGATTGGCCCATCATTCTACTCCTTTGGTCCACGCTTTCTCCGCAAATAGTACAATTTTTCGGAAACTCGTTTTACATGCGAGAGAGTAAGATGAGAAGATAATTACAATAGGAGAAAGAAAGGCACGACACGTAGGCCGTATTTATATAAATCAAAAGTAAATAGGCTATTAGGCTATAACCATGCATTTCAAACACCATGCATATCAGACATAACAACGATGCGGTTTATTACTGAGGTTTTATGAGATTGTCCCTACGTAGGGGTTTAAGGGGGCGAAACCCCCTTACGAGGTCAAAAGGCGGAATTGATGTGTAAAAACTCACGATTTGATAAAGTTTATCAACATTATCACGTTTTTTAGGATTTTATAATCCACGAGGTTTTTACTTGAACAACTCTTTGTTACTTTCCCCGCACATGATTCATAGGCTAACTATTAGTCTAGAATATAATAGTCACACACTATGTTAACGCTTAACATCTGAAACCCAAACAGAACTGTGACTAACTCTTTAATCACTTGGAACAATCAATTTAATGTATTTAGATTATGCGTGAATCGATCTAAAGCATGAAAATATCATATATTTGTCAAAAATCGAATAAACCCTAACCTAATAACATGCATTTCATACAAAAGCATCATCCAAGTATTTAAGTCCAAATTCGTATCATACAAGTGGCTCTAATACCACTGTTGCAAAACGTCGATACACCCTAGAGCGTAGAGAAAAAATTATCCAGCATAATCCACCAGTGATCCATGTACAAGGGACGAATTCGGGTGATAAAGGATGAAATGTTACCTCAATAAATATGGAAATCCGTAAAGAGTATAGGAGAATCCAAATCGAATCTGAGTCGTCACAGTAGCGTTTTGACCTCTACGTAGTCTACCCAAATAAAACGAACAATATTTTCTCTTCTCTTACTGTTAGAGAGGTTTTTCGAAAAGCATACTACTGGCTGCTAGACCTCATGCCTTTATGTAGAATTTAAAACCCTAATTCTAATTAAATTCGGATTCTTTAAATCTACATTATATTTATCCAAATATAATTAAATATGTAGAATCTGATTCTACTTCTATCAGGTTTCTTTAGGGATATATATATTTTAATAGTATCTGATAATTACATTAATTATCTAGTATTAAAATATATATAACCGAAATTATCTATAATTCCAATAATCATAATAATTTCAGTTTTTTACTTATTTCGTGCACAAGTTTGTACACATGCTATCTAGTCGATATTTGTACGTTTTAATCATAGGGTGTGACCCTTGTAGGTTCATGTAACGTTAGTAGTAATATCTAGAACAATTCTAATATTACAAGCAATGAGTGACATCTAGCAATACATCATTGCTACCTAAGTTACATGAAGTCATGGTTCGATTTAACCTTTTCTGTTATTAACTTCTTTTGTGTATTTCATCTTTTTGTCCTCATATCTAGATCGGACACAAGTCATGGATTAGTCACACTTGTATAGTCCATCTAATATTTCTTGGTATCTTGAATAGACTATTATAAATGAATAACTATGATATCCCATATCAATTTATTCGAGCATGGCCATGCATTTTCTAATCTTACTCAATCAAGTGGCTTATGATATTACTCCTATTATGTAAGAGGGACAAATCCTATCTTGATCAACCATATTCCGCTACATAGATTGTGACATATCCAATATCAGTCTTTATAGTGTACTCCGTTACGACACACGTTTGACCGTATCAAAATATGTCACTCACGATGTTGAAATAATGATGATCTCAAGTCTGAGGATCATACATGTAGTTATCACCATGAGCAATGTTGTGACGGTTACATAATAATCCAAGAAACATGCTCATAGCAGGTCAGTCCAGTATGTCGTTCTCTAACACATACTTATGTATTGATTTTGACATCTCCATGTCAATGACAACACTTTGTCATCAATCAACTACATATTAGTCTTAATACATTATTGTTGTCCATGCCCGCAATAATTCTCGACTATGGACATTCAAGAATAACTATATTATTCTAAGGACTTTATTATAATTTAGTTTATTTATAGATGCACATAATAAGACTGAAATAATAATAATAATGACTTTATATTAATAAAAAAGATAAAATAAGTATGTCTTTTACAATAGTCTCATGATTGGTGTTTGGGCATACTCCAACACGCCATTCACCATGAAACGCAGTAAGAGTCTTGTCCGTCGAAGCTTGGCGAGACTCAATGGAAGTCACTCGAGCATCCAAGGAATTGAAACAAGAGTCAAGAGCATCAAACCTTGTGTTTATCTCAGCAAAACGAGTGTCCATGGTAGCAAATTTCCCATCAAGGTAGGCCATGAGAGCATCAAGGGAAGGTGGAGCAATCGGAGCTTCCAGAATAACCAGAGGATTCACCATTAGATCAGGTTGAGCATCACCGGAAGATGCAATCTTAATCCATTCTCCACTATAATAGGTAAACTTTGCTTGGCGGAGAGAATGATTATCAATAGGATCAGTGAGAGGCAAACCAAGATCATAAGAGCAATCGATCCTTAGCTTGTGGAATATATAACACAAGGTTGTATCATAGGTGAAGGATCTCACAAGGGAGGTATGACGGCTTTGGACAAGGAAGACTAGCTCGGCAAACATGATTTGGGCCAGTTTTAGACACTTACCCTCATAGAAACAATATAGCCAAAAGTCATCGACTTGGTGAATAGTATACCATTTACCACCGGATGGCCGAAACCACCAAGTGATGAGGAGGTGAAGGAAACGTTCATGAGCATCAAATACGGAGACAAAGCCACTATTGGTGTGAGTAAAAGTATTTTAATCATCTAAACCAATATCATCCATACCCAAAAGATTGGCTATTTTAGTAGCATAAAGTTGAAATTTTTGACCCATAAGATAGAATTCAATAGCAACGACCTCAGTTTCTCCCGGTTATAAATACACGGGCATTAGTGTAAAAAATAAGGAAAAGGTTTTTATAAAGAATGTTAGGTATGCTTAAAAAAGGTATGAACTTCCATTGTATCATTAAATCAAGGTAGCAATAATGAAATTCATCGAAATTCATAAAAGGTATGGAAACAACACGCTCACGACGGATTTTGAAATTTTGATATTGTTTAAAATGGTCCATGGCGCGAGGATATTGAGGCTCGTTAAAACATTGTTGAAAAATAATGTTTAAGTTTGGTTTTGTACCATTTTTTCGAGATTGGGTTTGATAGGATTGGTAGAACTAGACCTAATCTATTTTCTTAGGACCCGTAATCTTGAAAAATTCAAACCACAAATCTTGAAAAATTCAAACCACAAAAAAACACATGTATGCATAAACATCAATATTCAATCTAATATTCAATCTAATATTCAATCCAATGATCAAGGTAATGAGAAAAATCTATATTCTATAGTTTAAAAATCATATATGAGTATAGGAAAAATTTTGGTGAAAATAAAATTGAAAAAAGTAAAGAAAAATATACAAGTTTAATTTTATATTCGAACCAAAAAAATTTAGTTTTGAAAACGATTTTGTAAAATCTTTGAAAACAATTTTATATCCTAAATATATAATTTGTAAGCATAAATAATATACAAGTATAAAGAAAAACAAAATTTAAAGAAAATATAGTTTATACCTTGAATATGGATGATTGATGAATGAAGAGATGATTTGCACAAAGCTTGATGTTGAAAAAAAAGCCCCCAAAGAGTTTTGATGATTTGTGATGAAAAACAAGAGATTTGAGAGGTTTAAATAAGGTGTTGCCATCTAGGTTTGATTCAAATTAGGAAACCCATTTAATAGCCTATCTAAAGCTCCAACAGTCACGCGTACCGATACGCTCAAAGTGCGTATCGACACCGTGTACTAGTACAAAGATATCCTATACCCGATCTTTGAACCGTACCGATACAGGCTAACTTGTACCGAAATGTTGCCCCTGATATCCGTATCGATACCTCTTGACCGAAAATGACAGATTTGGCTGCAAGGTACCAAAAATTCGAACTTAATCGAATCGATATGCATGTATATAATATGAGATCATCATGAATGGGAACAAACAAATGCATACTCCCCTAACAACATGAAAAGATGCATATAGGATCAAAATCACACAAGCATGGAAATCAACCAAATTCAAGCAAATTATAGCACCAAACAAGGCTCTAAGGTTCAAGCTAGGCTAGTAAGCCCTAACTCTCTCCTAAGAGACCAAAAACGCTCTTTGTCTATAGGTTTGGTAAAGATATCCACTAATTGGTTCAAGGTGTCTACATACTCTAAAACTATATCATTTTTCAAGACATGATCTCTAATGAAATGATGTCTTATCTCTATGTGCTTGATTCTAGAATGTTGGATGAGATTCTTAGTGAGAAAAATAACACTAGTATTGTCACACTTTAAGGGTATGACACCTACATCAATTCCATAATCTAAGAGTTATTGCTTCATCCAAAGGACTTGATCACAACAACTTTCAGCCAAAATGTATTCCGCCTCGGTGGTAGATATGCTACACTATTTTGCTTCGTAGAAAACCACGATATAGGCATACTACCTAGGAATTGATATGTATTGAATGTACTCTTTCTATCTATCTTACAACCTTCATAATCTGCATCCAAATAAGCATGCAAACTAAAGGAAGAGTCTTTATGATACCAAAGGCCTAAACAAGGTGTGTATATTGAACTAATATTTTGATATAATAAATTAAAAGAAAAATGTTTTTGGACTTAATCGAATATAGTAGAACTTTCAAAAATAATTCAAAGTCCAAACAAACTTGAAAAAAATTGTTTCGAATGATTTCCAGCTTAGCCAATCTTTTTCTAAACAAGTATGATCCGTTTTTGCACTACAAAATATGTTTTCTAGACTTCAAGGAAAAAAGAATCGATCTCCTAATTAGAGGGATCAATCCCTTGGTTAGCAGATTCATTTTAAATTTTTCTTCCAGCCTCCAAGTGCAAAAGGATCGATCCCCTAGTTTATAGGATCGATCTCTTCGCTACAGCGGGCATATTTTTATGAAAAATGATCGATCCCTCATGTTATAAATACTGTATTTTTTGGTAGGTAACGGCTTTATTTCATCCCCAATGGCTCCAAGTGGCTAGTATTGATAGAGAGGATACAAAAACAAGGCAAAAGCATCTCAACAACAAGAAGTCTATCAATCAAAAACTTCAATTTGTGCTTAATTTTTCATCTTTCTTGTAAACACTAGTCTTTCTCTTCATCGTAATTCATTTGCTAGTGTTTCTTTGGTGCGTGAGAGAGCTTAAACTTTGCAAGCACCTTCCTTGTGAGGATTTTCTAGTTTGCTTATTTATACTAGTCTTTGGGAAAAGATTCAATAGACTTTGGGGTATAAGTCTATTGAATTGTGTAAGGTTACTCTTTATCCTAAAGGAAAGACAAATTAGTAGACTTGTGGAAAATCCTTAGTGTGGTCACTAAGGTAGTGGATGTAGACTCCATTGAGAGAGTTGAACCACTATAAACCCCCTTGAAATTTTCTATCTTTGCAATTAGTTTCCACCATTCTTTATAATTCCAATTCGGCCCCTCTTGGCTTTATTCAATCGATTACTACACTCAACAATTAGTATTAGAGCGAGATGCATTGGCAAGTCTTACAACCTCTTGAGAAGATCCAAGAAGTGTACAATCATCTACAAGGTCATTCATGGCTTCCTCCTCCACCATTAAAGCTTGGGGTGATTCTCGACCCACCAACAAGCCTTCTTTCTTCAATGGAGTAAACTACGCATATTGGAAGAACCGAATGAAGCTATTTCTTCAAGCATTTGATCTTGATGCTTGGAAGATCATCATGGATGGATACACTACTCCAACCACCGAGATGAAGACTTCGAGCAATGATGAGAACAAGAAATTCTCTACTAATGCCAAGGCAATGCATCTCATATTTTGTGTTCTTGGCCCGAAGGAATATGGAAGGGTGTCATCATGTTCCAATGCCAAAGAGATTTGGGAGAAACTTGAAGTGACACATGAAGGAACCAACCAAGTGAAGGAAACCAAAATCGGGCTCCTCAACCTCAACTACAAGAACTTCAAGATGGATCCTGAAAAAGACATCAAGTCCATGTCTGATTGATTCTCCATAATCGTGAATGGATTGAAGGGCTATGGAGAGGTGATCCCAGAAGAAAAACTTGTAAGGAAGATGACTTACTCTCTTCCCGAATCATGGGAATCAAATAAGATGACGATTATAGAAGCAAAGAACCTCAAGACTCTCAAATTGGAAAAGCTAATTGGTTTTTTGCTTACACATGAGATGATGTCGAAAGGGAATGAAGAAAAGAAGAAAGAAGCGAAAAAGAAGAAATTTGGAGTTGCTCCCAACATTTTCCATCATTTTAAGGTAACAAATATTCTTTTGGCCTAACTCTATTTTGTTTTGTAAAACAAATTTAATCCCTAGCAGAATCGCCAAGCTGTAGCGACCTTTATATCTTTTAAAACTATAAGAGTTTCACGAGTTCGGTGCTACGGGTTGTCCCCAAAATCATTATTTGAAAATTGGTTTTAAAGGGGATCACTTTTGAAAATCATCATTCTTTTGAAAATGATAAAAAAAAAAACTTGAGTCGCCACCGGCCACTTGGGTAAGGTAGGCCAGACACCATAAGAAAACCAGAGATTCATTAAGAAAGGGTCTGGAGTTGGTTATGCGTGGGGAAGGAATAGACCCCCATCATGCCCGAAAATCGGTACCTGAATATTTGTTGCTTTCAAATTGATGGAATTTGTTGGAATTTGAATTGAATTTAACTCGGCGTACTTCATTGAAAATTTGACCTTAATTACACGGGCTTTATCAAGTTGGTGGGTTCAAATTAATTGGACATTTAATTAATAAGGTTGACGATATACCAGACCATAGACTAAACTGACATCATATAAGCCTGATTATCGTGTTAGTTTATGGTTCGAATCCCGTACGCCACCTTTATGCATGATGCAAGCAATTAAGATGTGATGTAATAATTTTGTCAAGCTTTAATTTTACCTTGAGTCAGTAAGAATTAATTCAAATATTTGGTCAACATCATTTGAGCTCGGACTGTTATGACATACATCGGAATTAATAGATACCTCATTTTTCATGATTTAAATTCATTAGCATGAAAATTAAATGAGCCATATGAATGACAAATAAAATGGATGACAAACAAAGGCTTAAAGATAAACCCACAAAAGCCCACCCAAGGCCCTAACCTAAAAGGCCCAAGTTATGGAATATCCAATTAGTGATCTAGTTATTGATTAGGTGAATCTAGTATTAACCCTAAATTAATTAACCCTAAAAGGCTAGAAAACCCTAAAAAATATGAGTTATCTTGTGATACGATAATTAATTTGATTGATTTTAAAATAGTATTCCAATAAGCCAAGAATACTATTTAAAATAAATCAAGTTAATTAATCATAGCTTTTAATTAAAAAGTCAATCTACCTTCCATGTCAATTTTATCTTAAAGGCACTTAAGAGATGTCCAATTAGTTTAATGACCTTAACATTCACCTAATAAGCCAAGGGTAAATTTGAGTCCACCAAACCATGTATCATATATATAATATAAAAGCTATATACTATATAATACACATATATTAAACTCCAAAACAAGCATAAAATAACAAATCAAACATCAAAATAAAGCAAACATAACGTAGCATAGGAAATAAAAGCAGGAAATTCAAGAAAATACAGATGCAAAATAAAAATAAACATGATAAAGAAGGTTTTAAAACTAAAAAAGGACCAAGATGTAAAGAAATAGAAAAATCCGGGGCTAAGTTAAAAGGAAAAGTAGGGGATAAAATTGTATGAAAATGAAAAGCTTTAGGGACCTAAGGTGTAATTTACAAAGGCAGAATGGCTTACTATCATAATTAGCCCACACTGAGGGACTAATACTGTGATTATGAAACGCGAAAGCCCTTCGGGCACAAATAAGCCGGGGTAGAGAGATTTAAAATGATAATATACCATTTTCAAAAAGGGTCCAGTTATAAAAACCCTTTTTTTCTCCGGCCCGCAACTCTTTTGGCCATTTGATAACCCTTAACTTTCTCCACTCTCTCCTTTTCTCTCAAAGCGGGGATGAACATCGCCGCATGTTCATCCCAAACTCAAATTCTGACCGTATTTCCAGAATCCACCGACTTCTTCGCTGTACGCCGGTAGCTGACAAACTCAAAACCAGCCTAAAATAACCCCTTTTCACGTTCTAAACCCAAATCTAAAACATTTTTCCTCAAAACAGAGACCCTTTTTCCTTGAAACCTCAAAATAAAAACGAAAACCCCCTCGTGTTCCTGAATGAAAACAGAACGGGCTTGTCATCGGAAGGGGAGGAAAGACAGAGGGATCCAAAATGCAAAGGTAAAAAAATAAAACCCTAACCCTACTTATGCATACAATACTTCAAAATATAGAAGGAGGATATACCTCAGTTGTGTTTGTATTACTCTAAAGTTTTTCCCCCTTTAATTTTGTGATTAGGGTTACAACTTTTTGGCTTTTGTTTATATAGCCGAATATTACATTTGATTTGTATAAAAGAAAAAGGCTAGCTAAATCCCTATTGGCTGTTCTTAGAATTTGGTCGCATTTATCTACATACTCTGCCAATGTTTATTTGTCCCCTGAAATCATTTGTACTCTATTATTTTGATTTTGTTTTGCTCTCTCTCTCTTTTGAATGTCGTGGCCGCTCGTGAGGAGAAGGGGATCAAAAGGGACGACCGACGTGGCGATTTGAATGGTCTGGGAGCCGAAGGGTCAGGTGCGTGAATTGCACTTACGCGTGGAGGAAGCCGAAGGTCACACGTAAGCGCGTGGAGGATATTGACGAGCTGGGCAGTGTGGGACACGCGTGCTTGGAGGAAGCCGAAGGTCGTGGGGGATATTGACGAGCTGAGCAGTGTGGCGCACGTACACGTGGTGGACCTTTGGGCTTCCATCTGGCTTTATCTGGACTGTCAGATCAAGAATTGATCTAACGGTGGGGATTGATCTGTGTAAGGGATAGACATCTATCAGATTAGGGCTTATAATGGTTGGGCCAAAAACTAGGCCATACAATATGTATTCAATTTTTGGGTTTTATAAAATTGTAAATGGATTGTATATTAATAATATGGACTTTTATTTCTACAAATATATTTTTGAGGGCTGATGCATATGTATACCTTGGGCTTTCTGATTTGAAAAATGCATGCCTAATATACATATAAACAAAAACAAAGAAAGAGAAATACTAAATGATAACAAAAAGAACTTGGGCTAATTGTAAAAAGAATCGGGCCATAATAATAACAATAATAATAACACTACTAATAACATATAATAATAATAATAATAAGATAACAGTGATATACTATAGTGTTTAGGTTTTCTTTTCTCAAATGGGTAATAATATATAATATTATGATAATAAAAACTATATTTATAAGTATGATATTAGACTATTTAGTTATATGTTTTGATTAAAATTGAAAATGGATAAAGCCCATAATTTGATAGTAGCAACATATATATCAACCGTCTTATTGTAAAACGTAAAACAGGTTATCACCCCGGATAAAATTAGGAATTACAACTGCCCCTCTTTGCTTATCATTGTGGGGCAAGAATAAATCAAAGACCATAAGCATTAATTTTATCGGACTTCCCTGTTAGGCGATTTGCTCATCTGAAGTGTCAATGAACAAATCCAAATATCTTGTTTTCCTGAAATGACAAAAACAAACTGAGTAACACTGGTATGTCCTTCCGAAACGGCAATGGACGAACCAGAACGAAAAACGATCCATTCCTCCGAAGAGGAAGTGAACGAATCCAAATACTTTGTTTTCTTAAAATGGAAAAAAATAAACCGGGTGGTGCTGGCATATCCTTTCGTAACGGCAGCAAACAAGCCAACTAACTTTCAAACAACTCATTCTTCTAAAATGGTAGTGAATGAATCCAAATAACCTTGCTTTCCTGAAATGACATAAAGCAAAATAGGCGGTGCTGCATGTTATTTTGAAACGGCAGCAGACGAGCCAACTAACTCTCAAACAACTCATTCTTCCGAAACGGTAGTGAATGAATCCAATATCCTTAAATGGTAGATGAACTTATTTCCAGAAGTGGCAGAAACCAGACCCAACAGAGACGACATGTTCCTTCAAAGTGGTAGTGAGCAAATAGTTGCGTTCCTTCGAATCTTGAAGTCCCTCGCCTAAAACCCTATCCAGATTTTGCTTTGTCATTGACTCCTCTTCTTTCTTTGGATATCTGTGAGAAGTCATGAAAAACTGTGATAATATGAGTTAGCATGCTCCTAACCTAGGGATACCTAACTAGACATGATGTATGAATGATAACAATTTTAAACTTTCTCGGGCAATTTCCCTTCATTCCCCCTTTTACTTATGTCCTCCGTCTTTTTTTCTTGGCGATGGCGGTGCTTCTTCCCTCACTCGGGTTCACCCTTTATGCCCTCTTTTTGAGTTTTTGAACCTTTTGTTCTAAAGTGCTTTTTCAGGCTTTTACTTTAGAGAATTTTTCTTTTCTTTTTTCTTTTTTTTCTCTTTTTCTTTCTTTCTTCTTTTCTTTTCTTTTCTTTTTCTTTATTTTCTTTCTATCTTTTTGTATTTTCTTTTCTTTCTCTATTTTTTTTCTTTTTCTTGGGCGCCCTTGCGGGTTTTCGCCTCTAGTCCCTCGAACTTCAACATGAACAACGTTCGATGCCCTTCGACGATAGATCTTATCAACTTTGCTTTCCATGTCCTCTTGTCGCAATTTTGGCAATCTCCTTTCCTACTTAGGAATAAACCTGCACTTAATAGGTTAAATCATAGTAATGCCAAGAAATCATTTGCTTTTTATTCTATGTCAATCTATCTGTGAAACAGACAATAGGGACTAAAATAATATTAGGATAAATCTGAAAGTCTTGGCAAACATGAGAAAATAAAAAATGAAAAAAGAAAAAGATGTAGATAATATCGACTGCATGAATGATGAGAACCCATCAACCTCGACAGATTTCTCGCTATCCACCCTTGGCCATTTCCCCTAATGATATGAAAACCGAAGCATAAACTCTCAATTGAACCAAGGCTCGTCAGTTGAATGTCATAATTCAAGTCTGTCTGAACTATCCTTTTCAAATTTTCAATTCAAACCCTCTTTTGGCTTTAAGGCTCCCTTTTTCGAGTTTTCACCTTAAACCCTCTTTTTTTTCTTCTTCTTAAGCATAATATTTCTTGACGGAGTCTGAGTTTATTGGGTTGTTCAATTCTTTCCCATCCATCTTTGTTAGAATTAACGCTCCCCCAAAGAAAGCCTTTTTCACGACACAAGGCCCCTCCCGATTTGGCATCCATTTTCCCCGAAAGTCTATTTGATTCAACAAGATCTTTTTGAGCACCAGATCTCCCTTCTAAAACCCCCTCGGGCTAACTTTCTTGTTATAAGCTCGCATCATTCGCTTCTGATACATCTGATTATGGGAAATAGCTTTCAACCTTTTCTCATCGATGAGGTTTAACTAATTAAACCTGGCTTGCATCTATTCGACTTCATCCAACCTTAATTCGTTCATGATTCAAAGTGACGAGATTTCCACTTCGATGGGTAGTACTGCTTCGGTGCTGTATACTAAGGAGTACAGCGTTGCCCTAATGGAAGTTCTCATTGATGTCTTATAGGCAAACAAAGCAAAATGGAGCCTCTCATGCCAGTCTTTAAATGTCTCTGTAGTTTTTGTTATGGTCTTCTTAATATTCTTATTTGCCGCCTCTACCGCTCCGTTCATCTTGGGGTGATAAACGGTAGAATTATGGTGCACAATCTTAAAATGTTTGCACACCTCGTTCATCATCTTGTTGTTCAAATTGGAAGCATTATCGGTGATGATTCTTTCGGGCAGACCATAGCGACACACAATTTCCTTCTTAAGAAACTTGCAAATCGGCGCTTTAGTGATATTAGTGTATGAGGCAGCTTCCACCCACTTGGTGAAGTAATCAATAGCCACTAGAATGAAGCGATGCCCATTGGAAGCCTTTGGGTGTATCTGACCAATGACGTCCATTCCCCAAGTAGCAAAAAGCCACGGTGAATTCATGGTGTGAAGAGGCACCGACATGGAGTGTATCTTATCGGCATATATTTGACATTTGTGACATTTCTTTGCATAACTAATGTAATCTCCTTCCAAAGTTGACCAGAAATAGCCATATCTCATGATTTTTCTTGCCATAGAGAATATGCTAGCATGGGTCCCACATAAGCCTCCGTAGACCTCCGCTAAAATGGTTTCGGCTTCCCGAGCACTGACACACCTCAACAATATCTGATCTTTAATTCTTTTGTACAAGGTTTCCCCGTCAAAGATATATCTCGAAGCTAACATTCTAATAGTCCTTTTGTCATTATCATTAGCCCCATTTGGATAAGTCTGGAACTTGATGTATTGGAGGATGTCAAAATACCATGAATTATAGTCATTCTCTTCTTCCAAACTATAGCAATGAGATGGTACCTCAAAGGTTTGTATTTGGATTGGACCTATTTCGGCTGCCTCGCTTGCTTCGAATACGGTGGTTAAAGTTGCTAAGGTGTCGACCATCTGGTTATTCTCTCTTGGAAAGTAGGTGAAACTGACCTCTTCAAATCCTTGATCAAATCTTGGATCAAGTTGTAATATTTGATCAACTTTGGATCTCTAGTCTCTCATTCTTTTTGAAGCTGAGAGATTACTAAAGAAGAATCTCCAAAAACCAGAGCACCATGACCTTTCTCTCTATGGATGCTCAGATTCCTATGACACAGGCCTCATACTCGGCTATATTGTTGGTGCAAAAGAATTCCAACCTACTTGTTGAAGGGTAGTAGACATTGTCGGGGGAGACCAAAACTACCCCTATTCCATGGCCTAGGGCATTTAATGCCCCATCAAAATAAAGCCTCCATCCTTTATTCACTATAGTGGACGTCTCTTAGGATGGATCAAAAATCAACTCTTCATCTGGGAAGCCAAAATCCAACGGCTCATAATTGTCTGAGGCACGGCTGGCTAAAAGATATGCCACCACACTTCTTTTTACCGCCTTCTGAATCGCATAAACGATGTCGAATTTTGACAAAAGCATTTTCCAACAGGCCACTTTCCCGGTCAAAGCTGGTGCTTTCATCAAAAATTTCAACGGATCTATTCGAGAAATCAAATAAGTGGTGTGATACAACATGTACTACCGAAGCCGCTTAATAGCCCATGCCAAGGCGTAACATAACCTTTGGATCAATGGGTAGCGCGTCTCACACTCGATGAATTTCTTGCTCAAGTAATAGATCGCCATTTCCTTCTTGCCCGAGTCATCGTGTTGTCCCAACACACATCCCATGGAGTTTTCAAAAACTGCCAAGTACAAAATCAACGGCCTATCTGGTACTAGTGCTACTAGGATTAGAGGATTGGTCAGGTACTTCTTGATCTTTTCTAGCTCTTCTTGACAATCTTCATCCCAAATTCCCAGGTTATTTTTCGAAGTAGTCTAAAAATGAGGTCA
This sequence comes from Hibiscus mutabilis, assembly GCA_019671005.1. NCBI lineage: Eukaryota > Viridiplantae > Streptophyta > Magnoliopsida > Malvales > Malvaceae > Hibiscus > Hibiscus mutabilis. The sequence goes on from CM033715.1 coordinate 71,514,636, forward strand.
CACTTATCGGTCAATTGAGATATGAACCGAGAGCTGTAATTCAACCTTCCCAAAAATCCACAGATCTCCTTTTGAGTTTGAGGTGGCAGAAGATCTTAAATTGCTTTCACCTTGTCAGGATCAATCTCGATGCCTTTCTGCCTTACCACGAAACCCAAGAGCTTTCTGGATGTTACCGTAAAAGTACATTTGGTGGGATTAAGCTTCAACTGATACTTTCTTAGCCTCTAGAGGAGTTTTTGCAAATTTTGGAGCTGCTCCTCCTTGGTCCGAGATTTAGCTATCATGCCATCCATGTATACCTCAATTTCCTTATGCATCATATCATGGAACAAGGTCACCATGGCTCTTTTATATGTCACCCTGGCGTTCTTCAACCCAAAAGGCATTACCTTGAAGCAAAATATGCCCCACATGGTCACAAAAGTGGTATTCTCTATATCCTTGGGATGCATTTTGATCTATTTGTACCCCGAGAAGCCGTCCATAAAGGAAAACCAAGCATGCCCCATAGTATTGTCAACCAGAGTATTAATATGAGGTAAAGGGAAATTGTCTTTGGGGCTCACCTTATTAAGGTCCCTATAATCTATGCACATACGCACCCTCCCGTCCTTTTTTGGTACCGGCACTATGTTAGCCACCCATTATAGGTACATAGAAACCTCTAAAAATCCGGCCTCAAACTATTTCTTTACATCTTCTCTTATTTTCAATAGCATGTTTGTCATTATTCTTCGAAGCTTTTGCTGGACAGGCTTATATCCCCACCTAATGGGGAGCTTATGTGTTACAATATATGTGTTTAGGCCTGGCATATCTTGGTATGACCACATGAACACATCTTTAAATTATACAAGCAATCCCACCAACTCTTGCTTAACTTTTGGTGATAGGGTACCTCCGATCTTTACTTCTTTCCTCTCTTCGTTAGTCCCCAAATTTAAAACCTCTATCCTCTCTTGGTGTGGGAGGATTTGTCTTTCCTCACTGGCCATCATTTTTAGCAGCTCATTGTGAATCCCATCATCCTTCTCTTCTATCTCTGCCAAGTACGTAGGTTGTTAAAAATATACTTCAGGATTAGGTTCCACATCATTCATACAGTTTATATTAAGAGGCCTGCGCGATTTTGAAAGTGCGTATTGGGAAAGGAAAGGTATAGCTCATGATATGAACAAATAAATATATGAATAAGCAAATGAATAAGTAAATAAATACGTAATAAATGAAATGGAATGGAATGAATGCTGTGTTTGCCATTTGAGATGGAAACGGTAGACATAGTCTATTTCATTTAAAATAGATAGGTATGACATAGCTTCCCTTTTTACAAAGAATGTATGTTACTTTCGGGCAAAAGTAACGAGATTGTTCTGAGTATTACTTTGATTGGTTCCTAAAAAAGCTGGTACATCCCCAAAGGTCCAATTTTTGAGCTTTTCTCCTGGGAGGCAAGGGTGAATCTTGGCCAGAAACTGATTAGCCTCGCTCTCATTGCCGATCATATCCACATTCATTTCTTCGAAAGCCTCACTAATCAACTATTCTTGGAGGCACCTCTTGCCTTCTCGGTTTGCCTCTTGGAAATCTACCTTCAGATTTCGAATTGCACCAGATATAAAGACACCATTAAAGTCTCTGTAGATGATAGGGGTCCATAGAATGTCTTCCCCTCTAAGCCTAGCCTTCATTTGCTCTTGCTTCTTCTTCTTCTATTATTGCCTTTTCTGTAAGAAATTTGGCTTGTAACTGAGTCTGAAGCGGCTAGCTTTGTGGATCACCTTGATGGGACAAATGTGTCCTTGCCGATTCTTTCCCAAGCCTTTTATTTTCTTTGCTCATTTTCTTAGGGTCTCGTATACCACCATTTTAGTGCATTTGACAAATTAGGGCATAGAATCTTGCTTCCTTCGGCAACAAAGATAACATTGACAAGTTCCAAGGCTCTAAAGGCACACTTCATTGCTTCTTCATCAGTGTGGATGTATGGAGTCTCCGAAGTCACAGAAATGACGATGTCCTCTTTGAAATTTACTATTACTAATTTCTTTTTCGATAACAAACTTCAACTTTTGATGGAGTGAAGAAGAAACAATGCCGGCTGAGTGTATCCATGGCCTCCCTAACAAGCAGTTGTAAGATGGCCAGATATCTATAACCACAAAATCAACCATATACTCAGTGGGACCAATGAGCAGGGGTACTTCTAATTTCCCGACCACATCTCTTTGGGTCCCATCGAAAGCTCGCACCGTATTATGACATGGCTTCATATGTGAACCACCGATTGGTAGTTATTACAGTGTGGCTAAAGGCATAACATTCAATTCGGAGCCATTATCAATTAGCACGCCTGGTAACACATAACCTTTGCAGTGAGTGGTGATGTTTAGGGCCTTGGTGGACCATGTACCTTCCCCCGGGATTTCATCATCACCAAAGGTAATATGATTAACGTCGATGATATGGCTGACAATCTGATCCAACCTCCTAACTGAGATATCCTTTGCAACATAGGTCTCATTCAAAACTTTTAATAAAGCATCACGATGTTTCTTTGAGTTTAGTAAAAGGTCAAGCACGAAAATTCAAGCTGGCTGTCTCTGAAGCTGGTCGACGAAGCTATACTTGTTGTGATTCAAGAATCTAAAAAACTCTTGTGCTTGAGTTTCTTCGACCAACACTTTGATCTTCGGTGGCGGGTCATCTTCGAAAACTTTCTCGGGTTCAACTCTGACTTCCTTGCCTTTCTCTTTTGGTTCCTCTAGTGCCTTTTGGTTTTCTGGAGCATAGCATCGTTCACTTCTCGTGAGATGCCCTACATCATTTACCTCTCCGTCCTTTGGCTCCAAAGGTTCTTCTTGAATGGGTCTTATCCCTATTTCCACGTCTTCTCCTCCATATAAACTAGAGGAACCCAACATTGTGATGCTTTTAGTGTAGTTCTATGCAACCATCTTCGTATTCTTGAAAAGAAACGACCTTGGAGAAGCAATTATCATCTTGGGGACTACCTTCAGTGTACTAGTCTCACTTGGCTTGAGACCGGGGATGAGTGGTCTCTTGGAACTATACTTGGTCTCCTGGCTCTCTAAAGCACAAACTTCCACTTCCTTTCTTCCTCCATCTTCTTCAAAAAACTTAATCTCCTTTTTATCCAGCTTAGCTTGTATCAGCTGACGGAACTCCTCAAAATCTTGAATCTCATGCTCTCTTGATTGATGGTATTCACAATATGGGCCACAACCTTTTTCCACAATCACCATTACCGGGTCAATGAGGCGTGCCATACACAAACGTTGGAAAACCCACCTTAACAGTGATTGAACTTCGGACACGTTGTTCCTAGTTTTTCTGGCATTCTCGTCTTCGATAGCATTCACACCTTGACCTCTATGATTTGGTAAAGGGTTGCTGGCCGTGCTCGGTTCTCCCAATTGTAACACTCTGGTCTGAATTAAGTTCTGAACGAACTTCTTGAATGCCACACAATTTTTAATGGAGTGTTCTGAAACATCAGCGTGATATTCGCAATGAACCTTGGGGTCACACCATGTCGGGTAAGGTGGGTTGTAAGGAGTAACATGATAAGGATGAAGTAAATTAGCCTTATACAATTGTGAGTATAGTTCCTTGTAAGAGATTGGCAAATCAGTAAAGGATCTCTCATTTCTTTCCTTCTTGGGTCCCCTATCTTCTCTCTTATTGAAGTTTCAGGAATTCCCTACTGTGGCCTAGGGCTGGGAGATAGTGAAGTTCTTGGTCACCTCGAAGGAGTTTGTATTGTTCACCTCATGATATTTTTCTTGTATTGTTTGCGTGAATAATCCCCTCCATTGATTCTTCTGCTCTTGATGGTTGCTTCAATACGCTCGCCAATCATGACTATCTCCGCAAAATTGCTAATAGGGTTGCTGATCAATCGATCGTATAGCGTCCCTTTTAACGTGTCTACAAACTTTGGGATATCTCGTTCTCGTGAAGTGGTGGTTGAACCTGTACCGCCACATCACGCCATCTTTGAGCGTATTCATGAAAGGTCTCGTTGCACTTTTGTTCCATGCCTTGCTACATCATTCGGTTGGGAACCATGTCAGTTATATGCTTATACTGATCAGTAAATGCTTTTGCTAGATCCTTCCACGACTTAATTTGAGCCCTTGTTAGCTGATTATACAACCTCGAAGCAGATCCGACCAAGCTGTCCTAAAAATAGTGAATTAGGAGCTTTTCGTTGTTGGTAAACCCAGCCATCTTCCGGAAAAACATCACTATATGAGCAGTAGGGCAGGTGGTTCCATCGAACTTTTCAAATTCGAGGTCTTGAACTTATATGGGATTTCTACATCGGGGACCAAGCTGAGTTCCCTAGCGCTTAACCCATAGGAGCCATTATCGTCTTCCTTCACTCGAAACTTTTCCTCTAGGTCTTTCTAAGTATCCTCTAATTGCTTAGTGAATTTCGCTTTCATTTGGTTCAACTTCACCAACTCATCAAAGTCTAGGATGATATCCCCTATAATTTTAGGATTCTCGAAGGTCACCTCCGGTTGAGTTTGAGGTGCTAGACCGATATGGGAGGAAGATGCCCCTTGTAGAGGATTAAGAGAGGGATCCACAAGCAGAGGGTTCTAGAAGATTTGGGCATAAGGTCGATCCCACGAGTTTTGGGCAGGATTCTCAATGGTACTCTTGCCCCTCGAGTCTGGTCCTAGCCGAGCTTGCAGCAACTAGGATATTTCCTTCATCATGTCCTGCTAGGACTTGATATGTTGTCCCTTAATTCTTGTTGGGCTCGTTCTATCTGGCCACGTAGGTCAGCCTCCAACTTGGCAAAGCTCTCCTCCATTTGCTTTGACCGTGAGCGAGTGCTATAAGGGTGTGGAATGATGATAATTTTAAGAAGCAAAATGCAATCTTTCTGAAATAGAAAGCCTTTTAATTAATAAATGGAAATTAATCAAAAATGCAAGCAATTATACTAATTAGATGATTATTAGCTTTTAACAAAGAATGCAAATGAAAGAATCATGCATGAATTCAAAGAGCAACACTGAGTTTGGCAAATATCATCGTTAAACGACTTTCATTAATGGAAACGTTGTCTTGTTACAATTACTTAAAGAGAACCAACTACACATATGGCATCAGGGTAGTATCAAAGTCAATGATCTCCCTCAGAATCCAAATAATCCTCTCTCCTTCCTCAGAATCATCGTCCACACAGTTATGGAGTTTGGTAGCCTCTTCCGCTAAAATCTGTACCTTTCGGGCAACCTCTTGCATCTGAGTCATCCAATGTGCCAACTCTTGTTCTTGCCTCCAAATTGTGTAGGCGATAAAGTGTGGTTGCTCTAAACTCAATGACGAGCGTACTTGAATCGCTCCCCTAAGGATTGCCAAGTGATCCTTGAGCTGTTGAACCTCAGTTTCCAACTCATCGATGCGAGTCGTCAAGACTTGATTCTCTAAGTTGCTGGCCTTCAGCTTGCAAGTTGAACCTTTATGCTTGAAAAAAGACTTTTCCAAACACCTCACTTGATCTTTCAAGGCTTCATTTTGGTGTTGTTCCTTCTCGATTTGTCTCGAGTAGGAGATTCATAGATTCTTCACTTTTTCGGTTAAAGCGAGCGCTTGATCTTTGTGCTCATAAAACATTCTTTTGTAGTTCTCGACTCTTACTTTCTCTTCCTTCAATCGGAGCTCTAACCCTTCACTTGGTCTGCCTTCCGTGACTCTCTTGCTCTTATTTAACCTTTTAAGATTCTAGATCTCTTCATTCTCCATCTTGAGTTCGAGTTCCAACTCATCTATTTTCTTTTGTAGATCTTTAACCACTCCTTCAAACTGCGTCTTCTCTAATTCGAAGTCAAACTTTTCTTGATGGGCTCTCTCCTCGAGCTTGAGGCACCTATTTCACTCTTCTTCAATTTGTTTCCTTATCAAATCGGCCTCAGTAGGAAGTGTGGCCAATCTCTCCTCCATAGATCTCTTTCCATGGAGATTCAAGTGGGGAATGTTGTCGTTGACACGATTAAATCGCCATGTTTCGTACTCGGGAGTGACCATGTACAGAGCATTTACGATCCTAACCCTTCTTGCTTTGTTCCAAGTTGAAGAAGCATTGTATACCATCGTCTTGCAGCCATTCTCCTTTGCATAATCCACGTTGAACTCATTTAGACCTTTGGTGGCTGGCACGAACTGTTTCGACCCGTATTGTCTCAAAACTAGAAGAGGTGCATATGCGGTATGCCCCCAAAGGCCAAGTAATTGCACCCATGAATGCTCTCTACATCTATAGAGAATGTTCTTTGCCAACAACCACGGTGCTCTCCAAACTACATCTTTCTCCTTTAGATTTTGGAGGACATCTTGCCATACTTCCTTGGATCTTCGGGTTGGCCAATCATTCTTTCGTAGGAACTTTTTTAAGGGCGAGAACTTGCCATCATAAAGAGGCCTTGAAAAACTGGGATCGGTCCAAAGGTGGCTGTAAAACCAAATAGTCAAAAGCTGGGGCATCCTCGAAAGTGACCTCCACTATGCTCTATACAGAACCTCAAAGATCGAAAAGTTTCAGTCAAAATTACAGGTACCAGATTAGTCATGCTATCCTAACTATCAAATAGATCCAAATCGATAGATCAAAGAGCCTAATTCTCGAGGAAAGATTACCAATCCATAGATCAACATAGCAAAGAGATTCCATTGAACTCAGCCCACAGGATGCACAAAAGCTAAGGCTAAGATCCCCCCCACTTAATATACTCTTTATTGTTCCAAGTAGTGACTTGATGCTCGACCCAAGATAACAACATATCTGAGAACTTCTTTAACTTACACCGGAAATCTTTGTTCTTACTTGGCTTAGAATATACCCGATTCATATCAATCTTCTTGCAATTTATAAGGTCTCGATATTCTTTGATCGTCAGAGTTAAGTCAAAGTTACCAATCGTAAAGCAGCTGTAGGCAGAGTCCCAAAAACCCACCAAGGCTTGTAATAGTGCTTGATCAACTGAGACTTCTAGCAAGTATGCGATGTCACCATACTCTTTTCTGAAAGTACTCTTTGTTTCAAAATCCCAACTGTTCCAAACCGACTTCAATTCGAACACATCATTGAACTCTGTATTCATGAATGTCGTGGCTGACATGGTTGATCTGACCCAGTGGCAATACTGTCTCCCTCATGTAGATGCTCCACTTCTGACCATATCTAGACATCAAAATTCTTTTCATCACTACTACGGAGTAAGTCTCCCATTGATCTAGTCTTTAACTTCAAACTATTTCCAACTTAATGTGTTCTCCATGATATGATAAGATATGCAAAAAAGGTAAAAGAGGAAAAGGAAGAAAACAAAAAGAAGCGTTAGTTATAAGATAAACAATGAAACAGAAATGAGAAGAGATAAACGCAAAACGAAAGAAGCACAAGACAAGAAAATAAGGAAATAAACCTAACCACATAAATTCTAGTTCGCTAGGGTTATCCTAATGGATCTAACAGGGTAGGTTTCTTAGATTCTAACACATGGTTTGGTTCTAATCGAGGGTACCTGAACCTATCTCATTACCTATTAAGGCAACAAGAACCCCAATTCTGGCCCATTATAAGCTTGTGAGTTAGTTTCAGTTCGAGGGAAAGTGAATTACCAACCCGTGGAAGGCTACTCACATGGATATGTGGTGTTTCACTCTCGCTTAAGAGACGAAGCTCGGGTATAGAGCTTGATGAACATGATGCAACAAATGTTGGTGATTCCTTAGAAAATAAATGAACAATTAATCCGAAGTCTACCAATTATTAAAAGCGCACAATCTTAGCCACATTTTCAGGAAAGGATCAACCTCGTTACACTCTATTGAAATTCCAACATTTTCCATCATTTTAAGGTAACAAATATTCTTTTGGCCCAATTCTCTTTGGTTTTGTAAAACAAATTTAATCCCCAGCAGAATCGCCAAGCTGTAGCGACCTTTATATCTTTTAAAACTATAAGAGTTTCACGAGTTTGGTGCTACGGGTTGTCCTAGAAATCATTCTTTGAAAATTGGTTTTAAAGAGGATCACTTTTGAAAATCTTCATTATTTTGAAAATGATAAAAAACTTGAGTCGCCACCGGCCACCTGGGTAAGGTAGGCCAGACACCATAAGAAAACCAGAGATTCATTATGAAAGGGTCCGTGAGTTGGTTACGCATGGGGAATGATTAGCACCCTCATCACGCCCGGAAATCGGTACATGAATATTTGTTGCTTTCAAATTGATGGAATTTGTTGGAATTTGAATTGAATTTAACTCGGCGTACTTAATTGAAAATTTTACCTTAATTACAGGGGCTTTATCAAGTTGGTGGATTTGAATTAATTGGACATTTAATTAATAAGGTTGACGATATATTGGACCATAGAGTAAACCGACATCATGTAAGCCTGACTGTCGTGTTAGTTTATGGTTCGAATCTTGTACGTCACCTTTATGCATGATGCAAACAATTAAAATGTGATGTAATGATTTTGTCAAGTTTTAAATTTACCTTGAGTCGGTAAGAATTAATTCAAATATTTCGTCAACATCCTTTGAGCTCGGACTATTACGACACAAACATCGGAATTAATAAATACCTCAGTTTTCATGATTTAAATTCATTAGCATGAAATTGAATGAGTTATATGAATGAAAATAAAATGGATGACAAGCAAACGCTTAAAGATAAACATACAAAAGCCCACCCAAGGCCCTAACCTAAAAGGCCCAAGTTATAGAAGATCCAATTAGTGATATAGTTATTAACTAGGTGAATCTAGTATTAACCCTAAAAAGGTTAGAAAACCCTAACAAATTATGAGTTATCTTTTGATATGATAATTAATTCGATTGATTTTAAACTAGTATTCCAATAAGCCAAAAATACTATTTAAAATAAATCAAGTTAATTAATCATAGCTTTTAATTAAAAAGTTAATCTAATTTCCATGTCAATTTTATCTTAAAGGTACTTAAGAGATGTCCAATTAGTTTAATGACCTTAACATTCACCCCAATAAGCCAAGGGTAAATTTGAATCCACCAAACCAATTTAAAACTTAATCTAACTAAGGCTCTAAGAATCTAATCCTAAAATCAACTTAATTAAATTAAGGATCGTGCCCCTATGAGACGAGCACACGATCTAAATTAACTAAATTAATTTACCTAAATCTAATCTATAGCCTAGCCTAATAAGCCTAAAACCCCAAAACAAAGCTAAAGCCTAAACTAATCTAATCAAGCAAACTAAGCCCAAAACACCAAAAGGCCCAAACAAAAACCAAATAAGACATATGAATACATAAATATTTATTGTGTATTCTATACTAAATATATATATATTTATAAAAAAGGGTATGTATTTAAAAACCTTGTGCGATATATACTATATAAAAAAACTTATATTATATATTGAGAAACTATATTATATATTTAAAGTAACAATATATATTATAAGCTTTAAAAATTACATATTTTTGAAAACTGTAACTTTATAAAACTAAACATTATATATATATATATATTATAAAACGTGTATCATATATATTACATGGAAACTAAATACTATATATTATAAAAAAAACTATATGTTACATATATATTATATATATGAAAAACCATGTAATATACATATCATATAAAAGCTATATACTATATAATACACATATATTAAACACCAAAACAAGCATAAAATCACAAATCAAACATCAAAATAAAGCAAACATAACGTACATAGGAAATAAAAACTGGAAATTCAAGAAAATATAGAAGCAAAATAAAAATAAACATGATAAAGAAGGTTTTAAAATTGGAAAAGGACCAAGATGTAAAGAAATAAAAAAAATCCGGGGCTAAATTAAAAGGAAAAGCAGGGGATAAAATTGTAAGAAAATGAAAAGCTTTAGGGACCTGGGGTGTAATTTACAAAGGCATCATGGCTTACTATCGTAATTAGCCCACACATAGGGACTAATACTGTGATTATGAAATGTGGAAGCCCTTCGGGCACAAATAAGCCGAGGTAGAGGGATTTAAAACGATAATATACCATTTTTAAAAAGGGGCCGGTTATAAAAACCTTTTTTTAGCCAGACCACAACTCTTTTGGCCGTTTGATAACCCTTAACTTTCCCCACTCTCTCATTTTCTCTCGAAGCGGGGATGAACACAGCCGCGTGTTCATCCCCAAACCCAAATTTCGGCTGTATTTCTAGAATTTGGCAACTTCTTCGTCGTACGCTGGCGGCCAACGAACTCAAAACTAGCCCAAAATAACCCATTTTCAAGTTCTAAACCCAAATCTGAAACCTTTTTTTCTCAAAACCGAGACCCTTTTTCCTTGAAACCTCAAAACAGAAACGAAAACCCCCTTTTTTGTTTCCTTACAACGGCTCACCCCCTCGTGTTCCCAGAGGAAAACAAAACGGGCTTGTCACCGGAAGGGAAGGAAAAGCAGAGGGAGCCAAAATGGCAAAGGTAAAAAAATGAAACCCTAACTCTACTTATGCATGCAATACTTCAAAATAAAGAATGAGGATATACCTCAGTTGTGTTTGTATTGCTCTGAAGTCTTTTCGCCTTTTGTTTTGCTATTAGGGTTACAACTGTTTGGCTTTTGTTTATATAGCCGAATATTACATTTGATTTGTATAAAAGAAAAAGGCTATCTAAATCCCTATTGGCCGCATTCATCTACATACTCTGTCAATGTTTACTTGTCCCCTTAAATCATTTGTACTCTGTTATTTTGATTTTGTTTTGCTCTTTCTCTCTTTTGCATGTCGTGGCCGCTCGTGAGGAGAATGAGACCAGAAGGGACGGCCGACGTGGCAATCTGAACGGTCTGGGGATTCGAAGGGTCGGGTGCATGAATTGCACACGCGCGTGGAGGAAGCCAAAGGTCGCGCGTGAGGGATATTGACGTGCCGGGCAGTATGGCGCACGCGTGCATGGTGGACCTTTGGGCTTCCATGATAAAAAACTTGAGTAAGGTTGGCTAGACACCATAAGAAAACCAGAGATTCATTATGAAAGGGTCCGGGAGTTGGTTACGCGTGGGGAAGGAATAGAACCCCCATCACGCCCGAAAATCGATACCTGAATATTTGTTGCTTTCAAATTGATGGAGTTTGTTAGAATTTAAATTAAATTTAACTCGGCGTACTTAATTGAAAATTTGACCTTAATTACACAGGCTTTATCAAGTTGGTGGGTTTGATTTAATTGGACATTTAATTAATAAGGTTGACGATATACTGGACCATAGACTAAACCGACATTATATAAGCCTGACTGCCGTGTTAGTTTATGGTTCGAATCCTGTACGTCACCTTTATGCATGATGCAAGCAATTAAGATGTGATGTAATGATTTTGTCAAGCTTTAATTTTACCTTGAGTCGGTAAGAATTAATTCAAATATTTGGCCAACATCATTTGAGCTCAGACTGTTACGAAATAAACATCGAAATTAATAAATACCTCAATTTTCATGATTTAAATTCATTAGCATGAAAATTAAATGAGCCATATGAATGACAAATAAAATGGATGGCAAGCAAAGGCTTAAAGATAAACACACAAAAGCCCACCCAATGCCCTAACCTAAAAGGCCCAAGTTATGGAAGATCCACTTAGTGATCTAGTTATTGATTAGGTGAATCTAGTATTAACCCTAAATTAATTAACCATAAAAAGGCTAAAAAACCCTAACAAATTATGAGTTATCTTGTGATACGATAATTAATTCGATTGATTTTAATCTAGTATTCTAATGAGCCAAGAATATTATTTAAAATAAATCAAGTTAATTAATCATAGCTTTAAATTAAAAATTCAACCTAATTTCCATGTCAATTTTATCTTAAAGGTACTTAAGAGATTTCCAATTAGTTTAATGACCTTAACATTCACCCCAATAAGCCAAGGGTAAATTTGAATCCACCAAACAAATTTGAAACTTAATCTAACTAAGGCTCTAAGAATCTAATCCTAAAATTAACTTAATTAATTTAAGGATCGTGCCCCTATTAGACGAGCACACGATCTAAATTAACTAAATTAATTTACCTAAATCTAATCTAAAGCCTAGCCTAATAAGCCTAAAACCCCAAAACAAAGAAAAAGCCCAAATTAATCTAATTAAACAAAACCAAAAGGCCCAAACAAAAACCAAATAAGACATATGAATACATAAATATTTATTGTGTATTCTATACTAAAATATATATTTATAAAAAAAGGGTATGTATTTTAAAACCACGTGTGATATATACTATATAAAAAACTTATATTATATATTGAGAAACTATATTATATATTTAAAGTAACAATATATATTATAAGCTTTAAAAATTATATATTTTTGAAAACTGTAACTTTATAAAACTAAACATTATATATATATTATAAAACGTGTATCATATATATTACATGGAAACTAAATACTATAAATTATAAAAAACTATATGTTACGTATATATTATATATATGAAAAACCATGTATTATATATATCATATAAAAGCTATATACTATATAATACACATATATTAAACACCAAAACAAGCATAAAATCACAAATCAAACATCAAAATAAAGCAAACATAACGTAAATAGGAAATAAAAACTGGAAATCAAGAAAACATAGAAGCAAAATAAAAATAAACATGATAAAGAAGGTTTTAAAACTGGAAAATGACCAAGATGTAAAGAAATAAAAAAATCTGGGGCTAAATTAAAAGGAAAACCAGGGGATAAAATTGTAAGAAAATGAAAAGCTTTAGGGACATGGGGTGTAATTTACCTTATTATCGTAATTAGCCCACACGGAGGGACTAATACTATGATTATGAAATGCGGAAGCCCTTTGGGCACAAATAAGCTGGGGCAGAGGGATTTAAAATGATAATATACCATTTTATAAAGGGGCCGGTTATAAAAACCTTTTTTAGCCGGACCGCAACTCTTTTGGCCATTTGATAACCCTTAACTTTCCCCACTCTCTCCTTTTCTCTCGAAGTGGGGATGAACATCACCGCGTGTTCATCCCCAAACCCAAATTTTTGGTCGTATTTCTAGAATTCGGCTACTTCTCCGCCGTACACTGGCGGCCAACGAACTCACAACCAGCCCAAAATAACCCCTTTTTCAAGCTCTAAACCCAAATTTGAAACCTTTTTTCTCAAAACCGAGACCCTTTTTCCTTGAAACCTCGAAATAAAAACGGAAACCCCCTTTTGTGTTTCCTTACAACGGCTCACCCCCTCGTGTTCCTAGAGGAAAACAAAACGGGCTTGTCATCGGAAGGGAAGAAAAGGCAGAGGGAGCCAAAACGGAAAAGGTAAAAAAATAAAACCCTAACCCTACTTATGCATGCAATACTTCAAAAATAAAGAAGGAAGATATACCTCAGCTATGTTTGTACTGCTCTGAAGTCTGTTCCCCTTTTGTTTTGTGATTAGGGTTACAACTGTTTGGCTTTTGTTTATATAGCTGAATATTACATTTGATTTGTATAAAAGAAAGAGGCTATCTAAATCCCTATTGGCTGCTCTTAGAATTTGGCCGCATTCATTTACATACTCTGTCAATGTTTATTTGTCCCCTGAAATCGTTTGTACTTTATTATTTTGATTTGCTCTTTCTCTCTTTTGCATGTCGTGGCCGCTCGTGAAGAGAAGGGGACAAGAAGGGACGACCGACGTGGCGATCTGAACGGTTTAGGGATTCGAAGGGTCGGGTGCATGAATTGCACGCGCACGTGGAGGAAGCCAAAGGTCGCGCGTGGGGGATATTGACGAGCTGGGCACTGTGGCGCACGCGCACGTGGTGGACCTTTGGGCTTCTATCTGGCTTCATCTGGACCGTCAGATCAATTCTTGATCTCATGGTGGGGATTGATCTGTGTAAGGGATAGACATCTATCAGATTAGGGCTTCTAATGGTTGGGCCAGAAACTTGGCCATGTAATATGTATTCAATTTTTGGGTTTTATAAAATTGTAAATGGATTGTATATTAATAATATGGGCTTTTATTTCTACAAATATATTTTTGAGGGCTGATGCATATGTATACCTTGGGCTTTCTAATTTGAACAATGTATGCCTAATACATATAAACAAAAACAAAGAAAGAGAAACACTGAACGATAACAAAAAAAACTTGGGCTAATTGTAAAAAGAATCGGACCATAATAATAACACTACTAATAACATATGATAATAATAAGATAACAATGATATACTATAGTGTTTAGGTTTTCTTTTTTTTCAAATGGGTAATAATATATAATATTATGATAATAAATACTATATTTATAAGTATGATATTAGACTATTTTGTTATATGTTTTGATTAAAATTGAAAATGGATAAAGCCCACAATTTGATAGTAGAAGCATATATATCAGCCCTCTTATTGTAAAAACGTAAAACGGGTTATCACCCTGGATAAAATTAGGGATTACAGGGTCCATGATGATCATCAAAAGGAACTTAATAATCTTAAAGTTTCTTTTGACAAAGTTGGAACAAAAGTTTTGAAAATATGAAAATTCAAGAACCAACTATGTTAGAAAAAACTTTAATGGATATAGACACGGTGGTCCCCAAAGATCATACAATAGAAAGATAGTCAAAAGCATTTGGGTTCCTAAAGGACTCATTGCTAACAAAGAATATGATCTTTTGTCTAAAGGGATTCCAAAAGGGACTAGAATTTTAAGAACTAATTCTCATGGACCTAAAATAATTTGGGTACCAAAATATGTATAGTTCCTATTATAGGTGTGTTAGAGACATGGTGAGAAAAATGAAGAAATTTGAAAGCTTTAGACACACTAGAAGGAAGGACACTTGAAGAGGATGAGGTCTAATCAACCTATCTTGGTTCAAGTGGTAACATTTTCTTTTTCACGCAATGTTACTTAATCATGTTGCTTTGTGTGTTTTTATGTCTTGATAAGCATGATTGAATGACTCTATATTATGCTTTAATGCTAATAGTAAGGGGGAGCCAATAATGCATGAGTTGCACATTTATGGCCTAATATGCTTATATTTATGCTTTTGGTCTTTAATTTGCAATATTTGATTGATTTTGTGAAATCATGTTCTCTATGCTTCAAATGATCTAATATGATGATTTTTAAGAATATGATATGTTTATGTAGCAATTTTGTAATGAATGCATGCTTAGGCACCTATAGAGCCTTTGAGTGTATGTGACTTGAAATGAACTTCATTTTGTGTAATTAGAGGACTAAACATTTATATATGTTGTAAATTGCATAATTTGTTGTTTCAAGTTCACATTCATGTTCTTAGATAATTCATAAGGCATTAAAACTCATCTCATATCATTCTTATGACATAGGACTCCTCAATTAGAGTTAGAATGTCATCTATATGATCCTTGTGCCTAAAAAACTAAAATCCCAGAAAAAAGAATCAATCCCCAAATATTAGGGATCAATCCCGAAGTTGGCAGTAACGTCCCTTAGTTTTTTAAACTAAAAAGATCGATCCCCTAAACCTGATGGATCAATCCCTTTAGGCATGTTGGTTGGGCAAGCTGTTTTTAAATGCAAAAACATGCATTTTTTAAACCTCCTTGCTCGACCAAACTCACCCTTAAAACACCCAAAATCATCCATTTCAAAACCCTAACCAAACTCCTTCAAATTTCAATCTATTTCAACGTTTTAAGCTCATTTTGGACTCTCTTTCCATTAACATATCAGATTTGGCTCTTGTTTTTAGCTTTTGGTGCTTCAAAATCAAATCTTTGGTAAGGTTTCAAAACCCTAACTTTTTCTATTCGAATTTTATTTGAAAATTTGGGTTTATTGGTTGAATTAGGTGATTTTAGTGAACTTAAATTTCATTATATACGTTGGTTTTATTGCACGAGGATTTCCCATTGATTAAAATTACCCAAATCCTCACTTTTTCTCATTCACCCACCAAGTGTTTGTGCCTCAACCAAAATTTTACTGTTTATCCATTTCGGCCAAACCTTGTTTTTAACCTTATCTTGTGCTTTTAATTCCTCAAAAATTTACTTTTATATTCCCTAAACATATTTTTACATCTTCTCCTAATCAAAATTTAGTTTTGATTTGAAAATGTCTAAGAGAAAATCTATGGCTTCTAAGAGGAAGGGGATTTCTTCCAACCCTCCTCCACCTTCAAACTCTTTAGAATCTGTTTTAAGAAGCCCTAAGGAAAGTGAACGTTTCTGAGATCTTTTCGTATTCGCACCAGTTAAGGAAGCCCATTCCATTGATTTTGATTTCCTAACCAAACTTGATTTTGCTTACTTGAAAAGGTTTACGGAATTTAAATGGATGTAGTTTTTAAAATTCAAGGGGCCAACTTATTCTACTCTTGTTCGAGTATTTTATTATAATGCCACTGTTTCTTTTTCAAAACAACTAGATGGCACCATTGTTCGAACAATTAAATCCTATGTTTTTGGGTAAGCATATCGCTCTCACCATTGATTTTCTTGCAAATGCTTTTGGTCTTCTCGACGAGGGTGATGAAATTGAAAAAGGATCTTATCCTTCGAATTCTCGTGTTATGAATAACCAAGCCACTTTCTTTCCACTTTATGATCGTCTCTTGCACCTCATTCTCACTCACGTGATTCGTCCTCGTGGGATGAAGTATTCGTCGATTCGAGAGTCTGATTATTGGTGGCTTCATTGCATTCATAGTGGAACTCAACTCCACCTTGCCGCCTTCATCTTCGAGGATATGGTAAAGATCATCAAAGCTAAAAAGGTTAAAACTTTAGCCTATGGTATGTATCTTAGCCATATTTTTGCTAAGCTTGACATTGGTACATCTTTTGAGCCCGACATCAATCCTCCCACCGACAACGATCATCCCACCGACAACATTATCAGTTGTCATTCCATGGACCGATTGGGATACCAAGACGAAACTGAATTCTCTATGAATTGGGTGAAGAAGAAAGGCGAAGTTCTTGAAACAAGACATCATGAAGCGGGAGATGAAGAACTTGAGGATGAACATATGGTTAACGTTCCCTGAGCTTCCACCGGTGCCAGACCTCATGACATGTCTTTGAGGGAGCTTTACGAGTCTCTCATTCACCACGTGGACTCTTCTATAGGATCTCTTAGGTCTCACATGGATTCTAGGCTCAATTCTCTTGAGGCACATCAAACTTCTTTGGGAGATGCGATTAGCACTCTTCAATTTGTGCTTATTTTTCATCTTTCTTGTAAACACTAGTATTGCTCTTCATCGTAATTCATTTGCTAGTGTTTCTTTGGTGTGTGTGAGAGCTTCAACTTTGCAAACACCTTCCTTGTGAGGATTTTCTAGTTTGCTTATTTGTACTTGTTTTTGGAAAAGGGTTCAATAGACTTTGGGGTATAAGTCTATTGAATTGTGTAAGGTTACTCCTTATCCTAAAGGAAAGACAAATTAGTGGATTTGTGGAAAACCCTTAGTGTGGTCATTAAGGTAATGGATGTACACTCCATTGAAGGAGTTGAACCACTATAAATCCCCTTGCAATTTTCTATCTTTGCAATTAGTTTATGCCATTCTTTAAAATTCCAATTTACCCCTTCTTGGCTTTATTCGATCGATTGCTACATTCAATAGTGTCTCTAAGGTATCTAAAGATTCTCTTAACGGCTTGTAGGTGTGATTCTCTAGGACTAGCTTGAAATCTAGCACACACTAAACATGATATTCGGTCTACTTGCGGTAAGATAAAGCAAAGATCTTATCATTGATCTATAAAGCTTTAAATCAACACACTTACCTCCTTCATTGTTGGCAAGCTCTCTAGAAGAGCTCATTGGTGTAGCTTGAGGTTTCACATTCTCCAAGCTAAACTTCTTGAGCATATCCTTGATGTAATTAGCTTGATTGATGAAGATAACATCCTTCCTTTGTTTGATTTGGTGTCCCAAAAAGAATGAGAGCTCTCCCATCATGCTCATTTCAAACTCACCTTGCATCAACTTAGCAAAATCTTGGCTAAGCAACTCATTAGTAAAACCGAAAATAATATCATCAACATATATTTGTACTACTAAAATGTCTTTGCCTTTTCTTTTTATGAAGAGTGTAGTATCCACCTTTCTTTTGTTAAAACCTTTCCAATTAAAAAGATCAACAAACGTTTATACCAAACTCTAGGAGCTTGTTTAAAACCATATAAAGCTTTTGAAAGTTTAAAAACATGGTTTGGATATTTTAGATCTTCAAAACTTGGTGGATGTTCTACATACACTTCTTCGTTTATAAAATCATTTAGAAAAGCACTTTTAACATCTATTTGAAAAAACTTGAATTCATGATAACATGCGAATGTAAGCAATATCCTAATAACTTTCATTCTAGTTACGGGTACATAGGTTTCATCAAAATCAATTCCTTCTTCTTGACACCTTAAGAAACAAGTCTAGCCTTGTTTCTTACTATGTTACCACTCTCATCTAGTTTGTTTCTAAAAACTCATTTAGTTCCTATGGTAGATTTATTACTAGGCCTATCAACTAATATCTATACTTTGCTTCAATCAAGATTGATTTAACTCTTCTTGCATAACCAATATCCAATAATCATCATTTAATGCTTCTTTGATATTTTTCGGCTCTATGCATGAGTTAAATGCAACAAAGTTACAAGTATTTCTAAGAGAATATCTTGTGGTTACCCCTTTGGATGGATCACCCAAAACCTCACCACCTTTGACACAGTTGAACTCCCTTGAGTAGGCCACTTCTTTTTCCTCTAGAGTTATATCCTTCAAGGCTTCTAGAGATAGATCTTGTGCTTCTTCTTTAGTTGGAACTTCATCCACCTTTGATGATTGTCCTCCACCATCATTGGCATCAAAATTCCTACATCATCATCATCACAAGAATCCTTCCTCAGAAGGAGGTTATCATCGAAAACCACATGAATAGACTCTTCAACTACTAAAGTTATATGATAGGCGTTAGAGTTTAAAGAGTAACCTATAAAAATAACTTCATCACTTTTTGCATCAAATTTGCCTAAATTTTATTTTCTATTGTTTAAAAAAACATTTACAACCAAGTGGATAAAAATAGCTAATGTTAGGCTTTTTATTTTGAAAAGCTCATAAGGTGTTTTCTTTAAAACAGGCCTAATCATTACTCTATTAACAATATAGCAAGCTGTATTAGTGGCTTCCGCCTAAAAATACTTAGGTAAATTATTTTCACAAAGAATGGTTCTAGCCATTTCTTCTAAAATTCAATTTTCCCCTCAAAAACCTCATTTTGTTGAGGTGTGCAAGGAGTAGGAAAATTATAGCTAATCCCATTTGAGTTACAAAACTCTTTAAAACCTAGATTTTGAAATTCGATTCCATGATCACTCCTAATGTGAGAAATGGAGTAACCAATATCATTTTGATTTGTTTTTGAAAATGTGATGAATTTTTCTAAAGCCTCATCATTGGTACTTAAAAATAGAACCCCAAGTATATCTAGAGTAGTCATCGAATAAAACAAATGCATACGATTTTCCACCCAAACTCATTGTTCTAATAGGGCAAAAAAGATCCATGTGGATCTATTGTAAAACTCTACTTGTAGAAACATCATTAATAGGTTTAAAAGAAACTCTTTTATGTTTTCATTTTCCACAAGCATCACAAATTTTATCATAAGAAAACTTTATTTTTGGCAAACCTCCTACTAGATCATTAGAAATCATTTTTTCCAAAACACTCATGCTAGCATGTCCTAGTTTTCTATGCCATAACCATGAATCATGCTCATCTTTAGCTACAAACATGCATTGGAAATATGAATGTCATCTAAATGCACCATATATATGTTTCCTATGCGATGACCAATAAGCACAATTTTGTTAGTTTCAATGTTCATAATTTTGCAACCATTTAAATCAAAAAGCATATTGAAACCTTTATCACAAAGTTGGCTTATGCTTAAAAGATTATGCTTAAGACCGTTGACATACAAGACATTATCAATAAGTATAGAAGAGTGATTACCAATGAAACCAATTCCTTCAATGTAACCTTTGGAGTTGTCACCAAATGTCATTACTCCTCCACTCTTTGGTTTTAGCTCCAAGAATCGACTCTTTTCACCGGTCATGTGTCTCGAGCATCCACTATCAAGGTACCACGAATTTGTACTTGAAGCTTTGGCCTTGTAGCAATGTTCCCCCTACAAACAAAAGATCACGTCTTGATTTTTGGTACCCAAATCTTTTTGGGTTCATGAGTATTAGCTCCCAAAATCTTGGTTCCCTTGGAAATCCAAGAAGCACTAGCACTAATTTCATTAGAAGTGACAAGTTCCTCAGGAACCCAAACACACCTAATCATCTTACTATATGAGGGCCTTTGGAAGCCTCTTTGTTTGTAGTCACCAAAGTTTCTTTTCACATAGTTGGATTTTGAAGATGTTCCTTTTTCAAAATAAAAATTCTCAACTTTGTTTAAAGAAGCTTTGAGATCACCTACTTTCTTTTGAGGATCATCATGAACTTTAGAAAGAAGGTTATATAAATCTTGATTTTTCTTTTCAAAATCATTTTTCTTTTCTTGTAAATCCAAAACCTTCTTCTCAAGTTCCAAGTTGGTTTTAGATAAGAAATCATTTTGGTTTTTCAAATTTGAATTCATTTTTTTTTTGTTTTTCAAAAGTGATTCCTTATACTTATCTACCAACTTGTCATAAACCTCTTGCAACTCATTATAAGCTTCTTGGAGCTCATCAATATGAAATCAAAGTTAGATGCGTTTGAGGTTACCTTAGGATCATCTTCTAGTGCCATGAGAGAAAGATTGGCTATTTCTTCCTCTTTCTCATCGAATGAGTCCTCATCGCTCCAAGTAGCAACATGAGCCTTGAGCTTCTTCTTCTTCCCGAAGCTCTTCTTTTGAGTTGGGGATAATTGAACTTGATGTGTCCTAGCTTCTTGCACTCATATCATATTATTTGATCCTTCTCTTTCTCTTTGTTCTTGAAACCCTCTCACCGATTGAGCTTTCTTCCCTGGTTGGATTTCATGAACCGAGTGAATCTCTTGGCTAACATAGCTAATTCTTCATCTTTTTCCTCACTCGAATCGCTCTTCTCGTGTGAAGCTTTGAGAGCAATTCCCATCTTCTTCTTCTCCACTTCCTTCTTCTCCATTTCTTTATTTTCTATCTTCGTCTATTTCTTCTTCTTATTCTCTTCTTTTCTTTATTTTTTTCATGATCTCATGAGTGAGAAAAAACCCCAAAAATAAACCAAGCTTCAGGGTTTTAAGATCCTTGGCTTCTATGATGGCGGTCTTCTTTCCATCCTATGACTCGAAAAGAGAATAGATAAGCTTCTGAATTCTGCTTGTCTTCCAGAATTATTTCTCTGAAACCTTTAAGTCTGTTGATGATAATAGAGAATCTATCGAACATCATGGTGATGTCCCCATCTTGTTCTATTTTGAAGTTCTCAAAGCTCAAGTTCAGAAGTCCAATCTTAGTCTCCTTGACATCGTTAGTGCCCTCGTTTGTAAATTCGAGCTTTTCTCATATCTCATTTGCACTTTTGCAAGAAAATATCTTCGCGTACTCATCCGGTTCAAGAGCGTTAAAGATCATGTGCATTGCTTTGTCGTTGACTTGCAGCTTCCTCCGATCTTCATTGGTCATCTCTTGCTTGGATTTAAGAATGAGCCGGTCTTCTTCTCTCTTTATCAGAATAGTCGGTCCATCTTCTACTACATCTCAAAGAAGGTAATCATTAGATTTGATGAAGAGCCCCATCTTATTCTTCCAATGATGATAGTTATCCCCAATGAAATAAGGCAGTTTGGTGATGGATTGAGACTCGAAAAGGTTGTTGACAGAAGTAGAGGACATGGCTTGATCGTTGATTGATTAAATTACCTTAGGATCGATTCAAGAGGGTGTTAATCCTTTCAATGAGTGTAGCTCTGATACCAATTGTTGAGATGATCAATCAATGATGAAAGGCCAAGAGGGGGTGAATTGGCAATTTTAAATGTGGTGGAAGCAAATTGGAAAGATAAAAATTGGGACACAAGAGATTTATAGTGGTTCAACCTTCTAACAAGGTTTGCATCCACTACTTTAGCTTCCCACTAAGGATTTTTCCAGATTCACTATGAATTTCTTCCCTTTTTCTAGGTTCAGGAGGAAACCTTTACAACCTCAAAGCTTATACCCCAAAGCTTTGAGAAAACACTCTTTTATAAGAAGAACAAATAGCAAACTGAAAAACCCTCTTAAAGGTAAAATGTTTGACTAATACAAAGTTCACTCAACCCCAAAACTTGAATAGAATGGTTACAAATTATCTCTCTCAAGTGGGTTACAAGAATACGACTCTAATAGCTCAAAGATTATTGGATGTGTGCTTGAATGCTTTAGACTTGAATAGTTGTTGTTGTAGCTTTTGAGACTTGATTATATACCTTCTCATTGATTTCCAACCGTTTGGGTAGTTGAGGTCATAATTATAGCCGTTGGACTTCATTTTTCCCGCAATAAATGTAGTCTGCCAACATAGGATATCAATACTCGGGCTTGCGTATCGGTACCTGCTATAAGAAGAAAGAGTCATTGTGCAAAGGGGTATTGATACACGGGAAGCCGTATCGATACGCAGAGTGTATTTTACAAAAGGGTATCGGTACGGGCTAGGCCGTATCGGTACTGATTTTGCTCACTGGAATTTGAGAAAGTTGTAAATGACAATTTGTATCGATACGTCTATATGGGTATCGGTACGCTATAACTAATTTTCAAAGTTATGATTCCAATAAACTGACAAGGCAACGGTCGAATATTTATTATAAAAGATTTATAAAATCTTAACACCCCGTATCGATACGCATAAAGTTCGTACCGAACTCAAAGGCAAAATTGATTCCCAGGGCCATTAAGTGTAAAAACAAAATCCAGTAGCTAAAAACCGTATCGATATGGCTAAGGGCGTATCGATACGCCCTTAGCCATATCAAAATATTTAGAAAATATTTTAAGTTCGAATCCTTGTCAATTTGTGAGTCTTTTTGAGTTCTTAAAAATTTATCTTTTTTTACAAAATAGTCCTTAAAATTCCTTGTTATATCGAAATCAAATATTAGTTTTACAAAAATGGCAATCGATGTTATGACATCGAAGAATATAGAGATTGCTAAGTCTTCAAACATTGGTGTGGTGGTGAAGTACAAAATCGATCTCAACAGTGGCTTTAACTTCAACTCGAGTACAATGGTTCAATGTAAGTCTACTTACCCTAAAATTGATTCTCAGATAACTCATCAATTCTTATCACAAAGAAGACTGGAGAACAAGTATTGAGAGATGTCATGGTTCCCGAAAAATCGAAGCGGAACATGTTCAAAGAGTTCTTGAGCTTATCTCCCAGTTTCAGTTTTCATGGTAAACAAGAACTAGATAATTTTGTAGATATCAGACTTTTTACATT
Organism: Hibiscus mutabilis; assembly: GCA_019671005.1. Lineage (NCBI taxonomy): Eukaryota > Viridiplantae > Streptophyta > Magnoliopsida > Malvales > Malvaceae > Hibiscus > Hibiscus mutabilis. The sequence continues at coordinate 71,538,173 of CM033715.1, forward strand.
TTGTTTAAACAACTAATCATCAGTTGAACCTGATGTTATGAAATTAGATGTTTTTTTGCAAAAAATCCATCCTTCAAGTATGTATTTATAAAATTCTAAGGACACTTGTTAACAAAATCCTATAGTAAAATACATGAGTTTTCATATTTAACAAGTTCTTTTTCTTTATGTTGCATGTGGGGGTTTATGTCTAGAACATGAAAAATTATTGTTATTTTCTATTTTACGAGTTTCTGTAGGTTGCTTGTTTGGTTTACAGACCAAAAGTGTTGATGGACATATTCTTGATCTTCTGTAACGAGGCATATTTTTTATGAGTAAAGGTGGTGATTCGAATGAAGAATTTATTGATTTATATTTTATTTTATGACCTTTACAACGGTATTTTATATGCTCAAAACGATTTAGTAATGAATTAGAAATTGATGCTAAAAGTATTTTTTATGAGTAAAGGTGGTGATTCGAATGAAGAATTTATTGATTTATATTTTATTTTATGACCTTTACAACGGTATTTTGTATGCTCAAAACGATTTAGTAATGAATGAGAAATTGATGCTAAAAGTAAAATACTTATTAACTATGTAAAAAAATGAAAAATCCATATACCATATCACTGGGATAACAAGTATAAGAAATATTTATATACATCAACCCACTTGCTAGTCACTAAAGTTAAAATTGTGCCTCGCTCATAAGCAATCAAAGCTTGTTGAACCCATTGGAGTGTTAGGGGTGCACCTGCAGTGAGTGATGCAAATGTCTTGACCGGTCAAACCCTTTTTAGACCAATTATATATTTTTCTATTGGAGTTAAGGGTGCACCTGCAGTGAGTGATGCAAATGTCTTGACCAGTTAAACTCTTTTTAGACCTATTATATATTTTTTTTGAATATTTCGAATTATTTACGCACTGCATTAATTGTCTGATATAATAAGATGGTAGGCCAAATTATAGGTTTGATGAGCGTAGTATAAAGAGGTTACAACAATTTATTTATCATCTGAAATGCAACCAGCTGAAAGCCTTGCACCTGCCTGCGTAAATTACTATATAATAGTAGAAATTACATGCGAATACATTGGGAAGGCAGCAGCTACATGTAACAAGTCAGATTCAGCGTACAGTTGGGACATGGAGGGAAGAACTATTATATACAGGCAACAAATATAGACATACATTGAACTCTCTTCCTCCAAGCATCCGTTTTATCGATTCTGCTGCTCTGTGTTGTGCTGTTTCATGTTAAAGAGATAGAAAGAGCAACGGGAAGTCCCCCGTTACCCAAACCTTTGGCAATGTCAGAAGGCCTGTCATGCCATGGCAACGGGTTACTGGACATCAACGTTCGAGCTGGAACATTGATGCCTATCCACCCAGGCGAATAAATCATGAGTAGGTAATGAAAATGTCGGACGCCGACAGCAAATTTGGCAAATGGTGGCCGACTTGACATTTGCAAAGGTACAATATTCACAAGATTAATGGCTGGAATCATCATTATTTCTGTTAGAGCCACTGGATCTAGTGGTTGAAGCTTTGCCCTTCCCACTTCTTCCCCTACTGCTACCACCTCCCAAGCTCTTTGAACTCCCCATCCTACTGCAAGCTCCACGAGAATTCACATCTGATAGGCCATTTTCTAGAGCTCGAACTAAATTCTCAAAGAAGGTTCGTGTCACGCTGTTGCCAGAAGTTCGTGCAAGTATTAGATAAAAGATGGCAAAACTAAGAGAAAATACTTCACTAGAATTTTCAATATAAAGGGAACCATCTCTTTCCAAGCCGAGCCAAACGGATAATTTCTTTGATAAAAGTTCATGTTAAGATCATCAAACTCTAGTTCATTCCGAGTTGCATAAAGATTTTAGATACTAAATACAATTCAAAATGAAAAATACCTGGTCAATCCAGCAAGTTTTGAGCGAAACTCATTAAATTCCTTTAATGGTCCGTCTGCATTGAGGTAAACCTGAAGCTCCTTCTCTGCACATTGATGAAGTCGTTCTAACCCAGACTCAGCCTCACCTGCAAGACATACGGGAAATTAGTGAAAAGTGAACGGAAATATAAAACCATAGCTTATAGATGGAGACACGTTACCTTGAATGTATTCAAAGAACTGCCTTTTAGCATGTTCCTCTTCTGGTAAATAATACCCATATGCATAAGTCCATTTTAGGACTCTCCTACACTCTATTATCTACGCAAGAAGAGCACCAAAAATGAGCTAAAGTATGTAGCTAGTGACTAAGAAAATTTTGAAATTTACCTGTAGCCATGCCTCGATGATGAACTTCAGCTGTGATTCAGGTTGGCACTGTGTCTCACTCAGCTTCTCAAGCTACATTTACATGTAATTGTCAGCAGTTCCCATAAACTAAAAAAAATAAAAATCATAGTCTGAAGCAAGATAAACACCATAAAGTGGGAGGGAACAGAACTATTCATCTTGCTTCCTCTCCTTTCTCTTCATTTTGTTATTAGTGAATTTTTATATTGGAATTATTACTCGCTATTTTTTGTATATTTTTGGCAGGGTAGATTGAACCCTAGAGGCAAGCTAGCCAAAATGATAACAGATGATTATCAATGGAGAACAAAAATAGCGTGCATCGTAATAACCTCATTTTTACGTGGCAGGTGTTTAAAATCCCATTAAATATTTCATTGGTTACACAAATCTTGACAGTTCAAAACTTAACAAAGTGATACTGCCACACTTCACAGATTCAATAGATAAAACTCAGATGACTAGAATTTGCAAAAGTCATGAAAAGAAACATATTAAAACCAGGGGTGATAGGTTATAAACTTATCCAAAGTTTTTAGTCTTCAAACCCATCTCCATGACATCCACAAAATGGTAAAAATAATAGAACAGACCAGCACCAGCAAACATGAAAGTAATTTTAACAAGTTTGGCTTACATGCACCGACTGCATTTGCTGTAGATCAGCCATTGCCTTTTGCCTAGACTGCATAAGTCAAGAAAAGCTTTAACAAGTAAGACACATGTTTTCTCATTATGTATATAGTGGCACAACATCCACAAGGTATATCCAGAAAAAAAAAATCAGTCGGAAGAAAAGGGCCAATAAATACTGCAAATTCTACAACCTAATACATACTGATTGGTTGGTTGCCCATCGTTCATAATAATGAGTATATTTCTCTATAGATAATTTAGCCATCTCTCTTCGTTTCTCCTCTTCATCAAACTGTAAACAAATAGTATGGATCAGAAACACAAAAAGAGGGCAGTTAATCATGATAGAGAATGACTAATGCCAAGCACTGGGAAATGCTGACGGCAAGAATAAGGAATTGTTTTCATACTGTGCCCTCTTTTTTTGCTGTCTCGTAATGGTTGCAAGCATAATAACCACCAGTTACCTCGCCATGATCTGCCCATGCACCAAGGCAAAGCCTGCACGCATATGTGATCAACTGGCAGAAACTTTTACACAAAAAGGAGAAAACAAACAGTAGGCACATAGAAAGATAAAATAAATCAATTCTTTTGGCACAATCTTTTTGGTACATCCTTCATCAAGGAAAATTCCCTCTCGTTGAGTAGATAATATAGCTAAAGAAAGTAGGGAACCATAGCAGAATTATTTATATATGTTTTCGTTTGAAAAAAAAAAGGGGAACAGACAAAGCCAATAAAGTAGTGAGGACAGACTTCAATCAAAATACAAGCAATGCGTATGTAAGAAGTATAAGCTCACCAGCAAAATTCAAATTTACATGGTGGTGTGCATGTCATATGCATGCATCCGTGGTTCTTTTCAATTGGGCGCTTGCATTTTGGACAAGGCTTGGAATTAGCCAATATCCTGAAGATTAAAACAGGCATATTGATTGAGAAACAGAATAACTATATATAGTAATTGGACAATCACAAACAAGCCCATTTGTACAAGGGGAAAATGAAAAGGGAACTTCATTAAGAAAGAAATTATCAAAGAAGACATTCGCTTTGTCCACTTTAAATGTTTTAGAAGAAAGTTAAATAATATGTAATTTAGAATATAAATTGAAAAAATAGCTATCACTCGGACACAGATGTGTCAGATACATGTACGTATCTGACACAAGCATGCTCATTTTTTTTTCTAAATTTTTCCTTGTATTTGGAAGATCTTTGAAGGACATATCCCTATACCCATATTTGAATATGCATCAGACACTTTTGCCAGACACAAATACTTCAAGAAAAATGAGAGGTAGGAGTAACATAGGGGGATATTTAGTTCACTACTTCATTTTGTAGCAAAATCAGTTAACTGCATAAACCAAAAATGAGAATCTATAACTTAAGCATTACCATTTCCATAACCCTCTAATGTATCATCTGACCCCAATAAACCCCTTCACTCAGTCCCAAGAATCCCTTTCTCTCTTTTTCTGATATTCCAACTTGTGGTTGTAAGGAATGAATATGGGAAAGCTTTCCCAAATGCCCCAGTGGCAATATCCAAAAAAAGTGGTATTCAGATATGGAAGCATTCTACACACATACTGTTTACTTTTCAAGATAAGAGTCCTCCACATTCGAGCTCAGCAGAGAGGGAAGTGAGAATAAGAAAGTTGCTTCTTTTAGGTGGGCCATTCAGCACCAAACTAACAACCCCACTATTTGGTATGAATTAAACAACCTTACGCATTAAAATAAATCTAGTTACTATAATCGTATTCCATACCAATTCATATTTTCAGACTCTGCACTGTTTTTCAGTATCCACTTGGCTACAGTTTCACAATCAACAGGACGGTGAGCTTCCTCAGAGCACTGCAAAATCGAATGCATATTATGGTTCAAAATTCCTGTTTGCAATTTAAAAAATGAAAGACGAATGAAGCAGAAAGCCATATGCATGAATTGTTAAAAAGAACTCTAAACACAAACCGCACCAAAGGATCTTACATTCCAACAAAAGCCATATGAGCAGCAACAGGTAACGTCATAATTTCCGCTCCCAAAAATAAAACCCACAGCATATTCACATCCAGGCGCAGGACACCATTTGGTCTGCAAAATTACACATAAGAGTATAGAAATGTTTATGATACCAAGGAGGTGAACAAGAAATAATGAAAAAAAAAAAAACTATGCCTCTATTCTTATTAGTGATTTTGGTGGAGAATATATATTGCAGTAATATAGTAAAACTAATAAAATAGAACTCAAAAGGATCATATCAAATCAATACACCCATGGTTCTAATCCATGACAACCTTGAGGAAACCCAATTTATGAAGCTATTATTGGGACAGAAATATTAGCAGTATTTTCATACACCCTTAAAACGACACAAAAGAGAAAGAAATAGTTATGAACTACACAATACTCCTTTTGTGGTTAGACACCACAGATTAATAGCAAGGAAGTGTAATTACTAATTACTAGATAAATAATTACACCCTCTTGTAATTACCAGGAATTCTTATTCCCTAGACATGTTTGGTTGTCAAAGTGTAACAATTCAGCGGGCCCACTAACTAAAATTGAATAAAAAATGTTTAAAAGTCATCATGGCTAATTGTTCGCATAATACCCCCAATTCTCAACCCCCTATATGAATTGAAGAGTGTAATTCGGGTGCTCCAATTACACTCAACTCAGTGGGACCCAATAATTACAATGGTAAACAAAACGTGCCACACTATGTATAATTACAAGCAATCATACCCAAAGCAAGTTGCTGTGTGGTTTTCCAGACACACCCTCCATGTTTTTGTTCAAAAGTATACATATGAACTTTGTAGAGGAACAAATTGTAAAAATCAGTAAGCTGGATGACCAATGTGTTTTTTTATATATAAATAAGCCAGAGCAGAAATAATATAACGTGGTTAAGATCTTTTTTATGCAAAACTGCTAAAGGGTACAACCAATTTTCAATTCACCGTCAATTAGATGCTAACCGTAAGGTACTAAAAGCCACAATACAGAATCTTACAACTGCACTACCTATGCAGTGGCACCTCATCCTTCAAACCAAATGACACATGAAAAGGAATAAAAAATTACATATGCATATCTGTAAGGAGGCGATTTTGAGAAATCTTTTTGCAAACTTTAACTAGTGAAGGGAAAGTAAATGCACACATCAAATGCTACTAATGGCAACAAGTCCTATTACTTAACAATTCAAGTATTACCTTTCTATTGTCTTCAACATAAGATCTAATGAAATAACGAGAATACTTCACTCTGTCTTCATAAGAAGCCAATGCATTTATCATATCTTGACCAACAACAGCAGCACAGGATGGATCAGGACATCGTAACATCAAACTTCCAGGACCATCATTAATGGCTGTGCTAATATAGGCTAAACAAGAAAAATTATATATATAAATATATTGAAACTATATAAAAAATTTCACAAGCAATAAAATATGGAATGGTTAGTAAACACACAAAAAGTTAAAATATTTGCAAAAAACTCTGAGACAGGAAAAAGTCATTAAGAGGTAAGCCATTTCCTTTAAGAAATTAAAAGTAAAGCTAGAATATCATAACAATAACCTGGTCTGCCATTGAGCATATAATCATAAGCAACTATAGATAATCATGTAAAAAGAATGTTTAAAAGTACAAGCCCTTCACCCCTTCCAGGACAGCTTAGATATGTCAACCACATGCTTTAATACAAAAACCTCCCAAATCTAACTAACAGCTTCCAATACAATTCTTGAAACTGAAAAATTAAGAGGTAAGCCTATATAAGAACATTAATAAGAGTACATAACTTCTACATGGTGACAAGCACTGCTGATCCAATCCACTAAAAATGCATTGGCCATGTATAAATATACATGTTAGAACAACAACAGAAACTAGAAGCTTAAAATATTGATGGTTGCAATATTGATGATGAGCCTCTTTAAAATATATTGATAGTCTCCTGCATGAGTTTACTTATCTTTCTTCAAAATACTTTTAGCAGTTCCTTGTGCAAATTATCAAATAGCCATTCCCTTGTGACAAAGCTCGAATATAGAACAACAATCACATTCTTGGGAATGATTTAAATCAATACCAAGGAAAAGGAATGAGCAGTAGAGGGGATAAGTCATTATTACATGCAGAAAGCATCTAAAGGGACCATGTCTACTTGTTTGGAACATGTTATCAACTTCCAATATAATAGTAAGAACCAGATTAATCAACAAGGAAACCCCCTTATTATGCAACTGAGAACTTTCTAAACATTGGAAGCCATAGGTTCTGGACTGCATCTAACACCATATACCACTGACAATGTCCTAGATTCAAAACCCCAAAAGCATTTGGGAGGCTCAAAATAATGCTATTGATAGATTCAACAAAAAAAAATTATTCTTTCAGCCAAATGCCTAAAGTAGCATCTTTGATAGAAACACAAGAAAAGGAAAACGGAACAAGGAAATTAACTTCAGAATGGATGGAACAGCTGAAGAAATTTCATTAGCACCCAGGAGTTAGAGATGCTAACAAAATAACTTAGAATTGCATCCAACTAGAAACATTCCATACCTTATCTTTGCTAATTTAGCAGTCCATACGGAGCTTGAGAAAACACAAAACTTAGATTATATATTCCACTAAAAGTAAACTGAAATATAAAGTTTTGTTTTCTCCCAGAACCTAAAAGTAGCTTTCTTTGCCCGAACTTACTGATCTTTACTAAATTTATGCTTCAAATTTTAGAACAAAGTTCATAAATATAAAAAACAAATGAGGGGAGAGAACAAGGCAAAGAGTAGAAATTAGTGGTCCTAACTCCTACATTAAACTTCTACTTCCAAGAAATGTTCTTCCTTTATATACTAAGCAGGATATTCATATCATTGCCACTACCATCCGGTAATTTAGCTTTGGCCTCATGTAGGCTGACGGGACAAAGCAATCAATCCACCAGTTATGAAACCAGAACTACTCAAAGTTCAGATTATTCACAGCAGAGGGATGTTTTCAGTTGCCACAAAAAAAAAATTTAAACAACAGTCAAAAGAATGACACTGAGAATGGCAGACATTAACACCAAACAAAAATTGAACTTTTAAGTACGACAATATGAAAATAAAAGGTGTGGCTGTATCACAACTGACCTGACCAGCAAGAGTTGCAAAAAGGATGACCACATGCAGCAGCATGAAGCAGATCACAAGGATAGGTATCAAAACATATCCCACAAGTCATCTGCCAAAATAAGAGATGTGAAGAAAAATGAAAGACATAAGCTGTCAAAGAGTGTGTACCAAACAAGCACTGGAACTCCTGGCTCATAAAATAGAAGTTTAACACCCAATCAAGTTTGCATCACTTACTTCACTACCATCTGGAAATGGGACTACACACTTATCCAATAAGCCAACAGACCTGCGAACCTTCTCCTGATCTGCAAACCATTCATCATGTACTTTATTGACATTCCTGTAAGTGCAAAATAAACATAAATCACTTACATCAAGGCACACAAATCTATCGTGGTCAAGAGATAGAAAAAATATATACATATTGATCAAAACATTGAGAGAAAAAATGCTAATCTTCATTATGCATTTGCATTGCTGCAGTTAAGGTCCATTAAAAATATGATTATTATCCTATACAATGGCATTAACTCCACAAAGGGGGTTAAAAAAATACCACACATTCTGCTTAGTACTCTTCTTTTAAAGAAGAAGAAGAAGAAGAACATGTGGAATGTTTTAACCCTACTAGTGGAGTTAAAAAACTCCACTGCCAGTGTACTTGATAATAATCCTTAGAAATAAATTTGAACAAGTGAAAAGCTCTAAAATTTCGGAAGGAACAGAAGTGGAGAGATTATCCAATAGAGAAATTATACCAATAGTGATCACTCACCAATTATAATAGCGTAGTAGAATGCCTGCTTCAACCTTTGAGATGGAAAGCACAGTAGATATCCTAATGATGTCATCCTCTTGAAGTTGACGAATATCTACTTCACTCAAAACGGTATAATTTTGCTAAGAAAAGAAGACTCATATTCAGGATAAGCAGCTTCAAAAATATTTAATCGATTAACAGAACAGCGTTCAAAATACACCGACTTTTATGTACAAAAAGATGAAAAATGTTACTCCTATAAGCTTGTAGTGCAAACCACAGTTTTAATATTCAGTCCTATGGCAAAAGGACTGAATGCATGCAGTGCAAGTAAAAGGAACTTATGACTTCTGTAAAACACATTAGTTATAAAACCCACAAAGAAAAAGTGTTCAGTCTCAGCCATTCAATTTGTGCCAGTAACTAGGTAACATTAGAGAAAAAAGTAAGGTTTTACAGACATCACTGTGGAATTTAAAGTATATTCCAATTGGTGCTAACAGTAGAGCAGCACAAATATGGCTAAAGAAAAGGGTCAGAAAGTTGACCAGTTTACCAAATAAAGCAGGTAATGAGCACCTGCATGTTGGATTTCAACTTGTGTTAAGAAATGGCACCCAGCATGATTGCATTGTGTTTAACACTAAATTGTAAAGTGAAAACATCACCCAAAGAATTGTGGAAGGAAAAACAAATAAGGTTCCATTTTTCTTCCATCCGAAAAAGTATCTAATACCCATTAGCTAGAAGTAGCAAAGAATATACTATAAAATTCTATCCAAAAGTAAAATGGTTTTGACCTGGAGACTTGACAGCAAATCTTTGACTTAGAACTTTGATATGTTTATTCAACACCTAAAGAAACCAAAATTCAAGATGCTTGCGAAAAACCAAAATTCAAGAGGCTCATGGAAATTTTACTGAACCAAGGGGTTATGGAATCATTTTATTCTGCTATCTAATTTAATTTCCTTTCCATATGGTAACCAATGCAATATAACACGGTCCATTTCCATTCGTTCTGTTTAACAACAGGCTTAGCGCTGCACATAATCCGACAGTTCAATATCTAGTAGAAAATCGATTTGTGAAACCAAAAAACTTCAAAGTCTTGTGTATATTTTCAAATTCTGAAAAAATAAAGCCAAAGCAAAATCAAGCATATTAAGGTAATCAATGTTCGCAAGCATGACCTCCTAAAGATACGATAATTCGTTCAACAAAAGGCAAGCGCAATTCAATAATCACACGACCAAAAAAGAAAAACAATTTGAGTGAAATTAGAAACTTTCAATTTGCATGAAACAATCACACAGTCGACAACCATGTTTAACCATAAGCAACTCACGCCAACAAGTGGCAACATAAATACTGAACAAAAGGCATGAGCTTTAAATTCTAAAGGAAAAAAATTCTAAGCAAATAAAGTGAAAAGAAGAAGAACAAATACCTGGTGACTATGCGAGGCAAAACCAACGGAATCATCAGAATCGTGGTCGATGAACTCGTAACCAGCGTCATCCGCATCGGAATCATCGTAAGTAGCCATGGCCCCAGCATCATCGTCGCCGTCACTGTAGAAATCGTCTCCACCCGACTCGTTGGCGTCGTTCATATACAAATCATCCTCCGATTCCATTTCCCTGCTGCTGTCTTTTGTTTTCCCTTCCTCCTTGGATATATATACCAAAAAAATCAAATTTAATCAATAAATGTGAGAGAAAGCAAAGGAAATCAAACCCCCATCGAGAATAATGAGATCAAAGAAGGAGGAAGGGGTGACAGAGATGTAAATAAGGGGGAAAGGCAGAAACGAAATGGAAATGGAAATGGAAATGGAAATGGAGATCGAAAGAAGAGCGAAAGGAATTTAATTAAAGTTCAATTCATTTTGGCTTTTGAGGGAGTGGAGAATCAAAATGCAAGAAATTACTTAATTTTATTTTATATTTTTTTCTGAACATGTAATTTTAGCAATACTGGTACTATAATTTTAGAAATCCCAAATCAAATTCCAGATTTTTAACACCAAAAATATATTTTTAGGCGTTAAAGTCCATCATGCCAGCCTTAAACATGCTCTGGCAAACAGGAATACACGTGTCAAGATCTTAAAAAATTTATAAATACTTTCACAATATTAATGTTACTGCGCCCTACAAACTTAACTCGAAATTTAAAATCGACCAGGATGATTTGAATTTGATTCAAAATAAAAAAATAGAATTGAATTTAAATTGACCCGAACCGAAAGCAACTCGAAATAAATGAAATATATTAAAATAAAAAATATGAGATGTAAATTTTCTCACAACTCACTTAAAAGTCAAATATGCATGCTATATAATGTCATATATAGAGTGAAAAAACCTAACTCGGCCCGAAAACCCGACTAAAATAGATCGGTCTCTTATTAACCCAATATAGACACGACCCGATATTAGCCGAAATGAAAGTCAACCAAACCGACCCGATACCCAAACCGAAATAACCATATACCCAAACTAAAACTGAACCAGACCCGAATTGACCCAAGCCGAACTTAAATCGAATATAGTTAGACCTAAAATGACCCGAACTAAAATGACCCTAAATCGAAACTGAACCGAACAACCCGTTTGTCACCTCTAAATGTTACAAACATTTAAGTCTTAACAGTCAAATAAGTGCCCAAACTATACCATTTTTCAGTTAGGTGCCTAAACTTTGTTTTGGGCCAAATAGGTGTCTAGCGTTCTAGACGTTACTCAAATAGGTGCCTTGTCGTTACTTTCCATTAATTTTCACCGTTAACTTCCGTTATCTAACATGTGTCATCTTCTTAAATTTTCAAAATTATATCTAAAAAAATAGAAATTAATAAAACAAAATAACCTCAAATTTCACAAAAATAGCCCAAAATTTGAAATCCTTAACACCCCAAAAACCCAAATCAGGATTTGACCTGATTTCATCATCGTCGGGCCATCACGGCCATTTACCTCACCATCTATTCGTTGGAAATCGACCGACGTTATGCGAAACGCTAAAATTATCAAACAGTTCATTCGAATGATTCGCGACGAACGGCAACATAACTGACGATGAACGGTGTGTGGGTCATTCGGCGAGGGGATTGCACTTAATTTCGTAGCTAGAAACGCGACCAATGCATGTGGGAATGGTTTAATTTAGGGCTTTAGGGAGTTGGGGACTATTCTGAAATTATTTGAAAATTTTAAGATATTTTAAAAATTATGATTTATTTTTTAGAAAAATTCAAAAAAATATTTAATATTGTCACGTGTACAATTTTCATTGGATGACGGCAGAAAATTAACGTCTGTTATGTAGTCACCTATTTTATCCGGCCCTCACCCATTTAAGTGTTGATATCCAAGAAATATATGGTATATGTTAAGTATATATATATTATAAAGTCCATAAACAAAAGATAACAAAACCAAAGTCCATTAATTTGATCCATTTATTATAAAAAATGGCAACCCATATTTTATAAAGCCCAGTTCGGCCTTACAATAAAAAACCCTAAAGGCTATTTTATTTCATTCCAGCCGCCACTCTTGTTACCGTTGGATCATCTATTGGTCCAATGGTCCGGATTAACGCCTGAAACCCTAGACCTTAAGCATTCATAGCCGCACCTTCCCACACCGTCAGATCTAGGAAGTGATAAACGGTCCAGATCGCTTCGAGAGGCGTCACCAGGATTATCAGTCACGCGTGACACGCACGCGCTCAACCCTTCAGCTTCTGATGACCGTTCATCTTCTCCGTTCAAGCTGGGAACGAAATCCCTCAACGCCGACAGCTGCGCTTCGCCACCATCTTCACCGTTCATCATCTTGGTCGTGACATGCAAGCAAAAAAAGGAGTTATATTTCGAATTGAAACAAAGGGAAAGTAAAAATCAAGCATAGATGGCAAAGAATCGAGAGTAAAGTCAGAATCGAAGCAAAGAAGGAAAGAATCAGCTGAATATGGTCAAAATCCGATCAAATCCGATCAACACTGAATTAGGCAACAATCTTAGAGGTTTTAGGGTTTCCATTTGTAATCGGGGAAATGATTTCTTTCCCCTTTGTTAATACATGTAACCGGGCTATAAAAAGCCGTTGAATCACCATTTGTAACACACGATTCAAGAGAAGCAACAACAGAAGCAATTTCAGTCAAATTCAAAGGTATTTTATACCTATAATCATTCTTTTTTCATTTATTTTCTAAGTTTTCGATTCGAAAAAGGAAGAGAGGGGAGCGGGTTTTATCATTAAAGTGGTGGAGGCGGTCGTAGAAGCACCACACCGTGGCCATCATCGAACTTGGAAGCCGAAGCTGAAGTAGATCGCCGCTGGAAACTCGCCGCCGGCCGAGGGCCACGGCGGCCGACGTAGAGGAGCGCCACGAACTGCTGTCGGAATCTGGAGAACATGGCGATGTTCATCATCTCTAGATGAACGATGCAGAGTGTTTGAAGGCTAAGGAGGTTCATTCGGTGGGGAGAAATGAAACAAAAACAAAATTTGTTATAAAAATTATATTATATACTCGACCTATTAGAGCAACCTGGAACCGAACCGACCCGGATCTTGACCCGCGCCCTTCTGTCTTCAGTCTTCTACTTCGGCTCTCACTATTTGCTTTCTCACACTTTAGTCCTTTTTTTGTTCTAATTTAACTCTTCAATTTTATTTTTCTTGTAATTTGGTCCTTCTTTATGATTAATTTGTTTATCTATTTTCTCTTAAGCACCCATTTTAAAATGTGAAAAAATGAAAATTAGTATAACCTTTAATAATCTGATTTCTTGATCTAAAATTTGTTCACCTCTTTAAAATATATACTTTAGGCTTATAAATTATATGTACCCATAGAGATATAGGGTAATATTCACTTGAAACTTAAATAATACTTAGTAACAAAATCCTAGGGCATAGTGTCCCTTTTTACATAATATATTTCTTTTAACTAACTCGATAAATTTTCTTAGATCATTAAATATGCTTTTAATTAAAATTTGTCAAATAGAGCCTTTTAAGTTTAGTCACCTTAATCACTTAATAATTGGCATTGTAGGATTAGAAACAAAATAAATAAGGCAAATAAAATATCATATAAAAAAGGTTTTCTTGCACCATGAAAACGATATCCAAACCCACATGAATGTATGTTTTAGTAAGCCCACCCCATTAAACCCTGTGAAGCCATAGGTTTTGCTTTCTGTTTATTGCTTTACTTTCTGAATTTTATCCTTGCATTTTATCTTATTATTTGTACATACTAACACATTTTTTATTCTTTTAGAGCATGCATTACATTGCATCCAGTTGGTATTCTGAAATACTGTTCGGTCAGAGATCATGAGTATTCAGGTTGCATTGTCCAGTTTTGGAGTCCTCTGCTCGAACACAGAGGTTCAAAGTGAGTCTACGGAGCTCCAATGCCGATATGGAGATAGCGTGCAGAAAGGGACCACCATTGATCTTCCAAAATAAGTGTACATGGGTTTGCCACATAATCATCTATCCAAGTTAGTCACTGCATGGGAAAGCCTGGAAGCTCAGGATCGAGCCGTGTTCGCCCAAAGGTTTGAGGATATAACCCTTTTGATCAGGGTGGAAATAGACAAATATATTGGAAGGAGAAGCCTGATAAAATATATTGGGATCCGTCAACTTTTGGGATTCGGCTTATCGTTGTTTCGTCTTCAGTCAAGGGGACATGACTCCTACCATCGAAGAGTACATGGTCTTGTTGTGTCTGGACCTGGAGAAGCCTGATAAAATATATTGGAAGGAGAAAAACTTGGGGTATCGGAAGAAACTCGCCAAGCATGCTGGTCTAGATGTTGAAGAGATAGATATCCACATAGACGAGAAGAACATAAGCCCTTCTTCACATGGGAATTCATTTACGCCCAAATCATGAAAGATGTAAGCACGAAAGAGTCATCGACTTGCTCGCCTTGGCTATTTATGGGTTAGTAGTATTTCCTAAAGTTCTGGGGCACATTGAGATAACATTGAGAAAAATGTGAATCCAGTCCCAGCTATCTTAGTAGAAACCTTTACGTCCCTGAATTTTTGTCGAACCCAAGGAAGGAGACGCTTCACTGGGTGCTCACAACTTCTCTACTTGTTGCTGCGAAGTCACTTATGGGATAACGAGAAGATAAGCAGACACCCCACGTCCAAGGATTTGGTTCCGATCAAAGAGATCACTAGAAGGCAGTGGCCGCGAAATAGAAAGCCAGAACAGTGGGTAATCTTCTTTAAAAGTCTCACTAGTACTGATGTGACATAGAGAGCCCCGTGGATGTACCCAGTACCCATCTTGTACAAGTGTGGGAAATTAGAGTCGGTACCTCTCATAGACCTATGGGGGCTACCAGTTTTGCCCTTTTACTCGTACAGCGTCAGTACAGTTCACGATAGTTCATCCTTGTTACCCATGGATTACGAGAGGAAGAATTTTCTTACACAACACAAGACGAGTTACAGAATTGGCTAAAGAATGGAAGCAGGCATTTCGAATGGAGGTAACGCTATTTGCCGAAGTTGTACCCGAGTATGCCAATTGGAGGAAGCATCGAGTTGATAACATAGGTATACCGGTCTTGGAGCGTCCATCAGAAGACCCACTGCCTGGCGTCCTGCTTACTGAGCTAGAAATCTACAAGCAGGATTTTGAGAAAGAAAAAGGGAAGCTATGAGACAGGGTGACCAAGCTCGAAAGTGAACTTCTCGCAGAACAGGTTGACAGAGAAGGTTATCAGAAAAAAGTGAAGATTTTGTTGGCAAACCAGGAAATCTACCTAAGAGACGTGCAAGAGTTAACACAAG
Organism: Hibiscus mutabilis; assembly: GCA_019671005.1. Lineage (NCBI taxonomy): Eukaryota > Viridiplantae > Streptophyta > Magnoliopsida > Malvales > Malvaceae > Hibiscus > Hibiscus mutabilis. Next base: position 71,553,868 of record CM033715.1, read on the forward strand.
ATAACAATCAGTTGAAGGCTCGAGAGGCACGAGCAGGTATTTCCAAGACTTCAGAAGAAGAAAGGGCACAGTTAGAGAGGATGAAAAAAGAGTTGAGAAAATGGCAGCGCGAAGCCCGAAAGCAGAAGGAAAAAGTAGAGCAACTCACCAAAGAGAAGCGATATTTGGAGGAGCAATATAAGGATACTCGGCGAAGCCTCAGAAAACATCGCGGCTAGAATCAGGAGCTCCAAGAAAGGATGAAAGAAGAGGAGGCTAAGGGAGTTTAAGCTGAACTACTCCATTTGGTTATCGAAGACTTGAAGAAACAGCTGCAGGTGCATAAAGACCATATCCACACTCTCATTGATGATTGGGATTATGAGAAGATCCAATGGGCTGATACTAAGAAAGCCTTGAATGTTGCATTCTTGGGCCGACACTTTTATATTGATCATCTGAAGTACCAGATTCAAAAGGCAGTTTCCAAAGCTCAAGAAATGAAGAATCGCGCTAGGAATCTGAGATCAAGATTCCTCCTAGTAGGAAGGGATGGACAATATCTGCTGGATTTCCTAGATGAGGCGGTGGAGCAATATTGATAGATTAGTATTTTCTTTGGTAGGGTTCAGAAGGAAACATCATCGAAAGGAGGAGTTGAACCACCAACACCCAAATGGCTCAAAATAGTAGAATAGGAACTTGTTTTTTTAATTTTGAATAATGTGTACTCAAAACTTTATGATCTATGAAGTACACTATATTTCGGAATACCACTGGTATTTTACATTTGTATTTGAGCATCCATTTCATCTAAACACCTTGCATTAAAATAAATAATTAACTATAGGAAGTTCAAATGTAGTTGACAAAATTTTGCACCCGTACGAAACTAGCTCTCAAGTCCGTATAATGGATATGGAAAATAGAATGTCTGCCATGGAAGTCAGTTTGACGGGAACACAAGACAAGCTAGAGAAGATGAAGGTGATCTAAAGAATGAAATTACTAGCGCTCAAGAGACTACTGTGCTACAAATAGCAGCTATGCTCAAAAAGAACCCTGAAACTCTTAAGGCCTTTAAATAGGCAAGGACGACAACACCCGCACATGAGGCCCTCAAGGGGAAGGTTGAAGTTTACATCCCTAGAACCTCGATTAATGCCCTGGTAGAGTCCGGGGCAGGTCAAAGTGATGAGCAAGATTTTGAGGTGCCTGACCTCGATGAGCTGGCAAGTTGGAGCCGCTTGGATAAGAAATTAGAAGAATGCTGTGAAAAGCTTGAAGGAACAGTGAAGGCCCTACAGGGAGTTAGTATTCATCGAGGCCTAGATGCTAGAGATCGCAGCCTAGTGACGGACTTGGTTATTCCTCTAAAATTTAAAATACCAAATTTTGAAAAATACGACGGAACCACATGTCCTTCAGCACATTTGACAATGTACTGCAGGAAGATATCATATTACTTGGACAACGAGAAACTACTCATACACTGCTTCAAGGACAGTTTGTCTGGATCAGCAACACGCTGGTATACACAGTTAAATCGAACCAGTATAAAGACATGGTTAGATCTATCACATGCCTTTGTCGAGCAATATAAGCATGTGACGGACATGGTCCCAAACAGAATAGTCCTGCAAGGAATGGAACAGAGAACAAATGAATTTTTCGCCAGAATAGTCCCAAACATGGGCGTGATTTCATTTTCCAACAGCGGCGGCTGTGGAGGATAAAGGAAAACCTCTTCCCAACCATCAAGGTACATGGGTGAATTTCGTATGGGAGAAGAAAGGTAAGCAGGTGAAGATACGATTGGGTGATATTATAACCCTACTATGGTGGGTGTATTCAAAAATGAAGAAAGTTGGAATGTTGGACGAGAATGTTGAGGCACTAACCTCAAGAAATGGGCTCTATTGCAAATATCATAGGAATGGGGGTCATGAAATTCAATGGTGTTCATAATTCAGGCAGCTGGTTCAGAACAAGATGAATAGCGGTGAAGTAGAATTCTTCACAAGGAAAGGTACAAGTGATGTACCTGAAATATGTGCGTCAGATGAATCTCCAATGAGGAGTCTTGCTGAGATTAAGCCCTTGTTCATTAGAACCAAGGTAAAAGCTGGCGAAGGAACGAATAAGACAACCCTGCGATTGGTGATAAGAGCACCAACACCCTTTCCCTACGGTGATAGTAAAAGAGTACCTTGGAATTACGCATGCACCATAGCGACATTAGAAGGCCCATGGCGCACTGAGACCAAGGAAGGAATAGTTAATGAAGTGGGCCATTTTACGAGAAGTGAGAGATCTTATGTACCGCCAGCTGGGGAAGATCGAGATACGGCTAAAAAAAAAGCTCTGAACAAGGAGCTTGGAAAGGACTTTTATGAAGATCGCCTAGATGAGATACTAGAGCCCGCGAAAGAATCTGAGGCACTAGAATTTCTTAAGATTCTTAAGCACAGTGAATACAGTGTAGTGGAATAGCTACATAAGCTCCTAGCACGTATATCAATGCTATCACTGTTGCTAAGTTCTGAAGGACACCGGGAAACATTACTCAGGGTTCTCAACCAAACCTTTGTACCAAAAAAATAACCACTGACAAGCTGGATAGGTTGGTGGGAAACATCGCTGTTGATAATTTCATCTCTTTTAGTGATGAGGAGATCCCCGAGGAAGGAAGAGGCTCATGCAAAGCTCTTCACATTACCACTCGTTGTAAAGGACACATGTTGCTAGGGGTCCTTATGGACAACGGTTCAGCTTTAAATGTTCTGCCTATAGACACATTGAAGAAACTGCTGATAGATGAGTCACATATAAAAGATTATCGAAACACGGTCCGAGCATTCGATGGCAGGCAAAGAGAGGTGTTGGGAAAGATAGAGGTCCCTCTACAGATTGGACCATCTACGTTCGAAGTCAACTTTGTGGTGATAGATATTTGACCAACCTATAGTTGTCTCCTAGGGCGTCCCTAGATTCATACCCAGTCCCGTCCACGTTGCACCAAAAGTTAAAATTCATGGTCGAAGGGCAGTTGATAACTGTTGGTGCAGAAGAAGACGTCATTGCCTCGGTGACGGCTGAAGCTCCTTATATCGAGGTTGATGCAGGGGCATTGGAATGTTTCTTCAGGTCATTGGAACTGGTGGGCGCAACTTTTGTTGCTGAGGGGAGCAGGATTCGAAGGCCAGGCTTGTCCAAGTGCGCGAAGATGCAAGTGAGAGAAACTTTAGGAAAAGGTGCTGAAGCGGGCAAAGGATTTGGGAAATATCACCAAGGTAGGCTGTACCCGGTGACTATTGCTGGGAAGAATGACAGATTTGGATTGGGATTCAAGCCCAATGCGACCCGGAGAAGAGTCGCCATAATGAAGAATCAAGAAAGAAGAAAGAGCAGATTCAAAGGGGTAGATGTCGTATAGGATCCAATAACGTTTCCACCTCTTAATTTTACCTTTAAATCAGGGAGTTCGTGAACCCTGGTTTAACTCAGGATGATAAAGATGTGGATGAGATCGCAAATATGTTTGGCAAAATGAGCAATAATGCGATATTGGAATAACAGGAAGAAGAGGGAAAATATCTGTCAATGATTCGCCCATGTGACGAGCTTAATAATTGGACTGCAGAAGAACTTCCTATAGTTTTTAAGTCACTTTCAGTGTAATTTTCGAAACTAACCCCTTATTTTTAGCCCAAAAAATAGTAGGGGATCACTTATGTAAAAGGGCACATGCTAAATCCTAATGGTTCTCATCTCAATAAAATGCATTTTTGTTTTCAAACCTTGTGCATCAAAGAACAAAAAATTTCATTTTTTTTCTTTCATTTTCTTCTCTTATCCAAATATCGATATATTCCCATTCTTTACAGGTCTCCGGATATCAATGACATAAGTGAAATTGAACCCAAATCGCAAATTAATTTCGAACAGCCCATATGCCTAGAAGGATTTAGAGATCTTGATGTTGAGGGGGATGCCGATATCTCAGAGGATATACTCTGACTGATGAAAAGTGAGGAGAGGCAGATTGTTCCCCACAAAGAGCAGCTGGAAATTGTAAACCTCAGAATCGAAGAGGAAAGGCGCGAAGTGAAGATTGGCACTACGATCACTGCACAGACTCGACAGAGTTTGGTCAAGCTCTTGCACAATTTTAAAGATGTGTTTGCCTGGTCATACCAGGACATGCCAGGTTTGGATACAGACATCGTGGTTCATCGCCTGCCGATAAAGCCAAGGTGTCGACCTGTGCAACAAAATTACGAAGAATGAAGACAGACATGAATTTGAAGACTAAAGATGAGGTGAAAAAATAGTATGACGCCAGTTTCCTGCAAGAAGCTCGTTACTCAGAATGGGTGGCTAACATTGTGAAAGTCCCGAAAAAGGATGGAAATGTTTGCATGTGTGTTGACTACAAGGACCTAAATCGTGCAAGCCTGAAGGATAATTTCCCACTCCCACACATTGACACTCTAGTAGACAATACTGCAGGACATTCATTATTTTCATTCATGGACGGCTTCTCGGGTTACAACCAAATTAAGATGTGCCCTGCGGACATGGAGAAAACCACGTTTGTAACACAATAGGGCACTTTCTGCTACAAGGTGATGTCTTTCGAATTAAAGAATGTCGAGGCAACTTATCAGCGAACCATTGTGAACTTGTTCCATGATATGATTTATCAGGAAATCGAGGTATATGTAGATGACATGATTTCCAAGTCCCGAACAGAGGAGGAACACATCCTGAACTTGGAAAAGCTTTTCAATAGGTTGAGAAAGTTCCAATTGAAGCTCAATCCCACCAAGTGCACATTTGGAGTAACTTCAGGAAAACTTTTAGGCTTCATAGTAAGAAGGAAGGGATAAAAGTAGACCCTGACAAAGTAAAAGCAATACAACAGCTTCCACCTTCGCGAACGCAAAAAAAGGTTCAGGGTTTCTTAGGCAGACTCAATTATATTGCCAGATTCATCTCCCAACTGACAGAAAAATACAATTCAGTGTTCAGACTACTCAAGAAAGAAAATCCCGTAGGGTGGAATGAAGAGTGCCAAATAGCTTTTGAGCAAACTAAGAAACAGTTGATAAATCCACTGGTATTAGTGCCACCAGTCCCAGAAAGGCCTTTAATCCTATACTTGATCATATAAAAAAAATTATTGGGATGCATGCTAGGGCAGCATGATGAGATGGGTAAAAAAGAAAGGGCAATCTATTACTTGAGCAAGAAATTCATAGATTGTGAATCAAGGTATCCCTAGATTGAAAAGATGTGTTGCGCCTTGGTTTGGGCATCAAAAAGGCTCAGGCAGTACCTTTTATACCACACCACATGGTTGATATCTAAGCTCGATCCATTAAAATTTATGATGGAAGCACCGGCTTTATCAGGAAGAGTTGCTCGCTGGCAAATACTGCCAACGGATTTTGACATCCAATACGTCAGTCAAAAGGCGGTAAAAGAAAGTGCCATATCAGACTTTTTGGCAAACCGCACCTCAGGCGATTATGAAGCATTAGACTTTGACTTCCATGATGAACACTTGATGTGTATTACAGCTGAAGATAACCCATGGATTCTTAATTTTGATGGAGCTTCTAATGCATTGGGCCAAGGTATTGGGGCAGTCCTAGTTTCCCCAGAGGGTGATCATTACAACTAGCCGCTTGAAGTTTTTCTGCACCAACAATATGGCAGAGTATGAGGCCTGCATCATGGGATTGCGCGCAGCCATAGAGAAGAAGATCAAGGTCCTCAAAGTCTACGGGGACTCAGCCCTGGTCATCTATCAAATTCATGGAGAATGAGAGACAAATGATTCAAAATTAATTGAGTATCAGAAGCTAGTCCTTGAATTGATCAAAGAATTTGAGGAAGTTACCTTCAATTACCCATCGAGGGAAGAAAATCAAATGCTAGATGCATTGGCCACGTTGTCAGCAACCTTTAGAGCAAGTGAAGATGCAAAAATGATGCTAGTACAAATCCAGGTTTCAAAACTGCCTGCGCATTATTACAATGTAGAGGAGGAGGAGGAGGATGGTCTCCCATGGTACCATGAAATATCGCAGTACATCAAGTTTCAAGAGTATCCAGCTCAAGCAACAGAGAATGACAAAAGAACCCTTCGAAGAATGGCTGCAGGGTATGTTTTGGATGGAGAAACCTTGTATAAAAAAAGCCGAGATCAGGTCCTGATGAGATATGTAGGCGCTAAAGAGGCCCAATTGATTCTTAAAGAAGTTCATGAAGGAGTGTGCGTGACTCATCCTAGTGGGTTTGCCATGGCTAGGCGAATCATGCGAATGGGCTATTACTGGTCTACCATGGAGGGAGACTGCATCAATTATACCCGAAAATGCCATAAATGTCAAATCTATTCTGATAACATACATGCTCCACCATAATCGCTTCATATGATGACCTCTATAGCGACATTTTAGAAAAATAATGATCTTCAACGCTACGGGTTATCCTAAAAACCGTTTTATAATCTCGGCTTAAAAGGATTTCTTTTGAAAGTTCTTTTCTTCGAAAAACTAGTTGAAAACTGGGAGTCGCCACTGACCACTTGGATAAGGTAGGCTGGACACCACAAAACCATAGATTCGTTTCGAAAGGGTTCATGAGTTGGTTACGTGTGGGGAAGGATTAGCACCTCCATCACGCCCGGAGATCGGTACCCAGAATATTTGTTACTTTTAATCGAAGAAAATTGTCAAAATTTGAAAAGAATTTAATTTGGCGACCTTAATTAAAAATTAACCTTAATTGAACGGGCTTTATCAAATTGGTGGGTCCAAATTAATTAGACATTTAATTAATAAGGTTGACGATACGTCAGACCATAGATTAAAACGACATCGAATAAGCCCGACTACCATGTTAATTTATGGTTCGAATCCCGGACATCACCTTTATACATGATGCAAGCATTAAAATATGATGTAATGATTTGGTTAAGTTTTAACTTTACCTTGGGTCGGTTAAGGATTAATTCAAATATTTGGTCAACATCCTTTAAGCTCGGACTGTTGCGACACAAATATCGAAATGAATACATCCCCCTTCTATGATTCAGATTAATTAATGCAAAATTAATTGGCCGTATGAATGACAATTAAGGTATGACAAGCAAAGGCACAAAAAGAAAAGAAAAAAAGTACAAAAGATCCCACGCAAGACCTAACCTATAAAGGTCCAAATTAAGGAAGCTTAATTAGTTCTCTAGTTACTAATTAGGTGTTTCCAAAATTAACCCTAAATCAACTAAACCCGGAAAGAAACTAGATAGCCCTAATAAATCATTGAAGATAATTAATTTGATCAATTTTAGATTGACATCCCAATGAGCCAGGGATACTATTTAAAATGAATCAAGTTAATTAATCACAACTTTAAATTAAACGTCCATCTAGGCCCAATTATCCATTTTATCCTAAAAGGGTAATTAAAGAGCGTGAGCTAGTTTAATGAATTTAACATTTATCCCAATAAGCCAAGGATAAACTTAAATTAATTAAACTAACTTAATAACCCAAAGCCCAAAAGACCAAGAGGCCCAAATTTCTAAACTAAGCCCAAAAAAGAAAGGCCCAAAACATATAAACTCACATATCAGAAGACTGTACCATATTTGAATTTAAAATGCCTAATTATGTGTTTTAAGAAAATTCATGTCATGCGAATTACGAGGAACCCTTACTACCCACATGTCTAAAGTTACATATTTTAAGTCACTTTTTCCTTTTATTTAAAAAGAAATCATATATTATGCATTAAAATACGCACATAATAAGCTTTACATAGGGCAATTATGTATATCGAAACAAATTAACAAACTAGAAGATCTATTAAACAAATCCAAATAGTAAATTGAAACATAAATAAAATAATAACAACATAGACAAATTAAAATAAAATACATGAAAATTAAAGAGAAATTAAACACTGGAATGGACCAAAATACAAAGAAACAAGATTGAAGGGACAAAAGTAAAAAGAGGAGAAAAGCAGGGTGTAACTATAACCCGATGGCAAGCTTAAGGACCTGAACGGTAATTAAAAAAGGTAGAATGGTCTGTATACCGCAATTTTTCCAGGCAGAGGGACCAAAAGGGCTATTTGCCCATGTAGAAGCCCTCACGGCACAAATAGAACTAGGCGAAAGGACTCATAACGTGAATAAACCAAAAATAAAACCGACTTAATATAAAACACAGTTTTATAACATTTTCCTCTTTTGGTTATAATCCTCAGCCTTAAACACTCTATCCGGCCCTCATTATTTTCTAGAACGGGGATGAACACCGCTGTGGTGTTCATCCCCAAACCCAGAAAAAACCTTAAATCCCAAAATTCGGTCGCGCTCCACCGCGTCGGCCGCCTTTCGCTGGCGACCAGCAACCTTCGATACTCCCCCCAAAACACTCATCTCATTTCCCTAAACTCTAATCTAAGCCTATTTTCTATGAAAAACAAAAGGAGATACCTTTCCCCTTTAAAAACCAAAACGAAAAGCCCTGTTTTTTGAAGCAAAACACGAAGAAACACATTTCCCCATGCCGATTCACCATTTGTAACATTGGATGACACTACAAGGCTTCGGAGGGGAAAACAGGCTTTAAAGGTAAAATCTAAACCCTAACTATCTATATGCATGTTTTGAAAGATAATTGTACCTTAGAAATCTGTTTTTTTGTATTACTGGTTGGGATTCTGAATCATCTTTACATGTCTGTTGGGTTTCCTTTTATACCTGAGAGTTACATTTGTTTTAAAACGAAAAGAAAAATTCCTATTGGTTGCCTCTGTTGATAATATGCCTTTTGTTGTCCTTTTGATTTACTGCCGATTTGTTTTCTCTAATGCCTCTACTTTTTGCTTTGCCCGTGAACTATGACACCCAGCTATGGAATAGGGCGGTCAGATAGCGAGCGATGCATGTCCCCTGGAATGTCGTAGCAGACTGACGAGGGGACCAGCGTGAGGAATGACTCAGGGAACTAGAGCCGTTGGATCTGCCAGTGTGGTGGTGGGAGCAGATGATCATTCATCGCGCGTGAGAAACAAAGTGGCAGACGCGCAAGTGGAAGATGAAAGAGTCGCACGTGGATCCTACGCATGCGCGGGGTTCTCTGGAATGTTATGCGCAAATCTCGGCCGTTCGATCATCATCCTGGATCCAATGACCAGGATCAGCTGCGCAAGAAGAGATAGTTAGGGTTTCTGTATTTGGGGCCTTATTGGGCCGATTGTATTTTATTATTATAATTCAACAGTTCAAATAAAAACTTGGGTTTTTATTATTCATTGTGCTTTATCTATTTTACTATTCTATATTTCCAGTTTAGAACATAATACTAATAATAATAATGGTAACCAAGGTATTTATACGGAAATGGTATTAATTATGAATAATAATTTTTTGAGATTTTCTATAATAACAAAGATGTAACATCTAGCAATTGTAGCAATAATACTAGTGGTAGTAATACCAAGCATTGTGTATCTAAAACCCTTATTCGTTAGAAACAAAAGAAGTGGGTTGACCCCCGGATAAAATTAGTGACTACAGCTGTCCCTCTTTGCTTATCCTTGTGGAACAAGAATAAAGCAAAGACCATAAGCACTAATTTTATCTGACTTCCTTGTTGACGATTTACTCCTCCGAAATGGCAATGAGTAAATCTGAATATCTTACTTTCCTGAAGCGGCTAAAGCAAACCATGTACTACTGGTGTGTCTTTCAGAAACGGTGATGAACAGGCCAGCTAGCAAACGACTCATTCCTATGAAATGGTCATGAATGAGTACAAATAACTTGTTTCCCCGAAACGGCCGAAGCAACTCTGGTGGCGCTAATACGACACGTCTTCCCAAAATGGCAGTAGACGAGCCAACCAACCTTCACAGGACTCAATCCTCCAAAACAGCAGTGAATGAATCCAAATTTCCTGCTTCCCCAAAACGGCAGAATGTGAACTGGATAACATGATAATCCAAAGCGGCGGTGAACAAGTCATGCATCCTCAAAATAGAAAAGGGGTTCGTTTTCCTGAGCGGCATAAGCGGGACGACATGTCCCCACCAAAGCGCTAATGATCCAATAGGGTAAATGCATTCTTCTAAAGCGGTATCTTTAGTTCTGAAATCCTAGGGTGATGATTTTGAAATTCTTTGCTCCGAGATCCCTTCTTAGGTTTTTTGCTGCGCTTTGTGCCCCCTTATGGAGTGTCTGATCTTTCCTTTGAACCTGTAAAAAGCTAAATAATTATGGAGGAATGAGTTAGCATGCTCCTGACTTAGGGATGTCTAACTAGGTATGATGCATGAGTGAAGTCAAATTTCTTGGACACTTCCTCTTCTTGGTTCTTTAAATTTAACCCTCTCTTGTTCTTCTCCCCTCCTCTTGGTGATGGCAGTGCTCCATCTCGTACTCAGGTTCGCCCATCATGCCCCTTTTTTCCTTGAGTCCCTAATCTTTTGACCTAGAGTGCCCTCTCAGGTTTTTCTTCGTAGCCCTTTTCTTTTCTTTTTTTCTTTTTCTTTTCATTTTCCTCCCCCATTTTCTTTTCTTTCTCTCTCTTTTTTGTATTTGTTTGTTTGTTTTTTTGTCATATTTTTGTTTTGTTGCTTTTTTTGTTCTTTTAGTTTTTATTTTCCTTCTTTTTTGGAGCCATGCCTCCTACTCCTTAGGTTTTTTACCCTATCCTTGGCGAACTCCTATCTTCTTTTTTGTTTTGGAACAAACCTGCACTTGATAGGTTAAATCATAGTAATGCCGATAAATCCTTTTTTCATGATCTATGTTAATCTATCCGTATGACGTTTGTGAAATATAAAATGGAAATCAGAATGAAGCTTTATTAATATTAAATGTAGTATTGGGACGAGACTATTTTGGCAAGTATGGCAAAAATGAAAAAAAAGAAAGAGATGGTGTCAACTGCATGAATGAAACGGACCCATTGACCTCGGTAGATCTTTTGCTAGCCATTCTAGGTCGTCACTCATGATAAAATGAGAACCGAAGCATAGTCTTCCCTCCAGAACCAGGCCTATCAATCAAATGCCAAAGGTCTTTGTTTATTTGAACCGTCCTTTTTGGATTTTCAATTCAGACCCTCATTTGGCTTTAAGGCGCCCATATTTAGGTTTTCACCTTAAACCCTCATCTTCTTCTTCTTTTTCTTTTTCTCTTTCCTTTTTTTTCTTTTTTTTCTTTTTTTTTTCTTTTTTTTCTTTTTTTTTCTTTTTTTTTCTTTGTTCTTTTCTTTTTTCTCTTATATCTTTTCTATACCTTTTAAGCGTAATACTTCTTGACAGAATCCGAATTGATCGGGTTACCCAATTCTTTTCCATCCATTTCTGCTAAAATTATCGCCCCATCAGAGAAAACCTTTTTCACGACGTAAGGCCCTTCCCAATTTGGCATCCATTTCCCCCAAAAATCTCTTTGATTTACTAGGATCCTTTTGAGTACCAGATCTCTTACTCGAAACTCCCTCGGGTGGACCTTCTTGTTATAAGCCCGTATCATCCTTTTCTGATACATCTAGCCGTGACTAATGGCTTTCAACCTTTTCTCCTCAATAAGGTTAAGTTGATCAATCCTAGCCTGCACCCATTCGACTTCGTCTAATTTGACCTCATTCAAAATTCGGAGCGAGGGGATTTCTATCTCAATAGGTAATAATGCCTCTGTGCCATACACCAAGGAATATGGCGTTGCCCAAGTAGAAGTTCTTATAGAGGTCTGGTAGGCAAACAAGGCAAATGGTAGCCTTTCGTGCCAATCTTTAAAAGTCTTCATGGTCTTAGCTATGATCTTTTTTATATTCTTATTTGTTGCCTCTACCGCTCCATTCATCTTAGGGTGATATACGATAGAATTATGGTGCACGATTCTAAACTGTTCACACACTTCAGTCATCATCTTATTGTTTAGGTTGGAAGCATTATCGGTAACGATTTTTTCGGGTAGACCAAAGCGACATTTGATTTTTTTCTTCAAAAACTTGCAGACCGCCACTCTAGTGATCCTGGCTTAAGAGGCGGCTTCCACCCACTTGGTGAAGTAATCTATGGTTACCAGGATGAACCGATGCCCGTTGGAAGCCTTCGGGTGTATTTGACCAATGACATCCATGCCCCAAGCGGTAAAAGGCCATGGAGAGTTCATGGTGTGAAGTGGAATGGGTGGGGAGTGTATTTTATCGGTATATATCTGACATTTGTGACACTTTTTGGAATAGTAAATGTAATATCCCTCTATAGTTGTCCAAAAGTAGCCATATCTCATTATCTTTCTTTCCATTGAGAATCCACCAGCGTGGGTCCCACATAATTCTCTGTGGACTTCGGCTAGAATAACTTCTGCTTCTTGAGTATCAACACATCTTAATAGTACCTAATCTTTACTTCTTTTGTACAAAATCTCCCCATCAAGGACAAATCCTGACGCTTGCCTTCAGATAGTTCTTTTATTATTGTCATCGGCCTCTTTTGGGTAAGCCTGAAACTTCAGGTATTGAAGGATATCATGGTACCATGGCTTACTATCTTCATCATTTTCCAAATTATAACAATGGGCAGGTACCGCGAAATTCTGCACTTCAATTGACTTTATTTCGGGTGCAGAATTTAAATTGAAAACGGCGGCCAAAGTTGCCAGGGCATCGACCATCTGATTATCCTTCCTTGGCAGGTAAACAAAACTAACTTCTTCGAATTTCTCAGCCAAATCTTAAATTAATTCATAGTACTTGATCAATTTCGGATCTCTAGTTTCCCACTCCTTCCGAAGCTAGTAGATAACTAAGGAGGAGTAGACCCATGGCGCAAGCCTCGTACTCGGCTATGTTGTTAGTGCAGAAAAATTCCAATCTACTGGTAAAGGGGTAGTAGACCTCATAAGGAGAGATCAACACTGCCCCTATTCCATGCCCCAAGGCGTTGGAGGCTCCGTCGAAGTAAAGCCTCTAGGTTTTTCCTTCAGTGGCGGGCTCGTTCTTGAGAATGATACTGATCAAATCTTCATTCGGGAAGTCAAAACCTAAGGGTTCGTAGTCGTCTAAAGCGCGACTTGCCAATAGATCGGCCACTACACTTCCTTTCACCGCCTCCTGATTCACGTAAACAATGTCAAATTCTGACAATAACATCTGCCAATGAACCATCTTCTAGGTGAGCGCTGGTGCCTCCATTAGAAACTTCAATGGGTCCAACCGAGAGAGTAAGTAGGTTGTGTAATACAGCATGTATTGCCTGAGTCGCTTTGTGGCCCATACCAAGGCACATCACAGCTTTTGAACCAAGGGGTATCGTGCTTCACTCTCAGTGAACTTCTTGCTTAAATAATAAATTACCCTTTTTTCTTGCCAGAATCGTCATGTTGACCTAGCACGTAACCCATCGAACTTTCGAATACGGTTAGATACAGGATCAATGGCCTGTCTAGCACTGGAGCCACCAAAATTGGAGCGTTGGTTAGATACTTTTTAATTTTTTCTAACGCTTCTTGATAATCTTCGTCCCAGACTCCCGGGTTGTTCTTTCGAAAAAGTTATATGTAATTCAGTCTTCCTAAGAATCCCCAGACTTCTTTTTTTGTTTAAGGTGGTGGGAGATCTTGGATTGCTCTTACCTTGTCAGGGTCGATCTCGATCCCCTTCTGGCTTACCACAAAACCTAATAGTTTCCCGGATGTAACTGCAAAGGTACACTTGGCAGGGTTGAGCTTCAGCTGGTATTTTCTCAATCTTAGATAGAGTTTTTGTAAATTCTGGATATGCTCCCCTTCGTTTTTTAATTTGGCTATCATGTCATCTATATATACCTCAATTTCTTTGTGTATCGTGTCGTGAAACAGGGTCACCATGGCCCGTTGATAGGTTGCCCCAGCATTTTTTAACCCAAAAGGCATTACCTTGTAACAAAAGGTCCCCCACATGATTAAAAAAATGGTCTTCTCCATGTCTTCGGGGTATATTTTGATTTGGTTATATCCCGAAAAGCCATCCATGAATGAGAACCAAGCATTTTCGGCGGTGTTATCAACCAGGGTGTCGATGTGAGGCAACGAGAAGTTGTCCTTGGGGCTCGCTTTGTTAAGGTCCCTATAATCCACACACATGTGAACCTTCCTGTCTTTTTTAGGTATCAGTACTACATTGGCTAACCACTCCGAGTATTTGGAAACCTTTAGGAATCCCGCTTCAAATTGCTTTTGTACTTCTTCTCTGACTTTCAGCAACATCTCCGCTCTCATCCTCCTATGCTTTTGGTGGACCGGCTTGCATTCTAGCCTGATGGGAAGTTTGTGAACCACAATATCTGTGTTCAAACCTAGCATGTCTCGATATGTCCATACAAACACGCCTTTGAATTCTGAGAGTAATTCCACCAACTTCTTCCTAACCTTTGATGACAACGTACTGCCGATTCTTACTTCTTTCTTTTCCTTTTTAGTCCCCAGGTTCAAGATCTTTACCTGTTCTTGGTGTGGAAGGATTTGTTTTTCTTCTCTTTCCATCATCCTCAACAATTCCTCCAGGACCTCATCATCTTCCACGTCCATTTCTGCCGAGCATGCGGGTAACTCGAAATCTACTTCAGGATTAGGAGGCCCGCATGATTATGAGAGAGCGCATTGGAAATGTAAGGGGAAATTTAAAATTGAATAATGAATAAACAATGAATGAATGAAATGAATGCTATGTTTTCCATTTGAGAATGTGATAAAAAGGCTCATTTTATTAAAAACGGATAGATAGCGACATAGTGGCCTTTTTACAAAAAGATGCACGTTGCTCTTAGGCCGAGAGCAGCGTGGTGGTTCTGGGCATTACTTTGATTCGAGTCTAACAGTCACGAGTATGTCCTTATAGTCACAATTGGTGAGTTCTTCATCTGGAAGACACGAGTGAATTTTGGCCAACGGCTGTTGTTGCACGTAATAAGTGCTCCGCAATTGTGCAAGTGTACACGTCGCAAGTTATAGTATAAAAGATATTGTCTCCACAGGGATTGGTGCCACTTCAAGAATCTAATCTCTTGCACTATAAAAAGTAAAAGAAACACAAGTAGAAGATTATAGGAGTTTAACTAATAACTAATCTAGAAAGCAATAAAGTAAAAAAAACAATGTAATTAAATGAAAGAGATAGGCCAGGTTATCGTGAGTTGAGGTGTGATAGCCGATTGGATCGTCTTGGTAAAAGAGTGCAAGGGCAACTCAGCTGCCGTGGCAACTTGCACAATGGGGTTGCCTCGGCAACTAATCGATGGTTGCCTGGGTGACTAGTTGGGCAACTATTTGGGCATCTGGGCAGCAACCTTCAAGGTTCGGCAGAGTGTTCTTCAATGGTTTCTTCTTATACCTAATTCAAAACTCTAGCTAGTTGTGCATGCCTTGATAATACATCCCTACGTGACTCAAGGGTGAACAAAAACCAATCTTGCGCTCTTCTTAGCCGTTGAAATCCTTAACTTATTCCTAAGCCGGATTAATCTTCACTATCAATAGATTGAATAAAGATCGTATTTATTCGTTTCTTGAATCTAACTCTCCCGATATTAGATAAATAGATGAAGTTACAAGATCCTCTCCTAATTCACTCGCAAACAAGAATAAGAACCAAGAATGAATAAACCTTGAATAGAAAAGTGCAAACTCTTATTACCTAAACAAAATCCAATAGTTTCTCAAAACCACAAGACATAATAACCTTAGCCAAATAGATTTAGTTCATGGCTAGGTTCCAAAGAAACACAAGATAAAGAATCCCTAGCATGAACCTAATTGAACAAGAAAGAAAAAGATGAAGAATGGATAGAGCTTTGTCGAAATCCTCCTTGCTCTTTATGTTATCGAAAATTCTCTCTTCTCTTCCCCTTAGATTTGACGGCTTGGTGATCTATTTATAGGGCTAGGTCAAAGTCCTTCTTTGAGGAGGAAGTTAAGTTGAAATTAAATTATCTTTAAAGAATATAATTCTTTATTATAATTATATTCCTTCTAGAACTTCTCCTATCTTTTTGGAATTTAATTCTTCTTTAACCTCTTCATGGAAATCAAACTCCTTTGGGATTTAGCTTTGCTCCATATCATCTTGGGCTTGTTTAGCCATCAATTTCGACTACCATATCACCTTATTCTTTGTCGACAATTGCCCTAGCAACTGCTCGACGTCTCCTTCATGCATTGCCCTGCAACTAGCTTGGCATCTCCTTCATGCATTGCCCTAGCAACTAGCTCTAGCCTTGCTTTGGCAAGTGATCCTGCACATACACACAAAACACACCAAAGCAACATATTTTCTCACAAAAACAACCAAGTTATGCAATCAAGCTCAACGATGGAAGGAAACATGGATTAATGCATGAATGACTAATTATGTAGCTAATATTAGCCTAAGTCTAACAATAATATGAGTAAAAAGGGTAAGAAAAATAATACTTTTGAACACTTATCACACCCCCAAACTCGAACTATTGCTTGTCCTCAAGCAATGCAAACTAATAATTACCTGCCAAAACTTCAATTTTCACAAACTTAGCTTTGAACTTGATTTCAATTCTCAGAACCGGGGCACAAAGTATGATTGGCTTTTCATTTTTCGGAAAACTTAGGAGTTACTCGGAATCAAACTATAATGCTTGTGAGTGTGTGCGGAGTTGTGTGCAAGTTGATTTTTTGGAATCTATGCAAACAAGAGGTTTTCAAATTCCTTCATTGGGTTCTTTTTAACATGTTTTAACTAGAGCCGTTTTTGGGCACCTCTAGTGTTTTGTTTTTAGTTTTCTTAAGTTAATTGATTTATTCGACTAGAGCAGGTTTTGGGCACCTCTAGCGATTAATTTTTAGCACATACTAGAGCCAATTTCGGCCACCTCTAGCGATCCATTTTTTATCACATGCTAGAGCCAATTTTGGGCACCTCTAGCATTCATCCAATTTTTATTCTAATCCCCCAATTTGTTAGTTATCAACCTAAGTTCACTATAATTCCTTAAATCAATCAAACCACAACAGTGTTTCATCAAATTTAGCATTATAGTAAAATTCTAAGTTTTTCCATGGTTATCCTAGAATAAAAATTTTATCAATTAAGTGCATTGGCAAAGTCATCATCGGATATTCATCAAATCTAAGCAATTCTTGTTCCAACTAAAAGCATGGCAAACAATTTATGTATCCTAAATGCAATACTTAAGATGAATGCAACTAAACATGGTAACTACTAATAACAATACCCACCCAAACTCGAGTGAGGCATTGACCTCAATGCATGCATTAAAGAAAAATAAAAATAACGAAAAATAAAATGCAAACGAGGACTTACTCTGAGAGTTCGTCGTCGTGGATGATTCATTTTCTTTTGGTCGGTGTATTGATTCTCTTGCTTGAATGCGATGGTTGTTTCCTTGTTGCCAATGGTGGAATTGATCCTCGTACGGGGTTGTCCTCATCGTCCTCTTCATCAATGTCATTGGCTTTCTGCTTGGAGGATTCAATTGGTGCGGTCTTTGTTGGTACAATGGAGGACTCGTCCGAATCTGAAAAATTAGACAATGATTCTGTACGAGTTGATTCGGGCATAGGTGCTTCACCTTTGGCTTTTGCAGTGGTTGTCGGGACGTTTTTAGCTTCTGTTGCCGTGGCATCTTCAGGGTTGGTTGTCGTGGCAAGTAGTCGGTAGTGAATTTCCTTAGCATGGTGGTTGTGAGTATTTGTTGTGGAAAGAAAAACAAAGAAAACCTGGAAACTAAAGATAATGAAGAAAAATAAAATACTCCTAAAAAATAAAAATAAAAAGAAAAAAAATATTGAAAGGAGAACATGCTCATGCATCTCCTAAAATGACTACTTCTTTGTTACGTTCCACATGGGCACCATAGTAGTGCTTTAATCTTTGTCCATTAACTTTGAATTCATGTTTGTCATTGATGGACTTGATTATCAGGCACCATGGGAGAATGGTTTTACAACTTCGAATGGTCCCGACCATCTTGATTTCAGCTTTCCCGGAAAAGTTTTAGCCGAGAATTGAATAAGAGCACTAGTTGCCCTGGTGTGAATTGCCGCGGCAATAGTTTCTTGTCATGCCATTGCTTTGTTTTCTCCTTGTAGATTCGTGCATTGTTATAGGCGAGTGCACGGAATTCTTCTATCTCATTGAGGTCCAACAAACGCTTTTTTCTGACACTTTCCCAATCCATATTCACGGACTTGATTGCCCAATATGCCTTGTGTTCGATTTCCACCGGTAGATGGCATGTTTTGCCATAGACAAGTCGAAAGGGGGACATACCTAAGGGTGTTTTGAATATAGTACGATATGCCCTAAGTCGTCATCTAGTCTTAATGACCAATCCTTCCTAGAGGACTTACAACTTTCTCGAGTATACCCTTCAATTCCCGGTTGGAAATTTCTGCGCTGCCCGTTGGTTTATGGGTGATATGCATGACAATCTTGTGTGATACGCCGAAGCGTTGCAACATCTTGGCAATAAGTCTGTTGTCAAAATGATTGCCTTCACATCGATAATTGCTCTCGGCATCCCAAACCGTAAATATATTTTTTCTGCAAGAATCGCTGCACGGTCTTGGAATCGTTGTTGGGAATCAGAGCTGCCTCAACCCATTTAGACACGTAGTTGACGGAAAGTAGAATGTAGAGGTTGCCGAATGAAGATGGAAAATGCCCCATAAAATTGATCTCCCATACATCGAACAATTCCACCTTGATGATGTTTTGGAGCGGCATCGCATATCGTCTAGAGATATTGCCCGTCCCTCCGCAACGATCACATTGCTTGTAAAAGACTTGGGCATCTTTGTACAATGTTGGCCAATACAAGCGGGATTGCAAAACTTTGGCATGCGATATTTAGTTCCTCCAAAATGTCCTCCATAGGGTGAAGAGTGGCATTGCCGAGTACATTCTCGCTTTTTTCGAGACACATCAACGATAACCTGATCTGCATATTGTTTAAACAAAAGAGGCTCGTCCCAAAAGTAATGCTTAACATCATGGCGAAACCGCTTCTTCCCTTGGTGAGTAAGACCATAAGGTAAAATACCACAAACAAGGAAATTAACTAAATCCGCATACCAGGGTATTGCCGAGGCATGTGCTGCCGTGGAGACTGATCCCAAAATTGTAGAGTCGTGCGCGTCAAGGGCTGTCGAAGCATCGAGGGTTACCGAGGCGTGCGCATTAAGGGCTACCGAGGCGTCGAGGGTTGCCGAGGCATGCGCATCCATGGTTGTCGAGGCATGCGCGTCAAGGGCTGCTGCGGTGTCGAGAGTTGCCGAGGCATGCGCGTTAAGGGCTACCGAGGCGTCGAGGGTTGCCGAGGCAACTAAAAGTTGTTCATCCGGGAATGCATCGCATATCTCTAGATCCGCGTCCTCTTCCCTATTGCGTTCTAAATGTGATAAGTGATCGACCACTTGATTTTCTGTTCCTGTACTTAATTTCAATATCAAATTCTTGTAAAAGTAATATCCAATGAATCAAACGAGGTTTGGCATCCTTTTTAGTAAATATATATTTGATTGCCGAATGGTCCGTATGAACAATTACCTTTGTACCAATCAAATAGGATCGGAACTTGTCAAATGCGAAAACTACAGCTAGTAACTCTTTCTCCGTTGTTGTGTAATTCACTTGAGCACTATTAAGAGTTTTACTAGCGTAGTATATCACATGGAAGGTCTTACCTGTGCGTTGGCCTAGGACTGCTCCTACCGCAAAATCACTTGCATCACACATGAGCTCAAAAGGTAGCGTCCAATCTGGTGGAACGACAATGGGTGTCGAGGTAAGCTTTTCCTTTAGGGTTTCGAATGCTTGGGTGCAAGAATCATCAAAATCGAAGACTTTATCCTGTTCAAGCAAATTGCACAAGGTTTTAGTGATTTTAGAAAAATTATGAATGAACCTCCTATAAAAACTGCATGTCCAAGAAAGCTTCAATTCCTTTAACCAACTTGGTGGGGTAATCTCTCGATCACGTCCACCTTGGCTTTGTCTACTTCAATTCCTTGGATGAAATCTTGTGGCCGAGCACTATTCCTTCATCTACCATAAAATGGCACTTCTCCCAATTGAGGACTAAATCGCTTTCTTCACATCTTGCCAACACTTTCTCTAAATTGTCGAGGCGGTTGTCGGGTTATTACCAAAACCAGAAAAAATCATCCATGAAGATCTCAATGAAGTCTTCGACCATGTCCGAAAAGAGTGCCATCATGCATCTTTGGAAGGTTGTCGGGGCATTACACAAATCCGAACGGCATCCTTCGGAAAGCATAAGTATCGTATGGGCATGTAAAGGTTGTCTTTTCTTGATCTTTTGGTGCTATGGCATTTTGATTGTAACCTGAATAACCATCAAGAAAACAATAAAAGGGTTTACCTGCAAGACGGTCAAGCATTTGATCAATAAAGGGTAATGGGAAGTGATCTTTCCTAATGGCTTTGTTTAGTTTTTGATATATCCATACAAACCCTCCAACCGGTCATAGTCCTGGTTGGAATGAGTTCATTGTTTTCATTACTTACCACCATTATACCTCCCTTTTTCGGTACACATTATACCGGACTTACCCATGTACTATCAGAGATAGGGTATATAATGCCAGCGTCAAGCCACTTGATGATTTCTTTCATTACAACCCCTTTCATGGCATGATTCAGTCTCCTCTGGGCCTTAATTGAAGGTTTGTGATCATCTTCCAACAAAATCTTGTGCATGCACACTGCCGGGCTAATTCCCTTCAAGTCGGCAATTGTCTACCCTATTGCCTTCTTGTGTAGCATCAACATTTTGATCAGCTTCTTTTCCTGCTCAGGCTGTAACTTAGAAGAAATAATTACAGGAAATGTATTATTGGTTCCTAAGTATGGATATTTTAGTTGCTCTAGCAACTGTTTCAACTTAAGAATCGGTGGTTATTCAATAGAGGGCTTTTCGAGCTTACCTTCCTTACCTGAGTAATATAGTGGTTCAAAGTATGTACCTGGTCGATTGACTAGCCAGTTTGCCTCTTCTTGTTGTTCCTCATTGATCGGTTCTTCATACTCCTCAGGTTTCTCTTGATCAGCAATGTAGTTGCCGAGGCAACTAAATTCCTCGTCGAAGTTAAACTTTGTCGTGGCATGAAGAAGTTGGCATTCTTCTAGATCATCGGCATGCCTTAGTGTTTGGAACACATTTAGTTTAACTTGCTGGTCATTCACCCTCATCGTGAGTTCTCCCTTTTCAACATCGATCAATGTTCTCCCTGTTGCTAGGAATGGTCTCCCGAGAATGATAGGTGTATGCTCATCTGCTTCATAATCCAAAATAATAAAGTCAACAGGAAAGATAAATTTATCAACTTTTACCAGTATGTCCTCGATTTTTCCCTCTGGATGCACATAGGATCTGTCGGCTAGCTGTAGCATAACTATTGTAGGTCTTGCCTTCCCGATTCCTAGTTTCTGGAAAACCGATTTAGGCATCAAGCTTATGCTAGCCTTTATGTCGCATAATATTTTCCCGACATAGTGGTTTCCAATGGAATAGGGTATTGTGAAACTTCTGGGATCCTTCAACTTGGGTGGCATACGATTGTGCAACATGGCCATGCATCCCTCTTCATGAAGCAATCGTTTCAAACTCTCCTAGCCTTGTTCTCTTGGACACAGTGTCTTTAAGAAACTTGCCATAGTTCGGCATTTGTTCAATTGCTTCCACCAATGGCAAGTTGATGTGGACTTGTTTTAGGATATCAAGAAACTTCTTGAATTAATATTCTTGCTTTTGTCGCTAAATTTTTTTGTGGGAATGGTGGTGGGAGTCGGATATCTTCGATCATTTCATTGGTTTAAAACCTGATTGATGCATTGTTGGGACAAATGGAGTTGCTGAGGCATCATCAACTGGGGTTGCCATGGCGTACCTATCGTCGGTTGATGAGGCATGCTTATCGCCGGTTGTCGAGGCATGCTCATCGTCGGCTGCCGAGGCATGCTTATTTTCGGTTGCCACGGCAATTCCTGGTTCAGCATCTGAGGCTTTGCCGCTAGGTTCGTCTTGATCTTTTTGTGGAGTTTTGTTTGATGAGCGGGCTTGAGCCTCTTTAAGTTGTTGGCCACTTCTAGTGGTGATCGCCTTACATTGCTCATGGCCAGTTCCTCTTGCGACTTCAGTATTGCTAGGTAAACCTCATTGGGGTCTAGTATTCAGGTTTTGAGCAAATTGTCCTACTTGATTTTCCAATGATTTGATTGCCGCCTCTTGGTTTTACAATCTCATCTCGGTCTTGTTAATAAAAGCATCAGTTCTTTTTATAAAGTTACTATTCTCAGCCATATAAGATTCAGTTTTCATCATAAAAGTATTTAGAGAATTTTCCAAAGAAGTAGATGTTGTCGGTTTTGTCTTTGCGCAATCAATTGCCCCGCATATTCTCACGGAATCTCGATGCTTGTGCATTCTGATTGTTCTGGTTTAGAGCATTGTTGGGATTACTCCATGAAAAATTCGGGTGCTTCTTCCAAGCTAGATTGTATGTATTGGACATCACATTGTTGTTCCGGTTGTAATTCCCCACATAGAAGCTGGATTCCGAATTTTGCATACATTCAAAAGAATCATGGTTACCACCACATAACTCACAAAAAGAACATATTACATTGACCTCATGTGTGTTGTTTGGTTTCGCATGTTCGACCATCTTGGTTAAAGTGGCCAATTGTGCCGAAATTGAGTCCGATGATCCTAGTTCATGTATTGTGGCTAGGCGCCTAACTCCTCCTCTTCTAGTAGAGGGGAATTGATAGTCATTCTTGGAAAGCCTGCTTAGAATTTGCATTGCATCCTCCTCAACGACTTATCTAGGAGTATGTCTTTTACCGAGGCATCTAGCATCATCCTTGTTGGTGTATTCACGGCGTTGTAAAACATTGTTACTTGTGTCCACACCGAAATCCGTATAGGGGCATTTGTGTAGAAGTTCTCTATATCGCTCTCAAGCCTCGTACATGGATTCATCATCTGTCTACCGAAAAGAAGTAATGTCGTTCTGAAACTTATCAGTCAAATTTGTAGCATTAAACCGAGTGAGGAAATCACGACAAAGATCGGTCCAAGATCCTATTGATCCAGCAGGAATGCTATTCAACCATGCTTTCGCCTATCCTCAATGAATAGGGAATAATCTTAATCGTAAAACATCGGGGTGACTCCGTGTATTTTGAACGAGTTGCAAATCTCGAGGAAAGATTTAAGATGTTGTCGTGCATCTTCAGTTTCTGTGCCGCCAAATTGACCAATTGTGTTGGTCATATTAAACATCACCAGTTTCAACCCAAAGTGGTCGGCTTCAATTTCAGGTGCGACAACTCCGGATTAAGTCCATCAAGATCTTCTTCAAGATAGTCTTGAATAGTTCTATTTCGCAAAGAATCACTCCTCCTTCTTTGGAACATCTTGATTCATATTGCTTTCTTGATTAGCCATTGCTACTCTTAACCTTCGTCTAAGTTTTTGCAAGGTTCGCTCGATTTACGGATCAAAGGGATATTCTGTGTAATCGGTCTCGCCTGGTCATATACCAATGCAAAACCAAAGTTTGTTAGCCCTTTGAATTTTAAACAAGAAAAATAAAAATTACAAGAAAATAAAAACAAAGTCGCTATTGCCAATCCCGCAACGGCGCCAAAAACTTGTTGCGCTGTAATAAGTGCTCCGCAATTGTGCAAGTGTACATGTTGCAAGTTATAGTATAAAAGATATCGTCTCCACATGGATTGGTGCCACTTCAAGAATCTAATTCCTTGCACTATAAAAAGGAAAAGAAACACAATTAGAAGATTATAGGAGTTTAACTAATAACTAATCTAGAAAGCAATAAAGTAAAAAAAAACGATGTAATTAAATGAGAGAGATAGGCCAGGTTATCGTGAGTTGAGGTGTAATAGCCGATTGGATCGCCTTGGTAAAAGAGTGCAAGGGCAACTCAATTGCCGTGGCAACTTTCACAACGGGGTTGCCTTGGCAACTAATCGATGGTTGCCTCGGCGACTAATTGGGCAACTAGTTGGGCATCCGGGCAACAACCTTCAAGGTTCGGCAGAGCGTTCTTCAATGGTTTCTTCTTATCCCTAAGTTGAAACTCTAGTTACTTGTGCATGCCTTGATAATACATCCTCACGTGAATCAAGGGTGAACAACAACCAATATTGCGCTCTTCTTAGCCGTTGAAATCCTTAACTTATTCCTAAGCCGGATTAATCTTCACCATCAATAGATTGAATAAAGATCATATTCATTCGTTTTCTTGAATCTAACTCTCCCGATATTAGATAAATAGATGAAGTTACAAGATCCTCTCCTAATTCACTCGCAAACAAGAATAAGAACCAAGAATGAATAAACCTTGAATAGAAAAGTGCAAACTCTTATTACCTAAACAAAATCCAATAGCAAATAGATTTAGTTCATGGCTAGGTTCCAAAGAAACACAAGATAAAGAATCCTAGCATGAACCTAATTGAACAAGAAAGAAAAAGATGAAGAATGGATAGAGCTTTGTCGAAATCCTCCTTGCTCTTTATGTTATCGAAAATTCTCTCTTCTCTTCCCCTTAGATTTGACGGCTTGGTGATCTATTTATAGGGCTAGGTCAAAGTCCTTCTTTGAGGAGGAAGTTAAGTTGAAATTAAATTATCTTTAAAGAATATAATTCTTTATTATAATTATATTCCTTCTAGAACTTCTCCTATCTTTTTGGAATTTAATTCTTCTTTAACCTCTTCATGGAAATCAAACTCCTTTGGGATTTAGCTTTGCTCCATATCATCTTGGGCTTGTTTAGCCATCAATTTCGACTACCATATCACCTTATTCTTTGTCGACAATTGCCCTAGCAACTGGCTCGACGTCTCCTTCATGCATTGCCCTGGCAACTAGCTTGGCATCTCCTTCATGCATTGCCCTAGCAACTAGCTCTAGCCTTGCTTTGGCAAGTGATCCTGCACATACACACAAAACACACCAAAGCAACATATTTTCTCACAAAAACAACCAAGTTATGCAATCAAGCTCAACGATGGAAGGAAACATGGATTAATGCATGAATGACTAATTATGTAGCTAATATTAGCCTAAGTCTAACAATAATATGAGTAAAAAGGGTAAGAAAAATAATACTTTTGAACACTTATCACACCCCCAAACTCGAACTATTGCTTGTCCTCAAGCAATGCAAACTAATAATTACCCGCCAAAACTTCAATTTTCACAAACTTAGCTTTGAACTTGATTTCAATTCTCGAACAGGGCACAAAGTATGATTGGCTTTTCATTTTTCGAAAAACTTAGGAGTTACTCGGAATCAAACTATAATGCTTGTGAGTGTGTGCGAGTTGTGTGCAAGTTGATTTTTTTGAATCTATGCAAACAAGAGGTTTTCAAATTCCTTCATTGGGTTCTTTTTAACATGTTTTAACTAGAGCCGTTTTTGGGCACCTCTAGTGTTTTGTTTTTAGTTTTCTTAAGTTAATTGATTTATTCGACTAGAGCAGTTTTGGGCACCTCTAGCGATTAATTTTTAGCACATACTAGAGCCAATTTCGCCACCTCTAGCGATCCATTTTTTATCACATGCTAGAGCCAATTTTGGGCACCTCTAGCATTCATCCAATTTTTATTCTAATCCCCCAATTTGTTAGTTATCAACCTAAGTTCACTATAATTCCTTAAATCAATCAAACCACAACAGTGTTTCATCAAATTTAGCATTATAGTAAAATTCTAAGTTTTTCCATGGTTATCCTAGAATAAAAATTTTATCAATTAAGTGCATTGGCAAAGTCATCATCGGATATTCATCAAATCTAAGCAATTCTTGTTCCAACTAAAAGCATGGCAAACAATTTATGTATCCTAAATGCAATACTTAAGATGAATGCAACTAAACATGGTAACTACTAATAACAATACCCACCCAAACTCGAGTGAGGCATTGACCTCAATGCATGCATTAAAGAAAAATAAAAATAACGAAAAATAAAATGCAAACGAGGACTTACTCTGAGAGTTCGTCGTCGTGGATGATTCATTTTCTTTTGGTCGGTGTATTGATTCTCTTGCTTGAATGCGATGGTTGTTTCCTTGTTGCCAATGGTGGAATTGATCCTCGTACGGGGTTGTCCTCATCGTCCTCTTCATCAATGTCATTGGCTTTCTGCTTGGAGGATTCAATTGGTGCGGTCTTTGTTGGTACAATGGAGGACTCGTCCGAATCTGAAAAATTAGACAATGATTCTGTACGAGTTGATTCGGGCATAGGTGCTTCACCTTTGGCTTTTGCAGTGGTTGTCGGGACGTTTTTAGCTTCAGTTGCCGTGGCATCTTCAGGGTTGGTTGTCGTGGCAAGTAGTCGGTAGTGAATTTCCTTAGCATGGTGGTTGTGAGTATTTGTTGTGGAAAGAAAAACAAAGAAAACCGAAACTAAAGATAATGAAGAAAAATAAAATACTCCTAAAAATAAAAAAAAAAAAGAAAAAAATATTGAAAGGAGAACATGCTCATGCATCTCCTAAAATGACTACTTTTTGTTACGTTCCACATGGGCACCATAGTAGTGCTTTAATCTTTGTCCATTAACTTTGAATTCATGTTTGTCATTGATGGACTTGATTATCAGGCACCATGGGAGAATGGTTTTACAACTTCGAATGGTCCCGACCATCTTGATTTCAGCTTTCCCGGAAAAGTTTTAGCCGAGAATTGAATAAGAGCACTAGTTGCCCTGGTGTGAATTGCCGCGGCAATAGTTTCTTGTCATGCCATTGCTTTGTTTTCTCCTTGTAGATTCGTGCATTGTTATAGGCGAGTGCACGGAATTCTTCTATCTCATTGAGGTCCAACAAACGCTTTTTTCTGACACTTTCCCAATCCATATTCACGGACTTGATTGCCCAATATGCCTTGTGTTCGATTTCCACCGGTAGATGGCATGTTTTGCCATAGACAAGTCGAAAGGGGGACATACCTAAGGGTGTTTTGAATATAGTACGATATGCCCTAAGTGCGTCATCTAGTCTTAATGACCAATCCTTCCTAGAGGGACTTACAACTTTCTCGAGTATACCCTTCAATTCCCGGTTGGAAATTTCTGCTTGCCCGTTGGTTTATGGGTGATATGCCGCGACAATCTTGTGTGATACGCCGAAGCGTTGCAACATCTTGGCAATAAGTCTGTTGTCAAAATGATTGCCTTCGTCACTGATAATTGCTCTCGGCATCCCAAACCGTGTAAATATATTTTTCTGCAAGAATCGTTGCACGGTCTTGGAATCGTTGTTGGGAACTGTAGCTGCCTCAACCCATTTAGACACGTAGTTGACGGAAAGTAGAATGTAGAGGTTGCCGAATGAAGATGGAAAATGCCCCATAAAATTGATCTCCCATACATCGAACAATTCCACCTTGATGATGTTTTGGAGCGGCATCGCATATCGTCTAGAGATATTGCCCGTCCTCTGGCAACGATCACATTGCTTGTAAAAGACTTGGGCATCTTTGTACAATGTTGGCCAATACAAGCCGGATTGCAAAACTTTGGCCGCGGTACGAGTTCCTCCAAAATGTCCTCCATAGGGTGAAGAGTGGCATTGCCGGAGTACATTCTGCTTTTTCAGAGACACATCAGCGTATAACCTGATCTGCATATTGTTTAAACAAAAGAGGCTCGTCCCAAAAGTAATGCTTAACATCATGGCGAAACCGCTTCTTCCCTTGGTGAGTAAGACCATAAGGTAAAATACCACAAACAAGGAAATTAACTAAATCCGCATACCAGGGTATTGCCGAGGCATGTGCTGCCGTGGAGACTGATCCCAAAATTGTAGAGTCGTGCGCGTCAAGGGCTGTCGAAGCATCGAGGGTTACCGAGGCGTGCGCATTAAGGGCTACCGAGGCGTCGAGGGTTGCCGAGGCATGCGCATCCATGGTTGTCGAGGCATGCGCGTCAAGGGCTGCTGCGGTGTCGAGTTGCCGAGGCATGCGCGTTAAGGGCTACCGAGGCGCCGAGGGTTGCCGAGGCAACTAAAAGTTGTTCATCCGGGAATGCATCGCATATCTCTAGATCCGCGTCCTCTTCCCTATTGCGTTCTAAATGTGATAAGTGATCGACCACTTGATTTTCTGTTCCTGTACTTAATTTCAATATCAAATTCTTGTAAAAGTAATATCCAATGAATCAAACGAGGTTTGGCATCCTTTTTAGTAAATATATATTTGATTGCCGAATGGTCCGTATGAACAATTACCTTTGTACCAATCAAATAGGATCGAACTTGTCAAATGCGAAAACTACAAACTAGTAACTCTTTCTCCGTTGTTGTGTAATTCACTTGAGCACTATTAAGAGTTTTACTAGCGTAGTATATCACATGGAAGGTCTTACTCGCGTGCGTTGGCCTAGGACTGCTCCTACCGCAAAATCACTTGCATCACACATGAGCTCAAAAGGTAGCGTCCAATCTGGTGGAACGACAATGGGTGTCGAGGTAAGCTTTTCCTTTAGGGTTTCGAATGCTTGGGTGCAAGAATCATCAAAA
Source organism: Hibiscus mutabilis (assembly GCA_019671005.1). Lineage (NCBI taxonomy): Eukaryota > Viridiplantae > Streptophyta > Magnoliopsida > Malvales > Malvaceae > Hibiscus > Hibiscus mutabilis. The sequence goes on from CM033715.1 coordinate 71,582,502, forward strand.
TCGAAGACTTTATCCTGTTCAAGCAAATTGCACAAGGTTTTAGTGATTTTAGAAAAATTATGAATGAACCTCCTATAAAAACCTGCATGTCCAAGAAAGCTTCGAATTCCTTTAACCGAACTTGGTGGGGGTAATCTCTCGATCACGTCCACCTTGGCTTTGTCTACTTCAATTCCCTTGGATGAAATCTTGTGGCCGAGCACTATTCCTTCATCTACCATAAAATGGCACTTCTCCCAATTGAGGACTAAATCAGTTTCTTCACATCTTGCCAACACTTTCTCTAAATTGTCGAGGCAGTTGTCGAAGTTATTACCAAAACCAGAAAAATCATCCATGAAGATCTCAATGAAGTCTTCGACCATGTCTGAAAAGAGTGCCATCATGCATCTTTGGAAGGTTGTCGGGGCATTACACAATCCGAACGGCATCCTTCGGAAAGCATAAGTATCGTATGGGCATGTAAAGGTTGTCTTTTCTTGATCTTTTGGTGCTATGGCATTTTGATTGTAACCTGAATAACCATCAAGAAAACAATAAAAGGGTTTACCTGCAAGACGGTCAAGCATTTGATCAATAAAGGGTAATGGGAAGTGATCTTTCCTAATGGCTTTGTTTAGTTTTTGATAATCCATACAAACCCTCCAACCGGTCATAGTCCTGGTTGGAATGAGTTCATTGTTTTCATTACTTACCACCATTATACCTCCCTTTTTCGGTACACATTATACCGGACTTACCCATGTACTATCAGAGATAGGGTATATAATGCCAGCGTCAAGCCACTTGATGATTTCTTTCATTACAACCCCTTTCATGGCATGATTCAGTCTCCTCTGGGCCTTAATTGAAGGTTTGTGATCATCTTCCAACAAAATCTTGTGCATGCACACTGCCGGGCTAATTCCCTTCAAGTCGGCAATTGTCTACCCTATTGCCTTCTTGTGTAGCATCAACATTTTGATCAGCTTCTTTTCCTGCTCAGGCTGTAACTTAGAAGAAATAATTACAGGAAATGTATTATTGGTTCCTAAGTATGGATATTTTAGTTGCTCTAGCAACTGTTTCAACTTAAGAATCGGTGGTTATTCAATAGAGGGCTTTTCGAGCTTACCTTCCTTACCTGAGTAATATAGTGGTTCAAAGTATGTACCTGGTCGATTGACTAGCCAGTTTGCCTCTTCTTGTTGTTCCTCATTGATCGGTTCTTCATACTCCTCGTGTTTCTCTTGATCAGCAATGTAGTTGCCGAGGCAACTAAATTCCTCGTCGAAGTTAAACTTTGTCGTGGCATGAAGAAGTTGGCATTCTTCTAGATCATCGGCATGCCTTAGTGTTTGGAACACATTTAGTTTAACTTGCTGGTCATTCACCCTCATCGTGAGTTCTCCCTTTTCAACATCGATCAATGTTCTCCCCATTGCTAGGAATGGTCTCCGAGAATGATAGGTGTATGCTCATCCGCTTCATAATCCAAAATAATAAAGTCAACAGAAAGATAAATTTATCAACTTTTACCAAGATGTCCTCGATTTTTCCCTCCGGATGCACATAGGATCCGGCTGCTAGTCAGAGCATAACTATTGTAGGTCTTGCCTTCCCGATTCCTAGTTTCTGGAAAACCGATTTAGGCATCAAGCTTATGCTAGCCTTTATGTCGCATAATATTTTCCCGACATAGTGGTTTCCAATGGAATAGGGTATTGTGAAACTTCTGGGATCCTTCAACTTGGGTGGCATACGATTGTGCAACATGGCCATGCATCCCTCTGTTGCGGCAACTGTTTCAAACTCTCCTAGCCTTGTTCTCTTGGACACAGTGTCTTTAAGAAACTTGCCATAGTTCGGCATTTGTTCAATTGCTTCCACCAATGGCAAGTTGATGTGGACTTGTTTTAGGATATCAAGAAACTTCTTGAATTAATATTCTTGCTTTTGTCGCTTAAATTTTTGTGGGAATGGTGGTGGGAGTCGGATATCTTCGATCATTTCATTGGTTTAAAACCTGATTGATGCATTGTTGGGACAAATGGAGTTGCTGAGGCATCATCAACTGGGGTTGCCATGGCGTACCTATCGTCGGTTGATGAGGCATGCTTATCGCCGGTTGTCGAGGCATGCTCATCGTCGGCTGCCGAGGCATGCTTATTTTCGGTTGCCACGGCAATTCCTGGTTCAGCATCTGAGGCTTTGCCGCTAGGTTCGTCTTGATCTTTTTGTGGAGTTTTGTTTGATGAGCGGGCTTGAGCCTCTTTAAGTTGTTGGCCACTTCTAGTGGTGATCGCCTTACATTGCTCATGGCCGTTCCTCTTGCGACTTGATATTGCTAGGTAAACCTCATTGGGGTCTAGTATTCGTGTTTTGAGCAAATTGTCCTACTTGATTTTCCAATGATTTGATTGCCGCCTCTTGGTTTTACAATCTCATCTCGGTCTTGTTAATAAAAGCATCGATTCTTTTTATAAAGTTACTATTCTCAGCCATATAAGATTCAGTTTTCATCATAAAAGTATTTAGAGAATTTTCCAAAGAAGTAGATGTTGTCGGTTGTTGTTTGAATCAACTGTTGCCACATATTCTCACGAATCTCGATGCTTGTGCATTCTGATTGTTCTGGTTTAGAGCATTGTTGGGATTACTCCATGAAAAATTCGGGTGCTTCTTCCAAGCTAGATTGTATGTATTGGACATCACATTGTTGTTCCGGTTGTAATTCCCCACATAGAAGCTGGATTCCGAATTTTGCATACATTCAAAAGAATCATGGTTACCACCACATAACTCACAAAAAGAACATATTACATTGACCTCATGTGTGTTGTTTGGTTTCTGCATGTTCTGGACCATCTTGGTTAAAGTGGCCAATTGTGCCGAAATTGAGTCTGATGATCCTAGTTCATGTATTGTGGCTAGGCGTCTAACTCCTCCTCTTCTAGTAGAGGGGAATTGATAGTCATTCTTGGAAAGCCTGTTTAGAATTTGCATTGCATCCTCTGGCGACTTATCTAGGAGTATGTCTTTTACCGAGGCATCTAGCATCATCCTTGTTGGTGTATTCACGGCGTTGTAAAACATTGTTACTTGTGTCCACACTGGGAATCCGTATAGGGGGCATTTGTGTAGAAGTTCTCTATATCGCTCTCAAGCCTCGTACATGGATTCATCATCTGTCTACCGAAAAGAAGTAATGTCGTTACGAAACTTATCAGTCAAATTTGTAGCATTAAACCGAGTGAGGAAATCACGACAAAGATCGGTCCAAGATCCTATTGATCCAGCAGGAATGCTATTCAACCATGCTTTCGCCCTATCCCTCAATGAATAGGGGAATAATCTTAATCGTAAAACATCGGGGGTGACTCCGTGTATTTTGAACGAGTTGCAAATCTCGAGGAAAGATTTAAGATGTTGTCGTGCATCTTCAGTTTCTGTGCCGCCAAATTGACCAATTGTGTTGGTCATATTAAACATCACCAGTTTCAACCCAAAGTGGTCGGCTTCAATTTCAGGTGCGACAACTCCTGGATTAAGTCCATCAAGATCTTCTTCAAGATAGTCTTGAATAGTTCTATTTCGTGCAAGAATCACTCCTCCTGTTGCTGGAACATCTTGATTCATATTGCTTTCTTGATTAGCCATTGCTACTCTTAACCTTCGTCTAAGTTTTTGCAAGGTTCGTTCGATTTCTGGATCAAAGGGATATTCTGGTGTAATCGGTCTCGCCCTGGTCATATACCAATGCAAAACCAAAGTTTGTTAGCCCTTTGAATTTTAAACAAGAAAAATAAAAATTACAAGAAAATAAAAACAAAGTCGCTATTGCCAATCCCCGGCAACGGCGCCAAAAACTTGTTGCGCGTAATAAGTGCTCCGCAATTGTGCAAGTGTACATGTTGCAAGTTATAGTATAAAAGATATCGTCTCCACATGGATTGGTGCCACTTCAAGAATCTAATTCCTTGCACTATAAAAAGGAAAAGAAACACAATTAGAAGATTATAGGAGTTTAACTAATAACTAATCTAGAAAGCAATAAAGTAAAAAAAACGATGTAATTAAATGAGAGAGATAGGCCAGGTTATCGTGAGTTGAGGTGTAATAGCCGATTGGATCGTCTTGGTAAAAGAGTGCAAGGGCAACTCAATTGCCGTGGCAACTTTCACAACGGGGTTGCCTTGGCAACTAATCGATGGTTGCCTCGGCGACTAATTGGGCAACTAGTTGGGCATCTGGGCAACAACCTTCAAGGTTCGGCAGAGCGTCTTCAATGGTTTCTTCTTATCCCTAAGTTGAAACTCTAGTTACTTGTGCATGCCTTGATAATACATCCCTGCGTGAATCAGGGTGAACAACAACCAATATTGCGCTCTTCTTAGCCGTTGAAATCCTTAACTTATTCCTAAGCCGGATTAATCTTCACCATCAATAGATTGAATAAAGATCATATTCATTCGTTTCTTGAATCTAACTCTCCCGATATTAGATAAATAGATGAAGTTACGAGATCCTGTCCCAATTCACTCGCAAACAAGAATAAGAACCAAGAATGAATAAACCTTGAATAGAAAAGTGAAAACTCTTATTACCTAAACAAAATCCAATAGTTTCTCACAAGACACAATAACCTTAGCCAAATAGATTTAGTTCATAGCTAGGTTCCAAAGAAACACAAGATAAAGAATCCCTAGCATGAACCTAATTGAACAAGAAAGAAAAAGATGAAGAATGGATGGAGCTTTGTCAAAATCCTCCTTACCCTTGATTTTGTAGAAAATTCTCTTTTTTCTCCCCTTTGGAGTTGACGGCTTGGTGATCTATTTATAGGGCTAGGTCAAAGTCCTTCTTTGAGGAGAAAGTTAAGTTGGAATTAAATTATCTTTAAAGAATATAATTCTTTATTATAATTATATTCCTTCTAGAACTTCTCCTATCTGTTTGGAATTTAATTCTTCTTTAACCTTTTCATGGAAATCAAACTCTTTTGGGATTTAGCTTTGTTCCACGTCATCTTGGGCTTGTCTAGTCATCAATTTCGACTACCATATCACCTTATTCTTTGTCGACAATTGCCCTGGCAATTGGCTCAGCGTCTCCTTCATGCATTGCCCTAGCAACTAGCTCGGCATCTCCTTCATGCATTGCCCTGGCATCTAGCTCTAGCCTTGCTTTGGCAAGTGATCCTGCACATACACACAAAACACACCAAAGCATCATTTTTTCCCACAAAAACATCAAAGTTATGCAGTCAAGCTCAACGATGGAAGGAAACATGGATTAATGTATGAATGACTAATTATGTAACTAATATGAGCATAAGTCTAACATTAATATGAGTAAAAAGGGTAAGAAAAATAGTATTTTTGAACATTTATCAGCTGGACAACCTTTTCGTCTTCGCAAATCACATTTACGTCCATTCCTTCTAAAGCTTCACAAACCAATTCCCCCCGAATGTATTTCTCTCCCTCCTGAATTACTTCTTGGATGTCTTGTTCAGGATTCCTGAGTCCACCCGATTTAAAGATGCCTTTGAAATTGGTATAGGTTATAGGGGCCCAAGGGATGTCCTCCCCTCTGAGTCGGGCCTTCCTTTGTTCTTGTCTCTTTCTCCACTCTTGTCTCTTTTGCAGAAAATTCAGTCTACAACCAAGCCCAAATCGGTCGACCTTGTGGATTACCCTGATGGGTCAGAGGCGTCCTTGTAGATCCTGTCCCAAACCTTTTGCTTTCCTCACCCCTCTTCCTAGAGTCTCAAACACTACCATTTTGGTACAACTAGACAACCTAGGACAAAGAAGTGGGTTCCCCTTAGCGACGAAAGTAGCATTGACGAAATCCAACTCCCTGAATGCACATTCTATCACCTCTTTACCGGTATAAACATATGGTGTATCTGAGGTAACTGAAGCAACAACATCTTGTTCGGCATTCATTGTTACAAACTTTCCTCCGATAACGAATTTTAACTTCTGGTGTAGTGAAGACGGAATAGCACCGACCGAATATATCCACGGCCTTTCTAGCAGCAGTTGTAAGATGGTCGGATATCCATAACCACAAAGTCAACCATATATTCTGTAGGACCGATGAGTAGGGTTCTTCTATTTTCCCAACCATATCTCGTTGGGTCCCATCAAAAGCATGCATTGTGTTGTGACAGGGTTTCATGTGTGAACTATTAATTGGTAATCGCTGCAGAGTGGCTAATGGCATGACATTCAAGGCAGAACCATTGTCGATGAGCACTCCTGGTAATACGAAGCCCTTGCAATGAGTGGTAATGTTTAGAGCCTTGGTGGGCCATCTGCCCTCTTCTGGTATTTCGTTGTCGCTGAAGGTAATGAAATTATCAGTAGTGATATATCCGACGATCTGTCCTAACTTCTCAATCGATATATTGTTTGGGAAAAAAGCCAGATTCAAGACTTTAAGTAACATATCCTGGTGTTTTTCCGAGCTTAACGGAAGGTCCAATACCGAGATTTGGGCCAGCTGCTTCCGTAGTTGTTCTACAACGTTATATTCACTATGTCTCAGAAATCTCAAAAATTCTTGGGCTTGGGTTTTCGTAACTGGTTCTTTAATTTTTAACGGCGTATCTTTTTCGAACATCTTTTTTGGTTCACCATCGACTTCCTTATTCCTTCCTTCTTACTCCTCTAGTGCCTTTTCGTTCTCTAGAGCATAGCACCGACCACTCCTTGTGAGAAGCCCCACATCTTTTACATCTTCATTGTTTGGCTCCTCAAGGCCTCCTGAGTCTGTTTCAACTCTCATTTTCTCTCCTTTCGGCGAACTGGGGAAGCCTGGTATTGTAACGCTTGTAGTGTAATTCCACGGGACCATCTGCGTATCCTTGAAAAGGAAAGACTTTAGAGTAGCAATTATAATCTTGGGGTTTATTTTTGGCGTGCTTGCCTCGCCCGGCTAGAGGCAGAGGACAAATGGTCTCTTCGTACTGTATTTAGCATTTTGATCTTCAAATGCGCATACTTCTGACTCATTTTTCTCTCATTCCTTCTCGATGAACTCAATCTCTTTATTGTTCATCATATGCTGAACTAGTTGGCAAAACACTTCGCAATCCTGAATATCATGATCCCTTGACTGATGGTATTCGCAGTATGGGCCACATCTCTTACTCACGCTTATCATTCCTCAATCAATGAGACGGGCCATACACAGCTGCTGAAAGACCCATCTCAGCGAGGATCGTACCTCGGATACCCTCGCCTTGGCCCTTTGAGCATATTCTTCTTCAATGACATTTACACTTTGCCCCCGTGGTTCAGCAGGGGGTTGTTGGTTGTGCCGGGTTCCCCCAACTACAGGACCCCAGTCTGAATTAAATTTTGGACAAACTTTTTGAAGGCCACACAGTTCTCGATCGAATGCCCGGGGACATCGGCCTAGTACTTACAGTGCACCTTAGGATTGTACCATGTCAGGTACGGGGGGTTGTAAAGTGTGACACGATATGGTCGGACTAGGTCTGCCTTATATAACTGTGAGTAGAGTTCTTTGTAAGACATTGGTTTATGAGTGAAAGACCGGTCCTCATTATCTTTCTTAGGGCCCCTTTCTTCCCTCTTGTTGAAGCTTCGAGCACTTCCTGCTGCTGCTTGGGGTTGGGAGATAGTGAGGTTCTTGACGGCCTAATAAGTACTGGTGTTGTTTACTTCGTTGTCCCTCTTCATGTAGTTCTTTCGCGCTGACTCCCCACTATCAATTCTCCCACTTTTAATAGCAGCCTCAATGCATTCGTCGGTCATTAACATTTTCGCAAAATTGCTAATAGAGTTGCTAATCAATCGATCGTAGAGTGTCCCCTTTAGTGTATCCACGAACATTGGTGTGATTTCAATTTCTGAAAGTGGTGGCTGAACTTGAGCCGCTATATCGAGCCATCGCTGAGCGTATTCCCGGAGGCTTTCATTACATTTCTACTATATTCCTTATAACAGAAGGCGATTAGGGACCATATATGCTATACGCTTGTACTGGTCATTAAAAGCTTTGGCCAAATTCTTCCATGACTTGATCTGAGCGTGAGTGAGCTGATTATACCACCTTGAAGCGAATCCTGCTAAACTGTCTTGAAAACAGTGGATTAAAAGTTTTTCATTATCTGTGTACCATGCCATTTTCCGGAAAAACATAGTCAAATGGGTAGTGGGGTAGGTTGTTCCATTGAATTTCTCAAAGTTCGGAGTCTTGAATTTGTAAGGAATTTCCACATCCAGAACTAAACTGAGTTCTCTCGCATTTAGGCCGTAGGGTCATTCTTCCTCCTCCTTTACCCGAAACTTTTCTTCGAGGTCCTTTCGGGTGTCCTCTAACTATTTTGAGAACTTTGCCTTTACTTGGTTAAATTTCTCCAATTCATCGAAGTATGGGATGTTATCCCCAACGTTTTTGACGTTTCTGATTGTTATGCCTGGCTGGGCTAGGGTAGAGGCGCCGGTCTGATGAGATGAAGTCATTCCTTGTAGGGGATTAGGTGGGTTAGTAAAGAAAGGGTTCTTGAAAATCGGGGCATATGGGCGATCTCCTGAGTCTTGAGTTGGGTTCTCAATGGTCTCTTTTCCTCTTAAATTAGCCTTTATCAGCTGAGAAATCCCCTTCTTCGAATTCATCATCTACACAGTCATGAAGTTCGGTGGCGTCTTCTGCCAGAAACTGTATCTTCTGAGCAACCTCTGTTATCTGAGCGGTCCACCATGCTAACTCTTACTCCTGTCTCTAGATTATGTACGTGACAAAGTATATTTGCTCCAAACTCGGTGTCAGTCGTACTTGAATTGCCCCCTAAGGCTAGCCATCTGATCCTTAAGTTGTTGAACCTCCTCTTCCAATTCTTCAATGCATGTCATCGGGACTTGGTTCTCTGCATTGATGGCCTTTAACTTGCTAGTTGAGCCTTTGTGCTTGAAAATAGACTTTTCCAAACATTTCGCCTATCTTTCAAAGCGTTAATTTGGTGTTGTTCCTTCTCAATCTGCCTAGAGTGGGAAGTCTTTAGATTCTTCATTTCTAGTGTCAATATGAGCATCTGATCCTTGTTCTCATAATACATTCTCTTGTAGTTCTCAGCTCGGGCTTTTTATTCTTTAAGTCGGAGTTCTAACCCCTCGTTTGGTCCACCTTCTGCGATTCTCTTACCCCTGTTCAACCTTTTAAGTTTCTGAATCTCCTCTTTCTCCAATTTGAGCTCGAGTTCCAACTCATTTTTCCTCTGCAGCCCCTAAATTATCCCTTCAAACTGTGTCTTCTCTAGTTCGTAGTCAAATTTCTCTTGGCGGGCCTCTTCTTCAAGCTTGAGGTACTTCTTTTGCTCCTACTCCAGTTGCTTCCTCATAACTCGGCTTTGGTGGGAAGCGTGCACAACCTCTCTTCCATGGATCTTCCCCTATTGGAACTCAATTGAGGGATATTATTGTTAACACGCTTAAACTGGCATGCTTCGTATTCCGGAGTGACCAAGTACGGGGCATTTACAATCCTAACTCGTTTGGCATTATTACATGCCGATGAAGCATTGTAAATCATCGTCTTATGGCCCTTCTCCTTTGCATAATCCACGTTGAACTCATTCAAACCCTTGGTGGCTGGCACGAACTGTTTTGAGTCGTATTGCCGTAGAACTAGCAGAGGCGCGTATGCAGTATGTCCCAAGAGGCCAAGTAGAGGTACCCACGAATGCTCTCTGCATCTATAGAGAATGTTCTTCGCCAATAACCACGGTGCTCTCCAAACTACATCTTCCTCTTTTAAACTTCCGAGAACATCTTGCCATACCTCTTCGGACCTTCGAGTTAGCCAATCATTCTTTCTGAAAAACTCTTCTAATGGTGAAAACTTACCATTGTAAAGGGGTCTGAAGAAACTGGGATTGGTCCATATATGGCTGTGGAACCAAACAGTCAGAAGTTGTGAGCATCCTCGAAAGTGCCCTCCACCATTTTCCCGACAGAACCTCAAAGATTGAAAAGTTTCGGACAAGATTACGGGTACCGGGTTAGTCTCACTGCTCAAACGGTCAAAAAGATCTAACACTGACGGATCAATGAGTCTCAATGCTCGAGGAAAGAGTACCAATCCATAAATCAATAATGCAAAGAGGTTACGCTGAACCCAGCCCACAGGATGTACAGAGGCTAGGGTCAAAATCCCTTCCCATTGGAGATACTCTCTATGGTTCCAAGTAGTGACCTGTTGTTCGACCCAGGTAAACAACGTGTCTGAGAATTTCTTTAGCTTAGCCTGAAAAGCCTTGTTCTTACTTGTCTTCGAATACACTCAATCCATGTCAATCCTTTTGCAAATTATAAGGTCCCGATATTTCTCGATTGTTAAGGTCAAATCGATGTCACCAATTATGAAGCAGCTGTAGGCAGAGTTCCAGAAACCCACCAAAGCTTGCAATAGTGCTTGGTCAACTAGAACCTCTAGCAAATATGCGATGTCACCATACTCTGCCTTAAAAGTGTTCTTTGTCTCAAAGTCCCAACTGTTCCAAACTAGCTTTAGATTAGATACATCATTAAACACGGTGTTCATGAATGTTGTGGTTGACATGGCAGATCTGAACCTAGTGGTAATATTGTCTCCCTCATGCAGTTGTTCCCCTTCTGACCATATCTGAACATCAGAATTCTTTTCGTCATTGCTGCGGACTAAATCTCCCATTGACCTGGTCTTTAACTTCAAACTATTTCTAACTCAGTATGCTCTTCATAACATGATTCAATATGCAAAACAAAGGATAAAAGGAGAAGGGAAAGAACATTAGTCAAGAAATGATAAATAAATTGAAATACAAGAAGCAGGTAAATGTTTAAACAAGCACAAGTGAGTAAATAGAGAGATAAACCTAACCATATGATTCTTAGTTCTCTAAGGTAATCCTCATGGCTCTAACGAGGTGGGTTTATTAGACTCTCACACATGGGTTTGGTTCTAATTGTGGTACCCGAACCTATCTTATTACCTACTAGGGCAACAAGAAGCCCAATTTTGGCCCATTACAAGCTTGCGAATTGGTTTCGGTTCGAGGGAAAGCACGACCTGATGATGTAGAGGGCTATTCACGTGTCAAAAGGCGTGGATTCCAGAAGTGAATTACCGACCCGTGGAGGGCTACTCACGTGGGTATGTGGTGTTTCACTCCCACTTAAGGGACGGAGCTTGGGTATAGAGCTTGATGAAATGGTGCAACACATGTAGGTGATTCCTTAGAAATTAAATGAAAAATTAATTCAAAGGCCACCAATTAACAAAACACGTTTAATTGTAGTTACGTTTTCAAGAAAGGGCCAACCTTACTAGAATCAATTGGAATTACGACAATTTTCCATCATTAAAAGCAACAAAGATTTTATTTGGCCTAACTCTCTTTTATTTTAAAAATGAAATTAGTCCCCAGCGGAGTCGCCATGCTGTAGCGACGTTTTAGAAATTTTATGATCTTCGACGCTACGGGTTATCCCAAAAACTCTTTTATAATCTCGGTTTAAAGGGATTTCTTTTGAAAATTCTTTTCTTCAGAAAACTGGGAGCCGCAACCGGCCACTTAGATAAGGTAGGCCGGACATCACAAAACCAGAGATTCGTTTCGAAAAGGTTCAGGAGTTGGTTATGTGTGGGGGAAGGATTAGCACCCCCATCACGCCCGGAGATCGGTACCCAAAATATTTGTTGCTTTTAATCGAAGAAAATTATAGAAATTTGAATGGAATTTAATTTGGTGACCTTAATTGAAAATTAACCTTAATTGAACGGGCTTTATCAAATTGGTGGGTCCAAATTAATTAGACATTTAATTAAAAAGGTTGACGATACGTCAGACCATAGATTAAACCGATATCGAATAAGCCCGACCGCTGTGTTAATTTATTGTTCGAATCCCTCACATCACCTTTATGCATGATGCAAGCATTGAAATATGATGTAATGATTTGGTTAAGTTTTAACTTTACCTTGGATCGGTTAAGGATTAATTCAAATATTTGGTCAACATCCTTTAAGCTCGGACTATTGCGACACAAATATCGGAATGAATGCCTCCCCCTTCTATGATTCAGATTAATTAATGCAAAATTAATGGGTCGTATGAATGACAATTAAGGTATGACAAGCAAAGGCACAAAAAAAGAAAAAAAACGCACAAAAGATCTTACGCAAGACCTAACCTATAAAGGTCCAAATTAAGGAAGCTTAATTAGTTCTCTAGTTACTAATTAGGTGCTTCCAGCATTAACCCTAAATCAACTAAACCCAAAAAGAAGCTAGATAGCCCTAATACATCATTTACGATAATTAATTTGATCAATTTTAGATTGGCATCCCAAAGAGCCATGGATACTATTTAAAATGAATCAAGTTAATTAATCACAACTTTAAATTAAACGTCCATCTAGGCCCAATTATCCATTTTATCCTAAAAGGGTAATTAAAGAGCGTGAGCTAGTTTAATGAATTTAACATTTATTCAATAAGCCAAGGATAAACTTAAATTAATTAAACTAGTTCAAACCTTAATCTAACTACGGCTCTAAAACTAATCCTAGGATTAACATAATTAATTTAAGGATCGTGTCTCTATTAGACGAGCACACGACCTTAATTAATTAAATTAACTCCTAAACTATTCTAAAACTAACTTAACAACCCAAAGCCCAAAAGACCAAGAGGCCCAAATTTCTAAACTAAGCCCAAAAAGAAAGGCCCAAAACATATAAACTCACATATCATAAGACTACTATATTTGAATTTAAAAGGCCTAATTATGTGTTTTAAGAAAATTCATATCATGCAAATTATGAGGAACCCTTAATACCCACATGTCTAAAGTTGCATATTTTAAGTCACTTTCCCTTTTATTTAAAAAGAAATCATATATTATGCATTAAAATACGCACATAATAAGCTTTACATAGGGCAATTATGTATATCGAAACAAATTAACAAACTAGAAGATCTATTAAACACATCCAAATAGTAAAATGAAACATAAATAAAATAATAACAACATAGACAAATTAAAATAAAATGCATGAAAATTAAAGAGAAATTAAACACTGGAAGGGACCAAAATACAAAGAAACAAAATTGAAGGGACAAAAGTAAAAGGAGGAGAAAATAGGTTGTAACTGTAAACCGGTGGCAAGCTTAAGGACCTGAACGGTAATTAAAAAAGGCATAATGGTTTGTATACCGCAATTTGGCCAGGCAGAGGGACCAAAAGGGCTATTTACCCATGCGGAGACCCTCCCGGCGCAAATAGAACGAGGCGAAGGGACTCATAACGTGAATAAACCAAAAATAAAATCGGCTTAATATAAAACACAAAATATTTTATAACATTTTCCTTTTTTGGTTATAATCCTCAGCCTTAAACACTCTTCTCGGCCCTCATTCTTTTCTAGAATGGGGATGAACACCGTCGTGGTGTTCATCCCCAAACCCAGAAAATGCCTTAAATCCCAGAATTCGGCCGCTCTCTGTTGCGTCAGCCGCCATTCGTCGGCGACTGTCAACCGTCGATACTCCCCCAAAACACTCATCTCATTTCCCTAAACTCGGATCTAAGCCTAGTTTCAATAAAAAATAAACGGAGATACCTCTCCTCTTTAAAAAACTAAAAAAAGCCCTACTTTTTGAAACAAAACACGAAGAAACACCTTTCCCCCTATCGATTCATCGTTCGTAGCACCGGATGACACTACAAGGCTTGTCATCGGATGGGAAAACAGGCTTCGAAGGTAAAATCTAAACCCTAGCTATCTATATGCATGTTTTGAAGGATAGATGTACCTTAGAATTCTGTTTTTTTTTTGTATTGCTGGTTGGGATTCCGAATCATCTTTACATGTCTGTTGAGTTTCCTTTTATACCCGAGAGTTACATTTGTTTTAAAATGAAAAGGAAAATTCCTATTGGTTGCCTCTGTTGATAATATGTTTTTTTGTTGTCCTTTTGATTTGCTACCAATTTGTTTTCTCTAATGCCTCTGCTTTTTGCTTTACCTGTGAACCATGACACCCGACTATGGAGGAGGGCGGTTAGATATAGAGCAACGCATGTTCCCTAGAATTTCATGGAGGACTGATGAGGGGAGGGGACCAGCGCGAGGAATGGCTTGGGGAACTAGGGCCTCTAGGAGATGTTGGATCTGCCAGTGTGGTGATGGGAGCGGATGATCATTCGTCGTGCGTGAGAAACGAAGCAGCAGACGTGCGAGTGGAAGATGAAAGAGTCGCGCGTGGATCCTACGTGCGAGTGGGGTTTCTGAGCATTCGCGCGTGCGACGGTTGGGGTTCTCTGGAATGCTCTACGCAAATCTCGGTCGTTCGATCATCATCTTGGATCCAATGGCCTAGGATCAGCTGCGCAAGAAGGGATAATTAGGGTTTCTGTATTTGTTTCCTTATTGGGCCGATTGTATTTTATTATTATCATTGGACTGTTAAAATAAAAACTTGGGTTTTTATTATTCATTGGGATTTATCTATTTTACTACTCTATATTTCTAGTTTAGAACATAATACTAATAATAATAATGGTAACCAATGTATTTATACGCAAGTGGTATTAATTATGAATAATATTTTTTTTGAGATTTTCTATAATAACGAAGATGTAACATCTAGCAATGGTAGCAATAATACTAGTGGTAGTAATACCAAGCATTGTGTATCTTAAACCCTTATTCATAAGAAACAAAAGAAGTGGGTTGACCCCCGGATAAAATTAGTGACTACAACCTCACCGTGACCTTTCTCATGATGGGGCATAGATGTGATCGGACAGATTTACCCCAAAGCCTCCAATGGACATAGATTTATTTTGGTGGCCATCGACTACTTCACCAAATGGGTTGAGGTGGCATCCTACGAAAATGTCACCAGATCCACCGTTTGTAAGTTCCTCAAGAAGGAGATTATCTGCCGTTATAGACTGCCCGAGAGCATTATCACTGACAATGCATCAAATTTGAACAATAAGGTGATACTGCAATTTGTGAGCAATTCCAAATTAAGCATCATAATTTAGTGACCTATCGTCCGAATATGAATGGGGCAGTAGAAGCTGTTAACAAAAATATCAAGAAAATAATCTCCAAAATGACAGACACTTACAAAGACTGGCATGAAAAGTTGACATTCGCATTATATGCCTACCGAACGGTCATACAGACATCTATAGGGGCAACACTTTTTTCCTTGGTCTATGGCATAGAAGCCGTACTACCAATTGAAGTCGAGATTCCTTCACTTTGTGTTTTGATGGAAGCAAAATTGGATGAGGCGGAATGGATTCGGTCACGTAATGATCAGCTAAACCTAATTGAAGAAAAGAGGCTGAAAGTAATTTACCATGGCCAAATGTACTAAAAGAGAACGATGAGAGAATACAATAAGAAAGTTCACCCGAGAGAATTCCAAGAGGGTGATCTTGTTCTAAGAAAGAAGTTACCAATCCAAAAAGATTCTCGAGGAAAGTGGGCACCTAATTGGGAAGGGCCCTATGTTGTATAAAAGGCATTTTATGGAGGAGCCTTAATTCTGGCTGAGATGGACGGGAATGAGCTAGAAAACCCTGTAAATTCAAATTCGGTCAAACGCTATTACGCTTAAAAAGAAGAAAAAAGAAAAAAAAGAACAGAGAAGAATCCAAGATGAAAACCCAAAAAGGGCGTCTTGGAAATAGGATGGATTCAAGGTGAAAACCCGTAAAGGGCAGCTTGAATATGCGGAGGCAGGATTGTTTGACCCTTGAAGAATTCTTGGCAGAAGGGGCATCCGAAAAAGTTGTCGAGGGATCGACTCATAACACTTCAGTCATTGATGTTTGGACACTTTGTTCCTCATCTTGTTGATCACCTTTCAATCTCCAGAGCTTTTCTTTTGATCCTCTTTCTGGCATACTGAAATGGGAACTATGGATTCACATTCATATAACATAAGAGATTTTTTAACGTTCCTCTAAACATGACTTAAAGAAGAACAAGAAATTTTAATGCATTTCATTATTCTGACTCTAATCACATCATTTGCATAAGCATATAGTTTCATACAGATTGGGGCAAGTCCTTATGAACAAGGGACATTATTCGAAGACTTTCAAGGTGGAAATGAGCCTTCCTGCAAAGAATATCATTCCAAGACTTTCAAGGTGGAAATAAGCCTTGCTGCAAACAATATCATTCCAAGACTTTCAAGGTGGAAATATGCCTTGTTGGAAAGAATATCATTCCAAAACTTTCAAGGTGAAAATAAGCCTTGTGAACACCATTCCAGGACATCCAAGAATATCCAAGTCATTTGGAGTACAATATTACTGGATTAAGTGAACAAGTATGCGTGTTCTCTAGGAAGCAAAAAGGTGCTAAGAATGAGAATGATGAAGCAGAGGACTGTCTATGATTATTTTGTCAACTATAGTAATGTACAGTTACAATATTCTAATGATTTTCCATGCATTAATGTTGGCAAGCTAAGGCATCCCACATGTGTTTCTATGGAGATGTGTCAACTACAATGATAAGTTCGCCCTGGCTCGACAGTCATTGCCGCTTTGGAATGACCCACCAGCTATTCGTTTTCTTTCTACCACTTCGGAGAAATATGTCCTTGGATGATTCACCAGTTATTTGATTTGTTTCTATTACTCCGAAGAAACAGGTCTTTTGAAGTCATTTCCGCTCTGAAATAACATGTCATGTGACTTGTTTCTGCTACTCCGGATGAACGTGTTCTTTGAAATCATTGCCGCTTCGGAATGATAAATCAGTTGTTCGATTCAAATCATTGCTGCTTTGGAATGATACAATAGTTTATTTCTACTGCTCCGGAGAAACATGGAGGATACATCAGTCATGTGACTTGTTTCTTTCGCTCTGGAGAAATAGGTCCTTTGAAGTCATTGTCACTTCAAAATGACACACCAGTTATTCGATTTGTTTCTGCCACTCTGGAGAAACAAGTCCTTTGAAGTCATTGCTACTTCGAAATGACAGACCAGTTATTCGATTTGTTTCTGCCGCTCCGGAGAAACAGGTCCTTTAAAATCATTGTCGCTCCAGAATGACACGTCAGCTTCATTTATGCTGCTCTGGAGGAACGAGTTTTTTGCTTTGGAATGATATAGTAGTTATTCGATTTGTTTGTACCGCTATGGAGAAACAAATCCTTTCCTCGATTGAAGTTGCCGCTTTAGAATGACACACTAGTTATTTAATTCATTTCTGTCGCGCCGAAGAAACAGGTTCTCTCAATGAAGCCGTTCAACTTATTCGCTGTCGCTCTAGGGGAATAAGACGGCTGAAGAATCGCTTGCCACTTTGGAAGAATGACTTGTTGATGTTCAGTTTGTTTTTTTCGCTCCGAAAAGACAAGCTGCATTCAGCCATTTGACCGAATAAAATCAGTGCCTTTTATTCTTTGCCCTATTCTGGTTTCACCGGAATGTGCAAAGAGGGGCAGCTGTAGTCACCTGTTTTATCCGGCCCTCACCCATTTAAGTGTTGATATCCAAGAAATATATGGTATATGTTAAGTATATATATTATAGAGTCCATAAACAAAAGATAACAAAACCAAAGTCCATTAATTTGATCTATTTATTACAAAAAAAGAGGGCAGCCCATGTTTTATAAAGCCCAGTTCGGCCTTACAATAAAGAACCCTAAAGGCTATTTTATTTCCTTCCAGCCGCCACTCTTGTTACCGTTGGATCATCTATTGATCCAATGGTCCGGATTAACGCCCGAAACCCTAGCCCTTAAGCATTCAGCGCCGCACCTTCCCAAACCGTCAGATCCAGGAAGTGATCAACTGTCCAGATCACTTCGGGAGGCTTCACTAGGATTATCACTCGCGCGTGGCACGCATGCGCTCAACCCTTCAGCTTCTGATGACCGTTCATCTTCTCCGTTCAAGCTGGGAATGAAATCCCTTAACACCAGTAGCTGCGCTTCGCCGCCATCTTCACCGTTCATCATCTCGGTCGTGATATGCAAGCAAAAATGGAGTTATATTTCGAATTAAAACAAAGGGAAAGGAAAAATCAAGCATAGATGGCAAAGAATCGAGAGTAAAGTCAAGATCGAAGCAAATAAGGAAAGAATCAGCCGAATATGGTTGAAATCGGATCAAGTCCGATCAATATTGAATCATGCAACAATTTTAGAGATTTTAGGGTTTCTATTTGTAATCGGGGAAATAATTTCCCCCCTTTGTTCATACATGTAACTAGGCTATAAAAAACCGTTGAATCACCATTACATGATTCAAGATAAGCAATAACAGAAGCAATTTTAGTCAAATTCAAAGGTATTCTATACCTATAATCATTATTTTTTTCAATTATTTTCTGTTATTTCGATTCAAAAAATGAAGAGAGGGACGTAGGTTTTACTGTTAAAGTGGTAGAGGCGGTCGTCGGAGCACCACACTGTGGCCATCATCGAACTCAAAAGCCGAAGCTGAAGCGGACTGCAGCTGGAAACTCGCCGCTGGCCGAGGGCCACGGCGGCCTACGTGGAGGAGCGCCACGAACTTCCGTCGAAATCTGAAGAACGGGGTGGTGTTCATTATCTCCAGATGAACAACGTATAGTGTTTGAAGGCTAAGGAGGTTCATTTAGTGGGAAGAAATGAAACAAAAACAAAATTTGTTAAAAAATTATATTATATACTCGACCCGCTGGAGCAACCCGGAATCGAACCGACCCGGATCTCGACCTGCGCCCTTCTTTCTTCAGTCTTCTACTTCGGCCCCCACTGTTTGCTTTCTCACACTTTAGTCCTTTTTCGTTCTAATTTCACTCTTTAATTTTATTTTTCATGCAATTTGGTCCTTCTTTATGATTAATTTGTTTATCTATTTTCTCTTAAGTACCCATTTTAAAATGTGAAAAAATGAAAATTAGTATAACCTTTAATAATCTGATTTCTTGATCTAAAATTTGTTCACCTCTTTAAAATATATACTTTAGGCTTATAAATTATATGTGCCCATAGAGATATAGGGTAATATTCACTTGAAACTTAAATAATACTTAGTAACAAAATCCTAGGGAATAGGCTCCCTTTTTACATAATATATTTCTTTTAACTAACTCGGTAATTTTTCTTAGATCATTAAATATGCTTTTAATTAAAATTTGTCAAATAGAGCCTTTTAAGTTTAGTCACCTTAATCACTTAATAATTGGCATTGTAGGATTAGAAACAAAATAAATAAGGCAAATAAAATATCATATAAAAAAGGTTTTCTTGCACCATGAAAACGAGATGTACTTTCAATTAGGGTTAATTCGGTCTTCCCCTAGCCGTTATGGGAACGGTCGAGACTCTTATGCGAAATTCCATTATCGAATTTTAAGGATTAATACCTTAATCCCTTTGAGTCTAAATTGATTCGGATTTTCTCAGCCGTGAGCGAGTTCGAGCCAATTCTAGAACTCTGTGGATTTTTGTATTAACCTTTGCATGCATGCATTTGGATCAAGTAAGCGACGTTTTTACGGGCGTAGTGGGGGTGCTAATCCTTCCCCACACGTAACTGTTCCTCCGAACCCTTGATATTTCGTAATCTCTGGTTTGTTTTTTAGGTTCTCGGTCCGCCTAATATAATAAAAGAGACCGGTGGCGACTCGTTGTTACACGTTACGGTGAGACACCTATTTAGATCACGGAAGAAAATGTTAGGCACCTAATCGACTAAAACAAAGTTTAGGCACCTATTTGAAAAAAGGTATAGTTTGGGCACTTATTTGAGGGTTAAGTCAACATTTAATATAAGGGTAAACGTTGACAATGGTCCCTCGTGTTTTGGATCTGTTCTGTTTTGATCACCGATTTTGAAAATGTTGAGTTTTGATCGCTTAAGTTATCGATTTATTTTATTCTTGTCTTTGAGTCGTTAACTCCCGCTAGTTTGATTATGTGGCATGTTAGTTGGAATCTAAAATGTATCCATTACCACTTTATCTAGCTAACGGGATGAGATACTAGATTCCTAAAGTAAAACCAAGAATTCAAATGTTGATATTATTAATGAAACAAACTAGATTAAAAGAGTAATCTTATATAATTTCTACAGTATTCAATCCAAATTAATCAATCGATAAATATACTAACACTTATAAAAAACAAATGTGATATATAGGTTAAATTAATCGCATAATTCCCCTACTCTAAGAGTACTATAAAATTTAATCATTTTGCTTTAAAATTTTAGAATTTATTTTAAAAAGTAAAATAAAAATAAGTTGTTCTAAGTATTCAAAAATTCTCACAAAATGACAAGAGATCGAACTTAAAATGTTTCTAAATCAAAAACTTAAACCCCAAAAGTTTTTCTAAGTATTTTTCATACTCAAATAACCAAAAATGCCCATGCATATTGATACGCTTCTAAGCGTTTCAATACGAATTTCGACTACTAGAATTTTAATCGCAAAAACGTACCGATACAATTGTCCTCGTATCGATACAGCCTTCATCTGGATTTTTATTCTTGGTTATGAGTATCGATACAGGTTGTTGAGATTTTCAAATCTTTTCATTTAATTTTATTACCATTGTCTTGTCAGTTATTGGAATCACTAATCTTTAAATTTTATTTAAACCGTATTGATACGCCCCTTAGGCGTACCGATGCATTTTTCACTAAACTTTTTCCTCGGATTCTAGTGAGCAAAAATCGTACCGATACGGCCTATACGTATCGATACGCCCCTGCTTTTACACTATGTCCATTTTGATACACCTTAAAGCGTATCGATGTGCCTTTGTACAACGTTTATTTCTTCTTTTGACATGTACCAATACAGATCTTCGTGTACCGATACGGTTGGTCACCAAACAACATTTATTACGAGAAAATGGTCTACAATGGCTCTATTGATGATATCAACTAATAAGTAGCTTAGATGATCACTTTTTCATCTTTAATTATGCCTCTAGTGGATTGATTATGGTGTTGATTCGAATGTTTTTATGTGTTTTCTGTGCAGGACTTTAATTCTGGAAATTACACTTAAAAGGGGCAGAGTTCTGCAGTTTTATTTTCTAGAGTCAAGGCTGGGCTAGTGGGCATGAATCTGGGCATGAAGTCTGACGTGGCATCCAGTAAGCGGCTTTTAGAATGTGACATCAGCAACAGTGTATAGCATATTAGCTGCTATTTGAAATTTAAAACTTGGAAATTATCTTTTAGGATTTTATTTGAATATTTTTTAGAATTTATCTTTTATCATTTCTAGGTTATTTTTAGGGTTTCAGAATACTATAAATACCCCTTGGGGTAAGCTAGAAAATCATCTATCATTCTTAGTTTGTTCTTGCTTTTGAAGTTTAATTAAAATCATTTTTTCTTTACTTTCTTGTTCTTAAGTTTTTCTTTATTTATTTTTAAAAAATGCTAAGTATGATTTTTACCATAATCATGCTTAGCTAATTTCCCAAGTAGCCAAAGGCTTAAAGTGATGTCTTGATTCATTTTGTGAGAATGGAAAAGCACTTAATATCTTCAGATAACATTTTTAGTTTTCTAGAAACTTTGATTGGCAATCGGCCTTTCTTTTAAAAATCTTTACACTTTCATTTCAAAAAGCGCGCATTGACTTGAATGTTGCTCTGATTTAAAGTCGGGAGGAAGGATCGGCTTGTAGCATATTCGACTTCCTATGAACACACTTAGCGACGGATTCGCTAAGGGAAATTGAGATCGGATTCGATTCTCATTGATACAACATAATCCGAGTCGGGCTTTTCTAAACACTTAAACTACTTTGGCACTAGTGACGATAGTTGTGGGTAGTCCAAGTAAGAATCGAATTCCAAAGATTGCCTTTTGATTGTTGGTTACAAAACTGAAAAGTAAGTTACAAGGATTGGGCCTTGTAGACTTTAATCGGCGTGTATCCGGTAAAAAGATCTTTTTCAATGATCAATTTGAATTAAGGCTAAGCTAAGCTTGAGGCTATTCCATTTAATCAGATTTCTCTTCAAACTTTACTTTCGTTATTTTTCTAAATTCATTTTCCAAATCACTCTATTTATATTCTCTACTTAATTCTCTTAATCAAACCCCCTTTTTTCCCTTACTTTCACAACAAAGTCAGAATCAAAACCTTACAATATCAGAAGCTCCTTAGTCCTTGCAGATCGACCTTTCTTCTCTATTACTACATTATTTATCCATTTTATTTGAGATTAGGGATAATTTATTTGACAATTACGACGCTTGTCAAATTGGCGTCGTTGCCGGAGACTTCGACAAAGTTACTGATAAAGTTTATTTTGATTTATGACCAGGAAGAATCCGGGTGAATTAGCAAATTTTGAACTAGAAATTGAAGCAGTAGCTCGAAGACTGCACGCATGCACACTTCAGGAAAGAAGACAGCGACAACAACAATTCCAACAAGACCTAGAAACATCCTCAGAAGCTAAAACACACTTTGAGTACAACAACGCAGAACAAATTTTGATGGCAGAAGAAGATCAAACTATTCGCAAACTCGTTGCGACACCGGATGATCAACAACCACTGTGCATTATATTCCCGAATGGAGAAACACCATTCGCACTCAAGACAGGCCGGATACACCTTCTACCATCCTATCATGGTCTGCCCATTGAAAATCCCCACAAACATCTTAAAGAATTTCACATGGTTTGCTTAAGCACAAAATCACATGGAGTATTTGAAGACCAAATTAAACTCCGAGCTTTCTCTTTTTCTTTACCAGATATACCTAAGGATTGGTTATTTGATTTACCATCCAATTCAGTTACTACATGGACTGACATGGCTCGACTTTTTCTTGACAGGTTCTTCCCTGCAGCCAAGGCGAACGAACTAAGGTGAAGCATCTTGAATATCCGATAAAAAGATACTGAGTCATTATATGACTATTATGAGAGATTCAAGAAATTATGCACGAATTGTCCACAACATGGATTGACAGAACAAACACTTATTCAATACTTCTATGAAGGCTTAACCCCTATGGATATAAAGATGATTGATGCAGCAAGCGGAGGGGCACTTGTAAACATGACTCCGACTGCGGCAAGGAATTTAATTTCTACTATGCCAGCTAACTCTCAACAGTTTCGCCCTTCCAGTGAACCCTCTCAACGAGTTCACGAGGTAAGTATAGTTTCTTTAGAAAATAAGATTGATAAATTAGCTGATATATTTCAATCTCTTGTTGCAAGCAAAATAGGTACAACTAGACTTTGCGGAATATACAACAAGAGGATGCTTCCGCGCATGTAAATGCAGTGAGAAATTTTCTAGGACCTTCGTAGAGGCCATACAACCCTCACGCCAACACCTATAATCCGGGGTAGAAAGACCATTCAAACTTCAACTATGGACCAAATCCTAGACCAAATCAAGCTTATCAACCACTTGCACCACAACAATACCAACCACAAAAACTGTCATTGGAGCCAATTGTCGAACGTTTGGCGATATCTCAAGAAAAATTCCAACTAAAGACTGAAGTGCACTTTCAAGAAATTGACAAGCAAATGAGTCAACTTACGTCAGCAGTAAGTTATTTAGAATCCAAAAGGAAGTTGCCGTTGTAAACCGAGGCGAACCCACGAGAAAATGTTAGCGCAATCACCTTACGAAGTGGTACTATTGTCACACCGCCAGTCCCTGAGGATGTTGTCGCAGAATCTCAGAAAAAAAGATGAATTGAAATCCCAGAAGAAGAAGAAAAATGATAAATCACAAATTCCTCCTACGCTATCTCCCTATGCCACGCCACCTCCCTTTCCTTCGAGGTTGGTAAAGAGTGATAAGCAAGCCGAGGAACAAGAAATTCTTGATGTGTTCCGTAACGTAGAGGTAAACATTCCTCTCATTGATGTGATTAAAAAGGTTCCACCATATGCCAGATTATTGAAGGACTTTTGCACAAATAAAAGACGGCTTACCAGAATTGAGAAGGTGAATTTGGGAGAACACGTCTTAGCCATTTTTCAATGAAAGCTTCCACCGAAGTTAAAGGACCAAGGTATATTTGTTATTCCTTTTAAAATCGGTAAGATTGGGATTAAATGTACCATGTGTGATTTAGGCGCTTCTATAAATGTTATGCCTCTTTCTTTGTACAACTTACTTTCTGCTGAGCCTTTGAAGGATACGAAAGTGACGATACAGCTGGCTTACTAGTCCGTGATATACCCAGAAGGATTCATTGAGAACGTCTTAGTAAAGGTAAATAAACTTATTTTTCTGGCGGATTTTATGTCATCAGCGTGGAAAACGACCGATCAAACACCTCTTCAGAAGTCCTTCTAGGTCGTCTCTTCCTTAGTACGACGAATACAAAAATCGATGTAAGAAGCGAAATTCTTACAATGGAGTTCGACAGTGAGGTTGTTAAGTTTAACATTTACAAAGCGATGAAACATCCAGATTCTATGGCAAACGTTAGCTTCGTTGGTATTTATGAACTTTTAGTTGATGAATCTGTGGAAACTAATGTATTTGATGATTAGTGCAGGGAATTAAAGGGTCACGACAAAGAAATTAAGGAGTTGGAAAATATTTTTTATGTTCATTCTGATTTGTGCCTAACTCCTTCAAAATCTAAAATATTACATTCCATCTTGCATGCACCAAATTTGGAGTTAAAATTACCGCCAGATAAATTGAAGAGTAAAGAAAATATTTTGTCAAAAAATGAAGAAACTCCATAACCATAAAATTTCTCGTAGGGAAATTCTCAGTTGGACAAAGCACGTGAATTGGAAGAAGTATTTGTCGCAGTACCTGTAGCCGAAATCAGGTCGTTGAGCTAACGACGTTAAATAAAGCGTTAAATGAGAGGCAGCCCATTTTATTTTATTTTTCCTTTGTATAATTTCTATTTGTTTTTAATTTTATTTTATTTATTTTTTTCTTAGAATTATTTTATTTGAATTTTTAGGTACCCAAGTATTTTTCGTTCGAAGCTAATCGGTCTCAGATGCAACATTTTTGACCAAATGAAGCAAAATTTCAGACCCTTGGAGCAGTAGAGTCATGAATAGTAGCTAGAAATTTATTTGTCCCTACAGATCGACCCTTCTTCTCTATTACTACATTATTTATCCATTTTATTTGAGATTAAGGATAATTTATTTGACAATTAAGACGCTTTTCATCAACCACCCAAACGGTTAGAAATCAATGAGGGCATATAAAATCAAGTCTCTAAAGCTACAACAACAACCATTGAACAAGAAGTCAACAAGCCTAAATCATTTAAGCAAAATTTCAACTTACCTTGAGTTTATTAGAGTCATATCCTTTGTAACTCACTTGTGTTGAGCAAATTTGTAATTCTTTATTTCAAGTTGGGTTGAGTGAAATTGTATTTGGGGGAAATTATTCACCTTTGAGAGGTCTTTCTTTATTTTTCATTATTTCTTGTAAAATGGGTGAACTTGATCAAGCTTTTGGTAGAAAGCTTTGATATTTGTAAAGGTTTTCTTCTAAGCCTAGAAAAGGGAAAGAATTTCTCAGTGAAGTTGTTTGAAATCCTTAGTGGGGAGCTAAGGTAGTGGATGCAGAGCTTGTTAGAAGCTTGAACCACTATAAATTCCTTGTGTCACATTTTTCATTTATTCTTTTGTTTCTCTTTAATTTTTTAATCGCCAATTCACCACACCTTGGCCAAACCAAGTTGATTAATCATCCTAACAATTGGTATCAGAGCCTAGCTCATTTGAGGGATTGACATCCACTTAAGACGATCCTAGTGGTGATTCAATCAACCGATATTCAATCCATAGCGTATACTTCCGGCCACAACTTGTACGAGTCTCAATTCGTCACCAAACCACCCTATTTTAATAGGGTTAACTATCCCTATTGAAAGAATCGTATAAAGCTCTTCATCAAATCCAATGACTACCTCCTATGGAGTACAATGGAAGACGGACCTACCATACCGATAAAGAGAGAAAGCGACTGGTTTGTTCTAAAGTTCAAGCTTAAGATGACCGGTGAAGAACGGAGGTACTTACAAGTCAATGATAAAGCTATGCACATGCTCTTTTGTATGCTTAGACCGGATGAGTACTCGAAGATGTCTTCTTGCACAAGTGCAAAGAAGATATGGGACAAGCTCAAGACCACATATGAAGGCACAAACGATTTAAGGAGACCAAGATTGGACTCCTCAACTTGAGCTACGAGAATTTTAAGATAGAGCCCGATGAGAGCGTCATCAAGATGTTTGATCATTTTTTGTCATCGTCAATGGTCTCAAAGGCTTCAAAGAAGTTATCCCCAAAGACAAGTGTAGAGCTCGATATCTTTAACCGAATTGTTTTCCAAGTGGTGGAGAAGATGTAATTTGGGTGATAGTGGTGGAAGCAAAAAGATAGAAAAGAGACACAAAGAATTTAGAGTGGTTCGAGCTTCTAACCAAGCTCTACATCCACTAACTTAGCTTCCCCACTAAGGATTTCAACAAATTCACTCTTGAATTTCTTCCCATTTTCTAGGCCAAGGAGTAAATCCTTACACACTCAAAGCTTTCTATCCCAAAGCTTGAGTAAACCCTCTTTCACAAAAAAATAAAAGCAAACTTGTAAAATCCTCACAAGGTAGATAGTTTGCACTCTTAAGCACTCACTCAAATCCTAATACACTTGAGCATACATTTACAATTAAGCTCACAAGTGTTGTCTATACAAGAAAATTGACAAATTGAGCACTAAGACATTTCTTGATCATATGATTGTTGACTTGAGGATCATTCATTATTTCTTAGTGCTTGGAGGGTCCTTTTAACTTCCCAAAAAGAGCTCCTAGCTGTTGGTGACTGTTGGGATTAAATTGAAGTTGTTGGGGAATAATTTCTACGTAGTTTTTTCCCAATCAGATGCAGGGTGCATCGATACGCGGGATACTCATATCGATACGGCCTTTTTGGGAAAGAGTCATTGAGCCTGGAAACATGCAGGTGTATTGATACACTTGAAGGTGTAATGATACACTTGTTTGGAAATGGCCGTTGGGGGTTTAACACGTAGGCGTATCGAAACACCAAGAGGTGCATCGAAACACTTGACCATCGTATTGGTACAAACTTGCATGTATCAATACAGGTTTTGGCAGAAGGAATGTTACTGTAACTGAAACCCTAAGGTGTATCGATACGGTCATGCTAAAAATATGAGTTTGGCTACTTTAAAACATTTTGAATCCTTCCAAAGCCTTATAAAAACTCATCAAACATATTTTCAAATTGTTTGGACTTAAAAATACTTTTGAAATTTTTTCAATTTAGTCCAAAACTATTTTTCAATTATTATATCAAAATAAATATCCTAACAGCAAGCTTGTACAGAAGCTTATCTATTCCCTTCTCGAATCATAGGATAGAAAGAGGACCGCTATCATCAAGGCCAAGGACCTCAAAACCTTGAAGCTTGATGCTCTTATAGGATCTCTTCTAACCCATACGATCATGAAGAAAAGAAGAGAAGAAGAGAGAAGATAAGAAGGTCGAAAAAATAGAAAAGAAGAAGATGAGAATTACTCTCAAAGCTTTATAAGAAGAGAGTGATTCTAGTGAAGAGAAAGATGAAGAAATAGCCATGCTATCTAAACGGTTCACTCGGTTCATGAAGTCCAACCGAGGAAGAAAGTTTTATCAAATAAGAGACTTCAAGAACAATAACAAGGAGGAGGAGGAGAATGATCAACTCATTTACTTTGAGTGCAAGAAGTCGGGGGCACAAAAGAATCGAATGCCCCCAACTCAAAAGGAAGAACTTCGAGAAGAAGAAGAAAAAGCTCAAGGCAAACATTGCTACTTGGAGTGATGAGGAATCATCCGATGAAGAGGAGCAAGAAGTTGCCAACCTTTTCCTCATGGCTCTTGAAGAAGATCCTAAGGTAACCTTTAACTCATCTTCATTTGGTTAATCTTTTGATGAACTTCAAAAAGCATACGATGAGTTACAAGAGGTTTATAACGAGTAGGTGGAAAAGTTTAAGGAATCGATTTTGAAAAATAAGAAAATGATTTCTGATTTGAAAAACCAAAACGATTCTCTTTCTAAAACCAACTCTGAACGTGAAAATAAGGTGAGTGATCTTAAAGTTTGATTTAAACAACCTTCTTTCTAAAGTTCATGATTATCACCACAAGAAAGTGAGTGATCTTAAAGCTTCTCTAAGCAAGGCTGGGAAACAAAGTTTTGAAAAAGCAAGTTCTTCAAAACCCAACTATGTAAAAAGAAACTTTAATGGGTACAAATGAAGAGGCTTCCCAAGGCCCTCATATGGTAAGAAGGCTAGAAGTGTGTGGGTTCCTAAGGAACTAATTGCTTCTAACAACAATAGTGCTTTGTCTTCTTGGATTCCTAAGAGAACCAAGACTTTGGGAACTAATACTCATGGACCCAAAATGATTTGGGTACCAAAAATCAAGACTTAATCTTTGTTTGTAGGGGGCATTGCTACAAGGCCAAAGCTACATGTGCAAAATCATGGTACATTGATAGTGGATGTTCGAGACACATGACCGGTGATAAGAGTCAGTTCTTGGAACTAAAACCAAAGAGTGGAGGAGTGGTGACTTTCGGTGACAACTCCAAAGGCCACATTGAACGAATTGGTTCCATTGGTAATCACTCTTCAATCATTATAGATAATGTTTTATATGTCAACGATCTAAAACATAACCTTTTAAGCATAAGACAACTTTGTGATAAAGGTTTCAATGTTCTTTTTTGATTTAAATGGTTGCAAATTTTAAACATTGAAACTAATAAAATTGTGCTTTTTGGTCATCGCATAGGAAACATTTACATGGTGCATTTAGATGACATTCATATTTCAAATGCATGTTTTGTGCAAAAGATGAACATGATGCATGGTCATGGCATAGAAAACTAGGGCATGCAAGCATGAGTGTTTTAGAAAAATTGGTTTCAAAAGATCTAGCAACAGGTTTTCCAAAAATAAAGTTTTCTCTTGATAAAATTTGTGATGCTTGTGCAAAAGGCAAACATAAAAGAATTTCTTTTAAACCTATTAATGATGTTTCTATTAGTAGAGTTTTACAATTGATCCACATGGATCTTTTTGGCCCTATTAAGACTATGAGCTTGGGTGGAAAATCATATGCATTTGTTTTAGTAGATGATTAATCTAGATACACTTGGGTTCTATTTTTAAGTACCAAGGATGAGGCTTTAGAAAAATACATAATATTTTCAAAAATAACTCAAAATGATGTTGGTCAATCTATTTCTCATATTGGAATGGATCATGATACCAAATTTCAAATTTTAGGTTTTGAGGGGTTTTGTAACTCAATGGTATAAGCCACAATTTTCCGCTCCTCGCACTCCTCAACAAAATGGGTTGTTGAGAGGAAAATCGAACTTTAGAAGAAATGGTTAGAACCATGCTTTGAGAAAACAATTTGCCAAAGTATTTTTAGGCAGAAGCCACTAATATGACTTGCTATATCGGCAACCGAGTAATGATTAGGCCAATTTTAAAGAAAATTTCTTATGAGATTTTAAAATCTAAAAAGCCTAACATTAGCTATTTTCATCCTTTTGGATGTAAATGTTTTGTTTTAAATAATGGAAAAGACAATTTGGGCAAATTTGATGCAAAAAGTGATAAAGCTATCTTCTTAGGTTATTCTTTAAACTCTAAAGCCTATCGTGTATTTAATAAAAGAACTTTGGTTGTTGAAGAGTCTATACATGTGGTTTTCGATGATAACCTCCTTCCGATGAAGGATTCTTGTGATGATAATGATGATGTAGGAATTTTTGAAGCCAATGATGGTGGGCAATCATCAAAGGTAGATAAAGTTTCATCTAAGAAAGAAAAAGCACAAGATCCACCTCTAAAAACCTTGAAGGACATGACTCTAGAGGAAAAGGAAGTGAGCTACCTAAGGGAGTTCAACTATGTCAAAGGTGGTGAAATTTTGGGTGATCCATCCAAAGGGGTAACCACTAGACTTTCTCTTAAAAATACTTGTAATATTGCATTTATCTCATGCATTGAGCCTAAAAATATCAAAGAAGCATTAAAAGATGATTATTGGATATTGGCTATGCAAGAGGAGTTAAATCAATTTGAGAGAAGTCAAGTTTGGATACTAGTTGATAGGCCTAGAAATAAGTCCACCATAGGAACTAAATGGGTTTTTAGAAACAAACTAGATGAGAGTGGTAACATGGTGAGGAACACGGCTAGACTTGTTGCTCAAGGTTACACTCAAGAAGAATGAATCAATTTTGATGAAACTTATGCGCACGTAGCTAGAATGGAAGCTATTAGGATACTTCTTGCATTTGCATGTTATCATGAATTCAAGCTTTTCAAATGGATGTAATAGTGTTTTTTCTAAATGGTTTTATTAATGAAGAAATGTATGTAGAACAACCACCCAGTTTTTGAAGATCTAAAATATCCAAACCATGTTTTTAAACTTTTAAAAGCTTCAAGATCCTAGAGCTTGGTATGAAAGGTTGTCAAGTTTTTTAATTGAAAAAGGTTTTTACAAAGGAAAGGTGGATACTACACTCTTTATTAAAAGAAATGGCAAAGACATTTTAGTAGTTCAAATTTATGTTGATGATATAATTTTTGGTTCTACTAATGAATTGTTTTGCCAAGATTTTGCTAAGTTAATACAAGGTGAGTTTGAAATGAGCATGATGGGGGAGCTCTAATTCTTTTTGAGATTCCAAATCAGACAAAGGAATGATGACATCTTCATCAATCAAGCTAAGTACATCAAGAACATGCTCAAAAAGTTTGGCTTGGAGAATGTGAAACCTCAAGCCACATCAATGACCTCTTCTACAAAGCTTGACAAAGATGAAGAAGGTAAGTGTGTTGATTTAAAGCTTTATCGCTCTATGATTGGATCTTTGCTTTATCTTACTGTAAGTAGACCAGATATCATGTTTAGTGTTTGCTTGTGTGCTAAATTTCAAGCTAGTCCTAGAGAATCACACCTTATAGCCGTTAAGAGAATCTCCAGATACCTTAGAGACACACCTTATTTAGGCTTTTGGTATCCTAGAGATTTCTCCTTTAATTTGCATGCTTATTCAGATGTGGATTATGGAGGTTGTACGATAGATATAAAAAGTACATCCAGTACTTGTCAATTCCTAGGTAGTATGCTTGTATCATGGTTTTTAAAGAAACAAAATAGTGTAACATTATCTACCACCGAAACGGAATACATATCGGCAGGAAGTTGTTGTGATCAAGTTCTTTGGATGAAGCAACAACTTTTAGATTATAGAATTGATGTAGGTACCATCCCTCTTAAGTGTAACAACACTAGTGTCATATGCCTCACTAAGAATCTCATCCAACATTCTAGAACCAAACACATAGAGATAAGACATTATTTTATTAGAGATCATGTCTTGAAAAATGAGGTAGTTCTAAAATATGTAGACACCTTGAACCAATTAGCGGATATCTTCACCAAACCTTTAGACAAAGAACGTTTTTGGTCTCTTAGGATAGAGTTAGGTTTAACTAGCCTACCTTGAACCTTAGAGCCTTTTTAGTGTCTAAAATTGCTTGAATTTGGTTGATCTCATTGCTTATGTGTTTTTGCTCCTATATGTATTTATGCTTGTTGCTATGGGGAGTATGCATATGTTTTTTATCATACATGATGTTCAGATATCATATTCATGCATTTCAATTCGAGTAAAATCGAATTTTTGAGCACCCTGCAATTAAAAATGACATTTTTGGCTGAAGGGTACCTATACGGGATAATGTGTATCGGTACGGGTATCATGAGACAGTTTCGGTACAGTTTGACATGTACCGGTATGAGGTCGCGTATCGAAATGGCTAAAAAATGTTTTGGTATAGTGTTTCGATATGCACATGTGGCATATCGATATGCGTAACCGCTGGTCTTTAAATGAGTCTTGAAAAGGGGTTTTCACTTTAATTAAAACACTCCAAACCTAGATACGATTTTTATCTATAAAAACCTCCCAAACTCTCTTGTTTTTCACACAATTCTTCAAAATGTTTGAGGGTTTTTGGGCTATTCATCAAACCCTAGCAAAATCATCAAAATTTGTGCATCATCATCATCTCCTAATTCATCCATAATCCCATATTCAAGGTATAAACTTATTTTTCTTTATTTTTTAATTTTGTTCTTATTTATACACTATTTTTGTTTCAAATTTATATATTTAGTATATATATAACATGTTTGCCAAAGATTTTGTGAAAAATCTTTCAAAACTGAATTTTTTTTGTTCGAATATAGAATTATACGACATATTTCTCAACATTTTTTTTCAAATTTTATTGTACCAAAAATCCTTTTTATACTTGTATATGATTTTAAACTATACTATATAGGTTTTTACAATACCTTGATCATTGGATTGTTCATTGGATCGAATATGATGATTTATGCATACATATTTTTTTTGTTTGATTTTGATTTCAAGTTTTGTTATGGCTCCTAAAACACGAGCAAGAGGAGAATTGGGACAATCCTCAAATACCAATTCCAAAAATGATGGTACAAAACCCAACATCACCTATATTTTTCAAAATTGTTTTAATGAACCTCGTTTTCCAAATGCAATGGCTCACTTTAAACAATACCAAGGTTATAAAATTTGTCGCGAGCGCACTGTTTCAATACCTTTTTTGTCTTCCGAAAGGTTTCAATTTAAATACCTTGAGTTAATGCATCAATGGAGGTTTATGACTTTTTTTAGTATACCCGGGATTTTATATCGAAACCTTGTCCTTATTTTTTTCTCAAATGCCCGGTGTATTTATAACCAAGCCAAAAATCGAGTTGTTGCTATTGAATCCTATCTTATAGGAAAGAAATTTCAAATTGATTCTTCTACTTTAGCAAATGTTTTTGACTTTGAGGATATTGGTATTGATATTGAAGACTCGTTGGGACACGTTCTTGGTGGCTCCGTGATCGTGCTTAATGCTCATGATCGCATCCTTCACCTTATGGTCACTTGGTGGTTTAGCCCATCTGGTGAAAAATTCTCAACCATCCGCCAAGTCGATGACTTTTGGATTCGTTGCTTTCATGAGGGTAAGCGTTCGAACCTTACTCAAATTATGTTTGCGGAGATCGTCTTTCTTGTGCAACATCGCCATACAACTCTTGCTTCATCCTTCACTTATGGCACTGTCTTGAGCTACTTGTTCCACAAGTTGGAGATTAATTGTTCTCATGATGTTGTCGAACCTCTTACTGAAATGATTGACGAGCGTTCTCTCCACCGAGCAAAGTTTTCATACTATAATGAATAATTGGTCCGTATTGCGGATCTCCCTCAAGATGCTCAACCCGTTCCAGTGGTGGCTCCTCAAGCTCCGGTAGCCCAACCTTCCCTTGATGCTCTCATGGCTTATCTTGACGGGAAGTTTGCTTCCTTGGGCACTAGCATTGCATCTTTGGACACTACCATGACCTCTAGATTTGCCGACATTGACACTCGTTTTACATCTTTTGAGGAAAGGGTTACTTCTATTGAGAATCACCAAGCTTCGATAGACATATCTCTTACCGCTTTTCATGGCGAATGGCGATAATCTCTTGGAACTAATGTCAATGGTAAAGATGAGGATAAAGAAGAAGATGATGATGAAGATGCTCCTTAGGCATCTTGCATATCATATCATATCATATTATATTAGGCTTAGTATTATGCACCTATATTATTTGTTTATGAACTCCTATGCTTTGGTTTATTTCTTTTGCTTTATGTTTTTAGGATTTGGGTTGAATTTCCTTATGTTGTTTTGAATATTTTATGTTTTGAACTTTAATAATATCTGTTATTTCCTTTAATGCTTGGAGTTATTGTTTATATCTTGCTTTATTTATATCCTATTGATTTTGATCTAACAAAAAGAGGAGAAGTAAAAAGAGCTAAATTTTCAAAAAGATTTTCAAAATTATACCTTTTAGTATTAAAGAAAGGGGGAGTAGTTTTCAAACTTACTTAAAATTTTACTTTGGTTTTGTTATATCAAAAAAGGGGGAGTTTGTAAGACATATATTTGATTTTGATATAACAGAGTGTTTAAGAACCAATTTGTAAAATTTGATAAATTTTTAAGTATTCAAAAAGTCTCACAAAATGACAAGAAATCAAACTTAAAATATTTCTAAGTCAAAAACTTAAGCCCCAAAAGTTTTTCTAAGTGTTTTCATACTCAAATAACCAAAAACGCCCAAGCTTATCGATACGCTTCTAAGCGTTTCGATACGACTTTTGACTACTGAAATTTTAATCACAAAAATGTACCGATACAATTGTCCCCATATCGATACGGCCTTCATCTGGGTTTATGTTATTGGTTACGAGTATCGATACGGACTTCACTGTATCGATATAGGTTGTTGAGGTTTTCAAATCTTTGCATTTAATTTTATTACCGTTGTCTTGTCAGTTATTGAAATCACCAATCTTTAAATTTCAATTAACCTGTATCAATACGCTTCTTAGGCGTACCGATGCATTTTTCACTAGATTTTTTCCTCAGATTCTAGTGAGCAAAAACCGTACCGATATGGCCTATACGTATCGATACGCCCCTACTTTTACACTATGTATGTTTTGATATGCCTTTGTACAACGACTATTTCTTCTTTTGACAAGTACCGATACAAATTTTCGTATACCGATACGGTTGGTCACCAAACATCATTTATAGCGGGAAAAATGATCTCTAACAGATCTATTAATGATCTCAACCACTCAAACGGTTAGAAATCAATGAGGGAATATAAAATCAAGTCTCCAAAGTTACAACAACAACCATTGAACAAGAAGTCAACAAGTCTAAAGCATTTAAGCAAAATTCCAACTTACCTTGAGCCTATTAGAGTCATATCCTTTGTAACCCACTTGTGTTGAGCAAATTTGTAATTATTTATTTCAAGTTGAGTTGAGTGAAATTGTATTTAGGGCAAACTATTCACCTTTGAGAGGTCTTTCATTATTTGCCATTCTTTCTTGTAAAGTGAGTGAATTTGATCAAGCTTTGGGTAGAAAGTTTTGATCTTTGTAACGGTTTCCTCCTAAGCCTAGAAAAGGGGAAGAATTTCTTAGTTAAGTTGTTTGAAATCCTTAGTGAGAAGTTAAAGTAGTGGATGGAAAGCTTGTTAGAAGCTGAACCACTATAAATTCCTTTGTCACATTTTTCATTTATCCTTTTGCTTCCCTTTAATTTTTTAATTGTCAATTTAACCCGCTCTTGATCAAACCAAGTTGGTTAATCATCCCAACAGTTATAAAAAAAACCCAATCATTGGTATATTATAAAAACATCACTTTTATTTTAATTGACATTATATTTTAAATTGAATATTCGAATCAAGAAATTTTCAATCTCTTACATTTGTAACAGTAACAATAATGTTATTGAAACTTGCTTGAAATTAATGATATCCGATGGTGTGACCTGGGTCATGAAGGATCGGGTGAAGGGCTCTCGTTGGCTTCTTAGTTCCCTCCTTTATCTTCACATGTTTTTTGCTTTCAGATTTGTTTGCAGGTTCTGTGCTTTTCTCGTCGTATGAAATCCGTTGCCTTGAATATCCGGTCTATCTCATTTTTCGACTATCAGTCATTTATGAATCTAGATCTTTAACGTGATGGCCGCTTGATAGCGTTACTTGTTGCATCACCTTTCGATGACCAAAAAAAAAAACATGCAGTACAAGAATGATGTTGTCGTCTCTGTTTCTTGCTTCGATTTTTCTGTTTGGCCTTGATGTCTTGACGTGCCTTTTTGTATATGTTTGTATTTTTTGTTATGTCTGTTGACTTTCAACTGTCTCTTTATATATGTTTGTGTTTTGACCTTGTTGTTTCATGTTTCTTTATTGTTCTTTTTTTTTCTGTTGTTGTTTTTGGGATTGTTTGAATCTTTTTCCTTTCCTTTGTTGTTCAATGAAACCAGTTTATGTTAGAAAATAAATAAAAAATAAAAAAAACTACGCCCAGTTTGTTGTTGACTTGGGCAACTAATTAATTTAAATTAAATTAAGATTCATTTATCAATTAAGAATCTGTTTGCTTCACATAGATTTTTAAATGTTTTCTATGAAACAAAAAAGATCTTTTAGAATTAGAAATTTTCTGAAGTTTTTTTTATGACTCGATGAAAATTACTTTCTATCACGAATCCTTTTTTGTTTCAAATAACATTGACATAAATATTAAAAAAATGTAAAACCTTTGAATTCTTGCTTAAATCACTATTCACGAAAAAAACTTTAATACATGTCTTTTAATTTTAGAAGATCAGGTTTTAGTTTAGGGGTTAAGTTGTAATGTTTAAAATTTAAAGTTAGTATTTAAAATTTAGGGTATAAAGTTTAGGGTTTAGTTTTTTAAAATTAATTAGGAATTTAGAATTTTGGGCTTTATAGTTTAAATACACAGGCTTGTGTAAAATTAATTTTATACAGTCTGTGTATTAAAGTTTTACCTTTTATAGAATACCAAAGACTTAAATGAAAAATTATACCTTTAGTTTGCTTTTAGCCCTTAAACTATTTTTTTGGTATAAATTAGTCCTCAAACTATCATTTTTGGTCACTTTAAGTCCAAGAGTTATCTATGTAAAAAAAATTATTTCGACCAATAAGATGTTGACAATAGATAATTTAAGGACTAAAAGGAAAAAAATAAGACAGTTTAGGTACTTATTTTGACAAAAAAAAATAATTTAGGGACTTAAAGTGACCATAATGATAATTTAGGGACTTATTTTAACCAAAAATAGTTCAAGTGCTCAAAGCAAACAAAAGGCATAGTTTAAGGGCTGATTTTTCATTTAAGCCAATACCAAAAGGACAAGTTGTGAATGAAGGAATGAAAGGCTAGGCTCGTATAATATAAGAAATCACAAAGAATGAATCATCTCTGGGGCTAGCTAAATGAAAGATTCAAGAGTCCAATCCAATCCATTGGATATCAAAGATCTCAAGGCTTATTCAATGTTCACAAACGCAACGATCCACGAGTTCGAAGGGTATCGAATAAAATAAGTATATTCCTTTACGAATGAAGAAGAAAAATAAGAATTCTGAAATCCAGTATAAATTTTTTAAAATTTTTCCTCTATAGCAGATGCAGAGTTCTAACTTACTGGTGATGCAGCTGGCAGCCCACTGGTTTCATAAACTATGCATGAAGTGATGAATGAAATTATCAACTGTGAAGAACCATTTAGATGGCAGTTATTCTGTTCAGTAGCTAAAACTTGTGTTTTTCCTTTTCTCCGTCCGGCTCGACCTAAAATATTGCATTCCTCCAAAACTGTTCCTGAAACCAAACCATTTACAAGAATTATTTACTGGATATATCAAACATCACTTAAACTATCATGTCCTAACAAACTTGACTGACCAATAAACCTCACACAACCTGCTCGAACCCAGATGCATCCCGAACATCGAGTTCAATTCTAAAGGAGAACAACCGAAACCTGATCTAATAACCCAACCTCAACCTGATGCCCTCAGTTACAACCTCCATTTTCTAATATTAGTAAAAATACCCTTTAAGTTCTGAATATCTCCAGGGTCCATGTAGATACAAGCGGAGTTTCTTTAATTTGAAACCTCATGGTATTTTTTAATAGCACAAAAAGGAATGATAAGTTTTAGACTGAAAAAAGAAGCATGGGATATTTAATCATTATACTTATTGCAGATCCATTATCCATACCAATTATGTGGAACTTAAATGGGAAGAAGCGGTCTTTTTTCTTCCTCATGAACACGATGACTAGCCTGGAGGAAATTAAAAATAAAGAAAAAAGCATTAGATATTGAAAACGCAGGTAAAAAATAAAGAGAAAAAGGTCAGCATATTTAGATAGAAAACTGCCAGTGAAAGTTCTCACTTCTTCATTTGCTCCAGCAGTCATATTTAGCAACACTGCATCCTTAGACCTGATAAGATAACCGCAAGTTAGCATCTTTAGTTTCCAATGGATCACAGAACTATAATATTGGGAAAACTGAGGGTAACAACAAGATGTTGTCGTGTAATGAGAAGTACAAAAAGGCGATCTTCTTTCACTAGAAAATAAAGGCAATGAACTTAAACTGGAGGTGTAGGTGTCTCTTGTATTCTTTTCTTTTTCATTTCTTATCTGGATATCTCCAAGTCCCCAACCCAGTGTCAATAGATCATCATAATCATTCTCAAACTTCTAAATAGTTGTTTCTTCAATGGCCATCAACCAACTCTCTGAATAAGTTCTCCAACAATTGAACAGAATCGCAGGACACTCTCTAAATAAGTTCTCTCTGAACAGAATAGTCAGACCCAGTTATGATGATAGGCCCTCTGTTGACCCAATAGAAACAATGTTTTTAGACACAACAGAAGTTGATGTGATATGTGAACATCAGAAAGGCATAAAAACATCTGTGACAAGTCTTAACTCTAGAACTCTCATTATTCCAAAGCCTCTTAGACTCATCAATATCTGCTCATTTTAATCCTCCCTTTCGATTAGTTCATGATCAGGAATACAGTTCTTACTTTTGAACAATAAAGGGGAAAAATAAACTTTCGGAAATCATAGATACAGTTATTGCCATAATCAACATCCAAGTATAGAACAGTTTCTTCATGGTCCACAAAAATAGCATACAAGAAAAAAGTATACCTCTTGCTGTCTTGGCTATCCACCATCTCCAAACTACCACTTTGTTTTTCATCTTTAACCTTTGAAAGTGACGAAAAAAACTGAAAGGAGGAAAATATACACCACATTTATAAGCACCATCTCCCAATCATCAAAATAGCAGAGAAGGAAAGCACGAGAGGGTAGGAGTATCGAAAAATAAACAGCTGTAGGTTTCTGTGTGTGCCTAACTGGCCAGCATGAGCATATAAAAGGACCTATATAAGCTAAAATTACCTGATGCATGGAGATAATCACAACAGATATTCCTAAAACAAAGTTTATGGTCAGGGTGTGACCAAACAAAATAGCAGATGCTATGCCAGTAAAAATTGTGGCAATAGTTGAGGAGTACTTTTTCAAGATTGTATCTGCAAGAAAAAGGAACCATACTTGAGAAGACAAAATACAAACAATATGAGAAGCCTATAGACAGTGAAAGAAAAATAAATATAGTGCCACTAATAGCAAGGGTTTAAAAAAGAAGTGACCAGTCAGCCAAAGGAAAGAGAAAAAATTAGTGCAATATACTGAAATATTGAAACTGGTATGACAAATTTTAGAAGGGTAAAGGCAATATGTTGTATGATAATGCTATGGGTATTAATTATACAGTTAGCATAGCATCATTCTCACATTAACCGACACCAGTCACAAAAAACTGGTCTGGATGATATACTTGACTGAACATAAAACCAGTTCTTTTACCATGAACATATAAAAGTGATATACTTGACTAAACATAAAACTTATTCTTTTACCATGAACATACAAAAATGATTCACCAAGTATTGTAAAGTTCCTTTTCATATACCAAAGGTTCTTTACAATCATTATCAGGATCAGCTAAATCTTAATTAATCAAACCATCACGGGAAAGATAGCAGCATGCTTAATTTGCAGAATAACTGAACTATTTCCAGTTAAACTATATATTTCGCTATGGAACATCCACCCAAAAATGTTTTTTCTTTGGCTTTTAGGAGATAAATTGCATACCAGCAATTTCTGAGTGTTTTCTTTAGCCAGGAAAAAAATGGATTTCCTTGTAGAGTTTATACAGACCTAGGTTCCCCAACCTCAACAGCTAGGTTCCCCAACCTCAACAGCTGGCTTTTGGAGTGTGGTTCTCCAAAAGTCCACATCAAGAACCCTCTCCTATCCCTCTACCCATAATATCTGGATGACCAAAGAAACCACTAACTTCCCTAAGAATTTTTTTTGAAAAAAAAAACTTCCTTTAGGAGATTAGCACCAGCTGTCCATAACCCTTTACACATTTCCATGGCATCTATGACGGACATAATTGATAGTTTGTAGCATATGAACATAAAGGCATGAAGGATAGCAAATCCTTAAACTTAATGAAGGTTGGTACCTCCTTTTCAACATTTTAAAACCATTCAACTCATGCAGATATGCACCAACTCGAGTATTTTCCAAAGGTCTTATCAACTTCAGTGTTTTCCGGTAATCCCTTCTCTCTCTTTTTGCCTTTTTTTGCATCACCTTGCAGTAATATATATACATACACACTTAAGTATTAAATTTACCTGCATATTTGAAGAAGAAAGATGATAATATCCCTTGGGCTGCATTGTTGCATATTAGAAGCATGGTAGCCTTTGAATGTCCCTGCAGGATATCCAAGCTACTGGGACCTAAAAGCAAGGGGGTCATCAAAATACAGCAGCTAGTCAAGAAAAAGACTATGAGCACATTTAGAGCAATTTATATGTCTTCTAGATAATAACATACCAATATAAATATATATGTAGAGAGAGAAAAAGGATCCAATTACTCAAGTGCATAACTAAATTAGTCTACATTTGATATTTTAACTAAGCAACCATTGGATTTAGCAATATTATTCGACTTGACACTACCATTAAGTTCTGAAACAATCCGATATCACTATCATATAAATTGAGGCTACTGATTTTCTCAACATCTATTTAACAGCAGACAGTTTTTTTTTTTTACATTGAACAAATATTTTTAAATTTACTCTAAACTCGATAAGCATGATCTATGTGGATTGAACATGGAACACAACGGTTGGCTTCGAACAAAAAGTTACAAAAGTAAGTAAAAGTAACTTAATTTTACACTAATGCAAGTGAATCCCTCATACATGTGTGTGTACATATATCTAAAGGAATTTGTGAGACAATGAAGAAATAGCACCCAAATGTGATCAATGAAGATCGGTTGACAATCATATCATAAGTTCCTCCAAATAACTAGAACTTATCAGTGGTTACATGCCACCAGACAGCAACAGTAAATTCTAAGCTTAAAAGTCTATTTCTTACCTTTAAAAATTGCAGTTCCAAGAATGGCTAGGAAATTGAAAATTGCACCATATCCATAAAGAAACAAGTTCTGTGAAACACATAAAGCAACCACAAATAAAAGGAGGATTCAAATTAATGCTGAAGGAACATTCTTTTTAAACTAATTGCATAACCATCAGCAAATTACTTCAATTCTCACAATCTATGCCATGTGTAGAAAATAGGGTTAGAGAAGTTTTCTACTCTCTTATTTCAATTTACAGAAAATAAGTCTACTTATAGACTTTTACAAGGAGTTTTACATTGATTAGATATCCTCTAGGCTAGGACTCTTATCCCTCACACGGATAGAGTTAGATTACAACTAAACTACTTAGTTAGGATAGACTTACAACTCTTATTATTTACGTGTTAACCTACACTCCCCCTCAAACTGGTGTGTATATGTTATGTACACCCAGTTTGGATGACATTTCTTCAAAGCTCACTCTTGGAAGTGCTTTGGTGAAAATATCGGCTAGCTGGTTCCTAGTAGGAATATAGTGAAGCTTTACAACCCGTTGTTGACCTTCTCATAGATAAAGTGTCTATCAATCTCAATGTGTTTGGTCCTGACATGTTGTACTAGATTTCTAGCAATGCTCATTGCTGACTGACTGTCACTGTAAACTTCAAATTCTACCTTTCCATCCAGCTCTAACTCCATGAGAAGTTTCTTGATCCACATATCCCAAGAGCCAAAGCTCTAAACTCTGCTTCTGCACTGCTTCTAGAAACCACAGCTTGCTTCTTGCTTTTCCAGGTGACCAAATTTCCCCACAAAAATGTGCAATAGCCACTAAAAGATCTTCTATCTGTCAGTTCTCCTGCCCAGCTTGAGTTCGTGTAGACCCTTACTGTCCTATCCTGATGTTTCCTGAAAAACAGTCCAGATCCTGGTGTAAATTTCAAGTACCTCAGAATTCTATTGACTGCATCCATGTGCTCTTCTCGAGGATCACTCATATGTTGACTAACTATGCTCACTGAGTATGCAATATCGGGCCTAGTAACTGAGAGATAGATTAGTTTTACAACTAGTCTTTGGTAGGATTCTTTATTCACTGGATTCCCCATTTCATCTTTACTGAACTTTAAACCTGGTTCCATTGGGGTTTCAGCTGGTCTACTTCCAAGCATCCCAGTTTCTATAAGTAGAACTAGGATGTACTTTCTTTGGTTTATAACAATCCCCTCTTTCGATCTTGCTACTTCCATTCCTAAGAAGTACCTAAGACTTCCCAAATCCTTAGTCTCGAACTCCTTTGCTAGAACAGTTTTCAGCATCTCTATTTCTTCAATATTATCCCCTGTAATGATCGTATCATCAACATAGACAATTAGAAGAGTCATCTTACCATCTGGTGCAACCTTTCGAAACAATGTATGGTCTGCTTGACTTTGCTTGTACCCATTCTGAACCATAGCCTTAGCAAATCTGTCAAACCATGCTCTAGGGGATTGCTTTAATCCGTACAGTGATTTGGTTAGTTTGCACACTGTCCTCTTCGTGGTCTTTTCCTCCAAACCTGGTGGAACCTCCATGTATACTTCTTCCTCAAGGCTTCCATTAAGGAAAGCATTTTTTATGTCCAATTGGTGCAACTTCCAATCCTTGTTAACAGCTACTGATAATAACACTCTGATGGTATTCAATCTAGCTACTAGGGCAAAGGTTTCTTGATAATCTACTCCATATGATAGAGTAAACCCTTTAGCCACTGGCCTTGCTTTGTATCTCTCAATGCTCCCATTTGAGTGATACTTGACTGTGAATACCCATTTGCACCCAACAGCCTTTTTCCCTTCTGGTAAATCAGTCAAACACCAAGTATTATTCTTTTGTAGTGCTTTGACCTCTTCTTCAACAGCCTTCCTCCACTCAGGACTTTCGAACGCCTCTTCTACTGTCTTAGGGATCTTCACACTATCAATGCTGGATGTAAAAGCTTTGAAACCAAAATATAACTTCCCATAGGCAACAAATTTATTGATAGGATGAGCAGCACATTTCCT
Organism: Hibiscus mutabilis; assembly: GCA_019671005.1. Lineage (NCBI taxonomy): Eukaryota > Viridiplantae > Streptophyta > Magnoliopsida > Malvales > Malvaceae > Hibiscus > Hibiscus mutabilis. The sequence continues at coordinate 71,625,610 of CM033715.1, forward strand.
TACCCCTTTTCTAATAGCAATAGGAAAGTCATCTAAGTTCACAGTAGAATCTTGTGGAATAACATTACCTCCCGTCTCCGTAGCATCAGAACTCAAAACTGATTCCTGGCAAGTGCTAGGCTGACCAACATCTTCAGTTTGATTTCTTTTCCTCCTTGTGCAGACATTAAGTTGTTTCTCTGGTGGTTGTGGAGTCACAAAGTGTGATATAGTTCTGAGTGTTGGAGGAGGTGTTGTATAAGGACTGGAAGGTTTAGACTGTGGAGAAGGTGTATTGGACTGTGGAGAAGTTGTGTCTACAGGATTAGGGGCAGCAGTTTCAATGATATCCAAGGCAGGCTCAGGAAGGATAGGCATAGGAATAATGGACTGTATGGACTGAAATTCTTTAGGTCTCTCCCCCTGAATGTCAGGCCCTGCAAAGTAAGGCTGATTTTCAAAAAAGATAACATCAAAAAAAATATAGGTTTTTCTATTAGTGGGGCAGTAACATTTGTAACCCTTCTGACTCGAGGAGTAGCCTATAAACACACTTTAATGACTTAGGATCCAGTTTACTACGATTGTTGTTGTGCACATGAAGAAAAGATGTACATCCAAAGACTCGAAGAGGAAGAGCTGTGGACAATGTTTAAAGTGTGGAAAATGTTAAAATAGAATTTCAGTGGGTATTTTGAATCCTAGGGTCTTGCTAGGCATCCTATTGATAAGATAAGTTGCAGTAAGAAGAGCTTCCCCTCAAAGATATTTAGGTGCACTAGCTATAAACAAAAGGGACCTAGTTACTTCCATTAGATGTCTATTCTTCCTCTCAGTCACTCCATTTTGTTGAGGGGTGTTGACACATGAGGTGAGATGAACAATTCCCTTTTCTTGAAAGAAACACCTAAGAGACTTGCTAAGATATTCACTCCCATTATCACTCTTGACCACTTTGATATTTTTATCGAACTGTTTTTTTTCTATCATTTGATAAAAAGTTTTAAAAATTACTTCAACCTCAGACTTTTCTCTTATTAAATATGTCCAAGTGGTCCTAGAGAAATCATCAATAAAAGACACAAACCACCTAGACCCATAAATATTTTGAACTTTAGAAGGGCCCCAAATATCACTGTATATAATAGCAAATGGTGAAGTAGGTTTAAAAGGAGAAGAAACATATGGTTTTTTGGTATGTTTTGCCATTTGACACACTTCACAAGTAAAAAAAGAAGGATTCTTATTGATAAATAAATTTGGGAACAACTTTGCAAGGTAATAAAAACTGGGGTGTCCTAATCGAAGATGCCAGAGCATAATATTATCTGAACCTAAACTTGTAGAGGAAACTAATGTCTGAAGGCAACTGGGAATAGAGGAGTTCTGGTAGGATATTCCATCAAGGATATATAAGCCGTTAGATAGCCTAGCACTGCCAATCACCATCTTCGAGCCCTGTGCCTGAAAATTACAACCATCAGTCCCAAAATTAGCATTACAGTGAACATCCTTAATCAACTTACTCACTGATAATAAATTACAGGCTAATTTAGGAACATAAAGTACATCAGATTATACTATGTTTTTGCTTAATTCAATAGAACCACTTCCTTTCACTGTTGAGAGAGAACCATCTGCTATCTTGATCGAGGAGGGAGATCTGTGATTGCTATATTTTCTAAACAGACTAATATTTCCTGTCATATGGTCAGAGGCACCGAATCTACTATCCAATGTAAGGAATTAATTGTCGCTAAACAGGAAATTCTACCTTCGAGATCTTTGTTAAGCGTAGTATTAGTCTTAGACAATAGTTAATCAATATTTGTTGAAGTTCCGCAATCTGCTGTGTACTAAAAGTCACTGAAAAATTTTACGGAGATGCAATATTTGCTTCCTTCAAATCAAATCTAGAAGGTTTTCATCTATTGGTTTTCCATGTAGCTTCCAAAGATCGTCCATCAAATGCCCACCTTTTTTTACAAAGCTCACACCATGGTCTCCCCCTCCTTTGTTTACTCCCGCACTGGAGTTTGTAATGAGTGCCAAGCATCTGTCTCATTGAACAATTTGGTACCATCAAGGAGAGTCCGCTTTCTTCTCTCCCGATCTCTCAAAAGGCCTCCCAACCAAGGGAAGGGGTTTAGTAGCCAAAATTATGCTCATTGCCCCATCAAACTCACCATTAAGTCCAGAAAGAAATTGAAAGATTCTCCTTTGATTTTTGATTTTACTATAGAAGCTAATATCATCAGGACACTTCCACTCATTTGCCTCATACAAATCAATTTGTTGCCGCACTTAGTGAGAACTCCAAAATATCAGTGCTACACGCGAGATCTCCTTGTCTGAGATCTTTAATCTGATTTTCAACGCCAAATAATTCCGGTGTATTATCCACATTGGAGTATGTATCCCTGGCTGCACTCCATATCTCTGCTGCAGTCTAGTAGAGCATGAAATTTTCCCTAACTTCGAGAACCATGGAATTAATTAGCCATGACATAATCATGTTGTTCTCACTCAACCAGTTAGAATAGGCTGGATCAGATTCTTCTAGAATAGGCATTGAATCTGAGAGATAGGAAGTTTTCCTTATTCCTGTAATATATAGCCTCACTGACTGAGACCAAGGGAGATAGTTGTTTCCATTTAATTTGTAGGATGTAATTGGAGAAAGAGATGAATCTGAAAGCTGGAACTTAGAGGGTTCTGAATGAGTCATTGAAAGAGAGGGTTCTGATCGACAGAGAAAAAAGGAAAAAAAACTATTGGATAGGTAGGATCGCCCTAATCTGATACCATGTAGAAAATAGGGTTAGAGAAGTTTTCTACTCTCTTATTTCAATTTACATAAAATAAGTCTACTTATAGACTTTTACGAGTTTTACATTGAGTAGATATCCTCTAGGCTAGGACTCTTATCCCTCACACGGATAGAGTTAGATTACAACTAAACTACTTAGTTAGGATAGACTTACAACTCTTATTATTTACGTGTTAACCTACACCGTGTAAGACTACTTGAGTTTTTTTCCTAATTGTTATCAAGAATCAATGCTAGAGCCTGGAAAACAGATAAAATCATTATAAACGTACCTGATGGTAAATGCTTGTCTCAAACTGGCTCTTTAAAGCATATTCATTAAAGACAGATGCCAGGGATGGGATAGTAACCTGTATTAATATCATATAGTTAGGCTTCATCGTGTCATAGTCACTAGCGTGATAGAAACATTAATCTCATACATATAACTAAAGATTACTTAACACTATCCTATAGCAGTGTCTTTGTAAGAGGGGCACAACTAGCAAAACATTGCACCACATTATCATTATTTTTCACAGTTTGTGTTCCAAGTCATTTGGATCATACGAGGGTTTTCCTTAACCAGGTATTTTCACCGTGTTGTAGCACTCTGGTTTTGCTTATTAACAACCTTTGTCAAACTTATATCTGTAATAGTTAGTCATTTTTTTTTGTTTCTGAATTCATATCATCTTAAATCATATCTATTGGCTCTAAAACCACAACCCACAAAATAACTCAATTACCATCATGGTATTAAAGTTTGCATAGTAAATAATTATATTTGTTTTTAAATCTACTTGAGTTCACACCTAATAACTGGATTAATTATTGTATAATATCTAAGAAATAGTAATGTAGCTGTAAATTATGGTGTGCGTTGAATGATTTTTGGTCAAAATAACACCTTAACAAGTACAACAGTCAACGAGTAGTGTAAAAGCTGTAGACTTAATAACTGGGTTTATCAAATTTATTTGTCAGCTTATGTTATAACTAAAGCTATTTTTTCTTAATTGCTACAAAAACCAAAGGTCCAAATCAACCAATTAAAATACAGTTTTAACTTAACAAATCATAAAATATTCCTTACTCGTCCTTTATTTATTTTAATTTTGTCAGCTAAGCCACTAGTGTGGTTACAAATGACTTGTGTTGATATCAAGTCTTTGGTAGACACCTAGTCCTCGATTCAAACCCTGGACAACCCTTTCCCTCTCCCCTTATCAAAATATATACTATATATTAATTTTAACTTCGATAAATATTCAAAAAATCCTTTCCAACACAACTTGTAAATTGCAAAATTACTCCTTAAGCTGTGTTAAGTTAAACTATAAACTGTAATTAAGAAATTACTAGTTTTCTATATGTATGAAAAAAAAAGGGGAAACATGCATCTCAAAAGACCTACTGTATGAATAAAATCATCGCAAGATACAATCCTTTGAAACTGACAGTTCAAAAAGTAGCCACATCAATTAAGTGAAGCAACTATGTTAACTTACAAAAATTAGTGTGTACATGTATGCGCCTGTTGCAACCGGAACTCCAACTGAAGTAGTACCCTCTGGTAAAGACCGCAACTGGTTTATGCTAATTCCAATAAGCAACAGCGCAAGAGCCTCCCACTGTTACAAATATGGATCAGCACCACACATGCAATATGGATAAACTATAATCAATTAACCATTCCAAATGTCCACATGTTTGCTTTCAAATTTAGGATAATTGACCGTGAAACAGTTCAACAAGAAAATTCTTTCTGTTCAAACTAACCTGAATAATAGAAAACCGCCGTTTCATGATCATCTTTAACAAGATAGCTATTACCAAAACCTGCATAAGTTGGACAGTTCTGAAACAGATTCACTAAGAATTCCCACAGGAAAACCAAAAGAAACAGCAGGATCATGTGCATAGTACTTTAACTGTTTAACATTTTTAATGGACAGCAGCATAAAGTTGGTGTTCACCAATAAGTTAAACTTCTAGATAGAATGAGAATCATAAACTAATGGTATATAGGATTCATCACACCCATTGATTGGGTTGGTAACAACTACATGACGAATAACCAAAAGGAAACAAAGATTTAAAGCATAAACTAACCCAAAATGCATTTATTTAGAGCAAAAAGGAGGTTGATTAGAACCTATACTGTTTAAATAATCGTTAAACAAAACGTATTATTCTACCTTTAGGTTGCTGAGCATCTTCACAGTAGAAGGATTGAAATAAAGCTGCAGAGGAATAACAGCATAATTATTAGAAAACAAGCCAAAGAATATTAAAAATAAATTTTAGATGTGGATAAATAAATAGTTTAACAGAAACATAGCACATAGTTAAATTCTACTATCAGGTAATTTTTAAGTAACTGAAATCATGCAGGTGTCATAGAAGAAGCAGAAAGATCAGTAAGAAAACACCACCTGCATGATGAACTTTAGGTAATTGTTAATAGCGTAAAGTAGAGCTGGAACTGCAAGAAGCACATTATTTCGAGCAGCCTGTAAAATTTTTGAACAAAAAAAGTCATCTGGAGATCAAAAGGAAGTTGTCCATGAATTAATATGGTTCATACCATTGCAGAGAGGTAGATTCAGAATAAAATTATTATGTGCAGATAAAAATGGGGGAATGAGCTATAAGTTCCAAAAGGACTTTATGTCACATTAAGACGGTTTTGCTAGACCAAAATGACAGCACATTAATATTAGTATATATATTTAAGTTTACAGGATGCAATCCAAACACATTTTTATTAACAAAATAAGATACTTAATTGGCATCATTTTTTTCAGAAAACCCATAATATGAATGAAGAGTTAAACTACATCAACAATTAATAAAAAACAAAGGAAGTATAAAAGAAACTGCCACTCAAAAATAAAAGAATGCCAACAATATATCTCCACTCTAAAAAATAAAACAAAATTCACCCCTTATCTACCATTATTCTCATTAAAGTTGCACATTGCATAACACAGAGTCTGACCAAATTTACTGCACAAGACCAAGAAAAATCAATAAAAAAAAACACATCTATGTGAAACTAAAAACATTTCATTGACTTGCTGCATCTCACTTTCAGCATGGCTTCTTAATAACTGGAATTCTTCTAATTTCTCCGCCTTTACAACCCAAAATGTCTTAAAAGTATCAACAAAGATCACAATGAATAACCATGTTGGTATCCCAATTGCAATTGATAAAACCATCAAGGTTGATAATATTATTAAGAATCAATAGTGTGAAATTAGAGATACAAAAACTAATGATGCAATTGCAATCAGAATCGTAGATTGTGGAAGTAAATTTCTTACCTGCACTAATGAAGAAATTGAGAGAAGAGATTTTTCCCCAACTTTCCTATTCCGAGCCTAGAGAGAGAGAGAGAGTTAAATAAGAACAATTAAATCTAATGAAAGAACTTAATATAAAGAACCTGAAATAACATTTAGTGAGATAATCAATGGGATAGGACTTCCATTAATCTTCGAAATGCAATTGTTTCTATTCTAACTGAATACTAATAGCAAGCCCGTGAGCTTCTACAGGCTAGGCTTAGTAACTTTTCCTGACATTGTAGCTCAATGAGCAAAAAACAACTTATTGGGTATACTCAGCTCTATATAAGGGCATCTAATATTGGGTACACTCAGCTCTATTTTCCTGAATTATTCTGATAAGTTGTACTAGAGAGACATATAAGTTTTGTTTGGCTACCTAGTATACAAATATAATTTAATATTAAATTCAACCGGTACATACAACTCCTTGGAGACAAGAGAGTTCATGCACTGGACACCACTTTAGGTATATGTTATAAAAACCTGCTTATAGCTAAATGAATACATGACAAGCATATAAACTTTTTTTGTTGAGTTCCAGAACTCCAGTGTAGGTATATGGTATAACCCCCCCCCCCCCCTATTCTAGTTGAAATATAATAAAATGCTAAAAGTACCTGGAACAAAAGCATGATAATGGCAAAAGTAACTTTGGCCACCTCAGTAAGAAAGTTAACGCTAATGGGACTAAACTTGAAACCTCCATCCACCTTTGACATATAAACCAATATAGGCTGCAATAATTAATATAGATATATTGTGTTAGAATGCAAAGAAATCACGGATCTGAATTGCTGGTTTAGATTTGATGGTTAGAACTTAGAAGCAAAGAATTTACCTGAAAACCGACCAAAACGCAGTCCCCAGCGACCAAAAGAACGTTGAGGAGACGAGCTTTGGAGGAGACATAGCTGCGGTGCGTATCATAAGCCCTCGAAACGGTTTTACTACCGGGCGGTGCTATTTTTGAATGGCAAACACTGCATTCTATCATCCCCGCCAGCGCCTGCACCTAGCTAGTCAAACTAACAATAGATCAACAGCACAAAATCAAATTTCATTGTCTAAAAGATTAGAAAACCTACAAAAGATTATTTAAGGCGGCAATCTCGGAATTGAAAGAACAAAATGAGAAAAAATCACCTGAGTAGAGTTAGGGGAAGCGAAAGGCGAGAGAGGCTGCAGATCTTGAGAGATCTCGAAGCCCTCGATCAGAATTTGACAAAACAAAACAGAAATCTGGGAATTAAGGGGCCAAAATGCATGGAAAGAAAGAGTAGGAGATGTAACGTCACTTCCTGGCTGTTCTGTCCTTTTAGTTTTGCTTATGTTTGAATAAATTATTTGAGTTTATATACAGAGATTTTACTGTTCTGAAATAAAAGGAAATAATAGAAAAAGGAAGGTGGACTGCGCTTTTCATATATAGTTGCATTCTTTTTAAAAAATATATATTTCTTGTATAATCGTCTGTGTTTAATTTATTAATTAATTATTGTTTAAAAAATTATTAGTTAATTAATCAATATCAAATGTTATATAAATTTACTGTAATTGTTTTATTTTAATTTGTTTTATTCACAAGGTTATGATTTAAATTTTTAATCTTACAATTAATATTCTATCTCATTAAATTAATTAATAATCTGAAAATTTTATTTTTTAAATATTTCTTTGTTTAATGGATGTGTAGTCATACAAACTAATTGAAATTTAAGACAAAAATTACATTCTCTACTCGCAACTATAAAAATATATATTAATTTTTAAAATGCATTTTTTAAACAATTCTTAATCAACAAGCGAATAAGAAAAATAAAAGTAATTAATACGTAATTCTTTAAAAAATTCACACTTATAAAATTTAATAATATATATTGTTAATCAAAATTTAAGAGTATATTTGGATGCTTAAATTATGCTGACTTTGTTGAAATCCACTAGTTACAAATTACAATGGTTACTAAACCATACAATTAACGTGTGCAGCAACAAGTAACCATATCTAAAATCAATTACTAAATAACTTTCCAAACTTGTTTCAAAAAAATAAGGAAAAAATTTTAATACACAGGCCGTGTAAACTTTAATTTATACGTGCATTTTAGTTTTAGGAGTTAGGGTTTGAGGTTTAGGAGTTTAGGTTGTAGGGTTTAGAATTTAATGTTAGTGTTTAAAATTTAGTGTATAGGGTTTAAGGTCTAGGGTTTAGTTTTTAGGGTTAAGATTAGGAATTTAGAATTTAGATTTTTATAGTGTAAATACACAAGCTTGTGTAAAATTAATTTTACATAGCTTGTGTATCAAAGTTTTACCAAAAAAATAACCTTCCAAACTCGCCATATTTTTTTTTACTAAAACCATAGATAATTTATCACTTTTAACCATTAGGTTTTTTTTACCTGACCTCAAGAATCGTAAATGTTTAGGTTATGTGTTACTTTTTTTGGAATTTTTTTAGTAAATTTGATTTTCATTGTTAAGATGATACGATAATAACTTGTTTGGTAAATAATTTTTTAATTAAAATTTGTTAAGTTGAATGTTTAGTAAGTAAAAGATTGTAAAAACAAACTGAATGAAACCTCTCGATTTAAAATACTCTTTTTAAATTTTTGTCTTTGACAATTAAAAAATATCTAAATAATAAATCTAAATAACTAATAAAATTAAAAAGATAATTTTATAGATAACAAATTAATATATACATTTTTTGTTATATTAAAAAACTAAATTTTATAATTTAATTTGAGTAAAACATTGATATACAAAGCTGTGTATAACTAATTTTACACAAGCATGTTTATTTATACTATAAAAACTCAAATCTTAAATCCCTAACCTAACCCTCAAACCCTAAACCTTATACCCTAAACTATAAACACTAACCTTAAATTCTAAACCCAACAACCTAAACCCCTAAACTTGAAACCCTAAACTAAAACTCTAACCCCTATAACTAAAAGGCACATGTAAACTAAAATTTACACGACATGTGTATCAAAGTTTTCCCAATTTAATTTTCCCACCGGCCACCACTCTCATTTCGTTCTAAATTCTATACTCGTAAATCTTTTTAATTTTACTCTCAATTATACAAATTTAAACCCTTTCCTTTCCGATATAAGTGTTTAAATTTATTTTTTAATGTTTATATTGTGATAAAATTTTCACATATTATTTGAATATTACTTTCATTAATAGTTTTAAATGATATCATTTCATAAATAATTTAAGTTTTAAATCTAAAATAAGTGCTTTTGTCAAACAAAGATATAATATAAATACTTAAAGTATTTTTTCATTTAGTGTAAATAAAATAAGTATTTAAAGTTTTTTTTTGTCCAAGTAGGTGCCTAAAGTGTTTTTAGCCAAGCTAGCTACATAAAAGTTTTATTTTTTTATTTTTTGTATTAATTGGTGCCTATTTCTTTTGTGAATTTAAGTTTTTGGCCACGTGTAAGTGTTGTTTTTTTTAAGTTAACACATATTTTGACAAAAAAATATTAAGCACCTATTTTATCTAAAAAAATAATTTAGGCATCTAAATGAAAAAATAAAATACTTTAAACACTTACTTTACATTTAAACCTAATCTTAATAAAAAGGCTTAAGGGTTACTTTTGCCCTTGTAGTATTCCCAATTTATCAATTTCGTTGTTATAGTATTTTCACATCAAGTTGGTCCCTGAAGTAGTCGAATTACATTACCATTTGTCCCTTGACTGACACTTTAACTCTAATTTCTAAATCCTAAATCATAAACTCTAATTGAAATTTTTTATCATGATTATAAAACTTAAAAGTATTTTTAAACCCTAAACGGTAATGCAATTCGACAATTTTAAATGCTAAATTGATGCGAAAAATACTATAAAAATAAAATTAATAAAGTAAGACTACTATAAGAACAAAAATAACCTTTTAAGCCTAAAAAATGAATAAATGATACCCATACAAGATAAATTCGCACAATTTAATTTATGTGAATCACAATATTACCAAAAACCTCACAAAAAAATCAACTATTCTCATGTTATTAACCTTCCAAATGACCCCTTTCTACTTCTTATTCGTTTTATTTTCTAAAATAGGACCGATCTCAATGACTAAGTTCAATCATAAGGTTTTCTATAAGCAACATCCATTGTCGCGGTGGTTCGGTGAACACGAGCTCTTCTAAACGTTTTTTGCAATTTTATTTCGTCAGATAATCAACAATTTGATTATATTTTCTTCCAATCCCTATAGAGCAATAAAATAGTTGATTCAACACGAACATTATTTTCTAGCAAGTTAGAATCTCGACAAATAATTCGTACTGCCTCAACACTATCTAATTCAACTTTCATTTTTTGTATTTTAACACTTGGTCCAAAGCTGGATGTTCGAAAAGATTGTGTCTTATTGCTAATTGGACTACAAAAGCAGTGAAGAGCAAATGTGTTCCATCAGAACTGATTTTCCTCCCCTCACCCTAAACTCATGTTAAAAAAAAACTATTGGTCCAAAATCCAAATGACCCTTTTCTGAACATCATCACATAACATACATTGCCAGCACACATCCTCCCACAGTCCCACTGGACAATTCATTACAATATTAATTTTGCAACTTATATTTCACTTTTATTAAATATTTTTTTCCATTATGCTTAACAAATAAATATTTTAGTTCAAACGCTCCAATCGGTAATTCACCTAACTTTATAGAAAACAAATGACGCCGACTTAATACTTCCAACACCACAGGTACCGATAATATACTCGTAAATTTTCAAAACCCAAAATAAATTAAATAAAAAAAAGAAAGGGCGCCAACTCGATTCCCCGATACAGCGCCACCGTATCGCCACCAGCTATGGGCGATCTCATTACCATCGATGGCGCCGACGAGGACTTGGCCCTCTCCCAAGTCCGAGTTCCTTAGCCGGCAAGAGGTGCTTCGTCGGCGGTCGCGGCGGGTCAAGCAGCTGGCCGGAATCTACAAAGATCACTACTGGAGTCTAATGGAGGAGCTCAAGAGAAAGCACAAGGAATACTATTGGCTGTACGGAAAGAGCCCCTTCAAAGAAGACGAGAATAAGAATGGCGAAGGGAACGATGGGAATAATTTAGGGTTTCAGCTGAAATGTCAGACTTCAGATTGTAAAGATAAAGCGATGGTGTTGACTCGGTTTTGTCATAAGCATATTTTAAAGGATTCAAATCAGACCCTATATCGAGGCTGTAATTTTCCTATCAAGAGGTTTGTTCTTTTTTTTCTTCTGTAATTTACTATTTTACTTTTATATGTTTTCTGCATTTTTCTTTATTTTTCTTAAATGCGATTTCTTCTACAAGTTTAATTAGGGAACTTGGAGAACATTTATGCACTTTGGAAATTGAATTTAATAAAGAATGAATCTTCCTCTAATTCAGAACTTAAAATTTGTGATTTTAGAAAACATTTATTTACTTGGATTTACTGACATTGGAAATTGAATTCAATAAGTAATAGGTCTTACATATCAATCATAGTCTTGGGCGAGTAATCTTAAGAATATCAACATGAAGTTGAGACACATTTGTCATTTTGTTTCTTCTGGGAAAGCTTATTCTGACTAACAAATGTAGAGTCTTAACTCTTATTCAAGTACATGCTATTTTCTTTTCTAACCCCAGTTTTGTGGAAGAAAGAAGATATTCAGCTTGGCTGTTCATGTGTTTAAACCTGCTTTATGTGTTGAAATAATGATAGCTGTTTTGACATTCTCTAGTGAAAGAACATTAATGAATTTAAATGCCATTGCAACTATGGTGTATTCTTGTGAATATGATTTATTACCTTTTTCAGTTTCTCTAATGTTCTAGTCTTCTAGAGGATCCTTGATTAGGTATTTAATATGAGAAGAAGTCTTTATGATTGATATGAGTGACCAAGGTTGCATTTAGCATGCAAAATTTGTTGTAAGATAGGTTAAGATTCAGATTGATGCGCCTATGCCCCAAACAATTAAAGAACAAAATAACTTATAGGAAAAGAAAATGAAGTTGTAGTTGGTGGCATATGGTTATGCTTAAAAAAGGTTGAAGAGATTTTGTGCCCTTTGTTTGCCCCAATCTGTTGAAAACATTCCAAAATTTTGGAATAATCTTAACTCTTTTGTGGATACGAGCTATTTTTCCGACTCCCTTTTTATTGAGGTATCCGTGTCAGACACTTGTATCCGAAGATATGACCTTCAAGGACCCTTCGAATACCTGAAGAAAACATAGAAAAGTCTTATCATACCCTTGTCGGGCACACACCAGTATACGGCACTCACTTGAGTCCGAGTAACAGGGGACATAAGAACTAATCCTACCTTTTACTTCCTTCTCCGCTGATTTTACTTTTGAGGTTTACTTCAGTCATTTGGGATAATATTCAATTTGATTTTATTGTAAATTTTGGGGCTTAGATGCCTTGGGATGTTAATTCAAATATTCTTAGTATGTATTTTACTACATTAATTTTTTTTTTGTTCGGGAAAAGCTAATTTAAGTCATCTAAATGGTATTATTGGACTGTGCCACTGCCGCATGTTAGCTAGCCACCTTATACTATATTAAGTTCTGTGAGTTTTGCACCTGCAATCGATACTTGGGTATAGATATTTTATTCCTCAACCTATATGAATGACAGAGGGCCTTTTGACATGGCTGAGGCTTCTCTAAAGAAATGTTATTGGAGTAAGAGTCACTAACATTGTTAACCCGATTCACTTGATGTATATGAATGGCAGAGGGCCTTTTGGCATGGCTGGGGCCTCTCTAAAGAAATGCTTTTGGAGTCAGAATCACTAACATTGTTAACCCAATTCACTTGATGTACAAGTAAAACCACCATGATAGTTCTGCAAACTTAATGCAGAAGTGCCGTAGGATGTTGAAAAATATATTTGTATTATTATTCGTAGCAAATAAAAATAAAATATTCAATGTTATTAAACTAAATGATATATTTTAAGGTGAAGTAAATAAAGAAAGAAAATACAGCTTTTGTTAAATAGAAATAAAACATAAATGAAATCAAGGGAAATAATGGGCTAAATAAAATGTTGAATGTGGAAAAGTAATAAATTTCCAGTAATTTAAAATGTAAAGTGAGAATGCAAAAGAATCTCATTAAGTGTTGCTATACATTAGCCCTTTTTCGAAGAAGCTTTGATTTTTTGTCTGAGCTCCAACGGGCTTCCTGCATAAGCTAAAATAATTGTAACTAGGTAAAGTGGGACTGCAAAAGAATCTCATTAAGTGTTGCTATACCTTAGCTGGGCCAAATACACATTAAAACTAGGCACTGCTGTTGCTCTCTCCATTTTAAACATTTGGGATATGCATGCTAGGGGGGCACTTGGGTACACAATTGATGTTGCTTTAGTGGTGCAAATTATTACCGTGCCTCTTCTCGTGTAGGATAGCAACTGCATCGTTTATGGTTGGCTTTATTTCTTGAATAGGTCGCTATATTGGATAACCATGCCCCCTTGTTAATTTCCATGCCTGTTCTCCATATTTGGGTTCATGCTCCTCGTAATACTTGCTTACTACTTTTCTGCTCTGTTCTTGTACATTTTTTGTCCAAACTGGTCAAAGGTTGACCCTGGTAATGCATTAGTTTTAGTAAATTTATGAAACCGTATCTTTCTTAAACAGTGGGCAGATTTGCAAGAAACCAATCCTAATATCCATTAATCCTCCTCATTGCCCTGTCCATGCTCAAGCAGCTGAAAAACATCTTCAACGAGCATTGAAAAGGGCCTTAATGTCCCTTCTCCAAGTAAGCTTGCTCCAAAGTTGCATGTCGTTGTTGCCGAGTATGTTTGCCAGATTCAAACTAAAAGAAGAGAAGCACAACGAAAATCTGTATCTAAAGTCAAGATTGAAGAGAAACCAGTGAAAGTTGAATATATTCCGCAAACATGTTAAGCCAATGGAACTGAGTAGCTCATTGCTGCTGGAGGCGCATGCATATTTCAGTCTGGGCCTAGTAATCGAGTGAAGCTAGAGTAAGATACTGTGAGACACTAGATTTGTGCATTTGAAGATTATCATTCTGCATATTTTGTGTAGGTAGCTTTTTCTTGCTGGATTTTATTTCTCCCATTTGTTATGTTCATTCTTATGTGCTTTGGTCATGAAATAAAATCTCATATTCCTTTTACTTGGCTTAAGAATTTGAACATCACCTATGTACTAGAATTTCAGTTTCCGTATGTGAAATCGGCCGGAAAAGAAATCCAGTAGACCCAAGGGATCGAGTTTTATATATTTAACTGGAATATTAAGTTATTTAAAAAAAAGAATTGGGAAACCCCAGTAAAACTGGTTATGTATTGTTCACTTCAAATTTTGACTTTTTTTGTTTAAAAAAGCCCAGAGAAACAATGAATAGAGAAGACAAACAAAAACTGATTTGGTTCATATTCAATTCCCCTGCATGAAACAGGTTTTCACAGTGCGGTTCTGGACGGGCACAATATGAGCGACTGCACAAGATCTCTAAAAAAGAGGGGCCTAAAAATTTAATTTAACTTAATTAAATAATTATAATAAATTATAAATCTTATGTTCGATAATTAACAACTTACAAACAATTAATACCACAATCCAAATGTATTCCAAAGACTTTTGGACTTTAATCCTAAAGCATTTTATACTTTATATGGGTGTTAACTTGGTTTTATGTGACATTGCAAATACTTCAATGAAAATCGAGAGATTATTTTACAATAGTTCAATGTATTTATACTTTGTTTGCTAATTTTACAAAGGGATGGAATATATTAAGAGAAAATGTGAAAGGTTTAACTTTTAAATCATTGCCGGTCACAAATGGAAAAGTTGTGTTGAAAGTATTAAGTCAATAGAATGAGAAAATGTGAGTTATATAATGTTGATGGTGAGATGAAATTACTTCGAAAATTTTTACCTGGGAAAAAATAAGAGCAATGGATTTATTGAGATTTTTTAAATTGTTTTAATTACTTCCCAAATGCGACAATTGCTTATAGAATATTATTAATTATTCTTATTACTGTTACTTCTGCAGAACGAAACTTTTTAAAATTTAATTTGTTGAAGTCATATTTACGAACAACTATGTCGCAAAAAAGATTAAATGATATTGTCTTGATGGCAATCGAGAGTGATCTTTTGGAAAAAAGTTGATATTGCAAACATTGTAGATGATTTTGCTTCAAAACATGCAAAAAGAATGATATTTTTTAAAGTCAAATGTTAGATTATTAGATGTTTATAAATTATTTTTTGTTGTTCAAGAGAATAATCTAACAATGTTTTTATATTAAGATAAAAAAATTATTTTTTACTATTATAAATTAAGGGCTTTATTTTAATAAATTGCACATGACTCTTAAATTTTTTGAACCCGCCCCTTGGTTGTCATATGCAATATTTATAATTAAATTGATGATTGGGTTACTATTTGTGAAACACAATCAAAATCCGCCGATATAGTATTAAATGTTGGAACTCGCCGGCCATTGAAATATAAAATAACATTAGAATAAAAGGGATGAATGGTGGGTGGGTAAATCTTTATTGCTTTTCCACCTCCAATAATGGAGACACTTTCTTCTTAAAATAAAAATAAAAATAAAAAGATGATCATTTGGGTCTATCACGGTCGTTGAGTTTAGTAATGCATTATTATTTCATTTGATTTTTTCGGGTAATTTATTTGAATATTTTCTTTTGGAAAAAATTTAAAAAATTATCTTTTTTAAGTTCTCATTCGAAAAAATACCTTCTATTCGTCCTACGTAAGAACAATTCGCATTGTACCATACACGAGTTGCAGCTGATGTGGTGCGTCTTAAAAAAAAATTTAAATTTCATCTTAGACTTTTGAAAACGCATTGTACCATACACGAGTTGCAGCTGATGTGGTGCGTCTTATTCGTTGGCGTGTTTTAATAATGGATAAAAAGAACTCGCGTCCAGCAAGACACGAGTTTAGTCTGATGTGGCGAGAAATTCACAAGAAACGGAGCGAATTTATCACCTACAACAATTTGAAACTCGCGTTTGGGAAAACGCGAGTTTTGTGTATCATGTTGTTAAAACAAGCTTCGGTGGGCATGTTTTAGGTGAATTTACGGGGTTTAGGGGAATAATATTTCAAAATTTTCAGCTTTCATGTCGTAGTACTGAAACATTTTTTGAAAATGGTATAAAGATCGACGCTTATAAAGCATCCTAAATGGTATAAAAATTGCGTTAAAAACAGTATGTAGCAATGTTTTTTTTTTGCATGAAGAACAAGAAAACATGGGTTGATAGGCATGTTTAAATAGATTTTGTGCTATGTTGGACGATATTTTTTCTTGTTGTTTAACTTTAACGTCGTAGTACTGAAACATATGTTTATAATGATGCTAAAATTAGCCCGTATAAGGCATCCTAAAGGGTGTAGAAATTGCCTTAAAAATGCTATCTAGCCACGTTTTTCCATGAAAAACAAGCAAACATGAGACGATAGGCATGTGTATGGATTGATAAGTGAAAGACATAAAGTTGGTGTATGAAATGAGTGAATCATGGCGTTAAATAGGGGTGTGGGTAAATGGGAAAGTAAATTTAAAATATCAAAAAACGAAGGGCTTTTGGTCAAATTAATCATTGATTGTTGTGTCTTTTTTTATAAAATTGATTGAACTGCTTTCCAAACTTTTGAACTCAATTCCTTCCAACAGCGAGTTATGAAAAGCGCGTAGTATTGCAAAGATGAAGAAACGTCATAGTAGTAAAGCATATGTTTACAATGGTGCTAAAATTAGCGCGTATAAAATGGTACGTAAAACAGAAAACAAAGCTTCAAAGACCGTTAAAAATGGTGGTAAAACATTACATAGAGAAGTACAATTAGTTGATTTGAGGGCCAGTCCTAAGAGGACATTTTCTCATGTCGTGTCCAGTGTTCCTACATCGACTGCACCGTTTAGGTTATCCGGTCTGTTCTCGATGAACCATATCCTCGACACAGTGAATCTTAGTTGAACATGGACGACCTTTTTTTTACGGCGTATGGAAGGATCTGGGCATATCTTAGGTTCATCGTCAATGATACGATGATCACGTTTATTCCCGATCAGAGGAAACTCATTTCGGTATACCTTAAATATATTTTCAAGTCGGTATACCGAATCAACTAGTGTTATGACGTCAAAATAAACTGATGGACATGCAGCGAAGACGTGTACACACGGGTACTTGAATGTTTGGAAGACTCCGCAATCGTACGTTCTTTGGCGCAGATCAACCACGTAATTGTTTTGCATTATTTCTTCAAGCGGTCGCGAATATTCTGAAACCTGAAAGTGATGTTGGCGACGAGATAAGCATATCACACCCATCATATTTGCGTGCGCAGTGTATGTTTGAAAATTTTGCTAGAGTTCTGGATGAAACTTGTGGCCACCTGCAATCTAGTTCATTGATTGTTTTCTGAGGGTTGCAAAAAGGGTAGCTAGTCGATATACCTTGAATATGTTTTCAAGTCAGTATATCGGATCAACGAGTGTCATGGCGTCAAAATAAACTGATGCACATGCAGCGAAAGCGTGCGAACACAGGTACTTGAATGTCTAGAAAACTCTGCAATTGCATGCTCTTTGGACCAGATCAACCACGTAATTGTTTTGCATTATTCCTTCAAGCGGCCGCGAATATTCTGAAACTTAAAAGTGATCTTGGTGACGAGAGAAGCATATCACACCCATCGCGTTTACATGCGCAGTGTACGTTTGAAATATTTGTTGGAGTTTTGGATGAAATTTGTGGCCATCTGTCATCCAGTCTATTGCTTGTTTTCTGAGGGAACTCTTTGTCTTCCTTGTTAATATACCCCAGTTCATCAATCAGAGCTCAGTAGAGAATCGTGCTCTTCATATGAAAGCTTGAGTAGTCTAGTAAGTTTAAAACCTTAGGATATGCATTTTTTGAAGTCAGGTGTTAACATACCCTCAGCTTACTTCCTGAGCTGAGTAGAGAACTGGTCCCCGTCTTCAAGCTCAGAGGTCTATTAGAGCCAAGTATTGTACCCCTAAACATGCTTTCATAAAGTGAGTAGATGATCAAGCTTCGTGGATTTCGTGATCACACTAAGACGACCAATTCTACCCACTAATCGTGTATTACGACTATGGTTGGAGCTTTGACTCCGGTTACATGTGGGGTCTTAACCTAGCCTCCAATATTGAGGCGTAAAAATAAGTTACCCGTAGCCTCGAACAAAAGGTCAAGACCCCTGTCTGCCATTCAAAAAGACCTCAAACTTCTGGATATTGTGATTTTTCATTGTCGTTCCTCGTGAACAAAAACACCGAACACTTATCTCACAAGAAATGATAATCGACCAACATCTACTTATCAAATAAATGTAACTACAAATACCGAAAAACCACAATATCTGGGAAATTTCTTTGCAAAAGAATTTTCCAGATACGTGATTTGTTGTCATTAGTAGATACAATACAATCGAAAACTTAAAGCACTACAACATAGTTTATTTTTTTGCTTCGAAACTGCACGGCGTATGGTTCACTAGTATTTATATCATAAAACTCGCGTTTTGGAAATAGAGAATTTGACCCAGACGTGTCAGTTGAACTCACGTTCATCTGGACGCGAGTTCCTGATGACATGTCAGTTTTGATGTGTCAGGCACAGACAAATTCCGTTTGGTAGGACACGAGTTTAGTCCGAATAAAAAAAATTATATACTGATATAAAAAAGAATAATGATTTGGTTACCCGCTCGTGTTTGTTATCGATGCAATTAAGAACTATTTGGTCAAAATCGATCAGAAAAATAAATGTAAAATATTTAATACTAAAAAATTATTAAATATTACCTTTAAAAAAAGCAACAATGTACAACTAAAATTATTAAATAAAGGAAAAATATAACTAATGATGCCTAGGTCCATCGGTACCACCTCAGTGGACGCTGAGGTCGATTGGGATTGCATCAACGACGAACGAGATCAACTGGCTACTCATCATCGTCCTTATTCCTGGTTCTATCTCCAACAGTACCACTCGCTCCAACTGACCCACATGTGAATAACATGGACTGCAATGATGTTTGCTAAACAAACCTAATCCCAAAATTGGTTTCCAGAAGTTGAAATGGTTACAAAGGTACGTAAGCTATAGGAACACTCAACGTCCCACTCATTAGGGCCGAAAATGAACCGTAGGAGTTGGCCATAATAGGCATTCCATTGGACTCGGCGACGAATAAAATAATGAGTTTATCGAGTGGGTAAAAGGCTATGGTCGGATCGGTTGGGTGGCCTGAGATGGTCTCGGTGCTGAGGAGGTAGAAACATTTCTCCTTGATGATGAAGCAACGCCAGAAGTCGTATGTGCTCCCCTTTTACGTTCAGTCCGTGGGCAGTTGCGTTGCACACGCTCAATGACGACCGCTCGTTCCTCTAGAGTCAAAAGATTTGGCTTCCCATTCACCAAGTACCACACAAAGTAATCGTGGCTAACCATCATATCAAACAATACGTAGTCACGAATGGGCTGTCGTCGCGGAAGATCCATTTCCCTCCACTGAGCAATCCACTCTATGTGCCTCATCGACCAATCAACCTACCACACATTATCAAAATTTTTATTTTTCTTTATAAATATAAATTGTTTTCAAATTGATAAAATATTAAACCAATTAAAATTATTTTACCTCAAGCTTTTCTTGTCGAGTAAGACTATGTAAATCGTAAAAATTTAGAGGGTTCTCTGGGATTCTTTGGATACAACTAAATTGTCGTAAAACGTGATCGCTCGGGTGACACTCAAATGTATCATAGAAGATGAGTGGTACCATGCCCTTCCAAGCAATCTTCATCCCGTTTGAAAATTTTGGCAGATATTCGTGGATACTCGGATCCGTGTACAGTGTCCACAAAAATTGTACAATATAGAATTATAACTGAAATTAATAAACTTTATTTTAAATAAATACATCAAATTCAAACTCCAAATATTTACCTGATTCCCAGATTCATTCTCAATATCATGTCTAATAGTCTTCAGACATTTGACCAGACTAACATGACTTAAATTATCACTCCACCTACAAAACAACAAACATAACTTTACTATTAAAAACATATATTAAAGAATATTTACTTTTTTAAATAAATTATTTACATTTTTGTTACCTCTGGCATAGTAGAAAAATATATGGACTCAACACGCTCAGTCTAGGACGTAAAAACGACATTCTGAACCACGCCTAAGACTAAAGCAACATAAGACAACCTCCAATGTCGTGCTTCTCTAGATTGGTGGTCTTGCACATCTCCCTAAAGAGAAATACTAGTATCGTCGATCCTCAACTCAATCTACCAGCATCATCAAAATCCCACAAATGCCACAACCACAACGTGTGAACTTTATTGCGAGATTTGTCGGGCACCAATATCCCGCCGATTATTTTTAAAATATGAGCACAAGCATATGCCTAGAAAAGGAAAAAATATATTAACATATGGAAATAAAATTATTTAATTAATATTCACAAAAAAATATTTTTTACCATCTTCACTTCTTCTTTCGCGTTATCTGGTAAATGGCTAAAAAAATTTCGCAACCACCTCAGAAACACACAGCCGCCATCGATCCTATCTGGCGCAGCCCCTAGAAACTCAAAACACAAGCCACACTAGTCACCACTACTGTGACCGGTAATAACCTCTCCGTCAACTGAGAGATCGAGAATATGCGGCATGTCCTCCAAGGTTATAGTTGCCTCACCGCACGAAAGGTGGAATGTGTGTATCTCTGGCCTCCACATTTCAACAAGCGCATTGATCAAATCAACATCCAATTTCGCACCTCTAATGATTTTGGAGACGTGCAAAAATCCCACCCTCGTGATATAATCTTCTAGACGTGGGTCGGGTCCATTTGTCATTCGATTGATAAAAATTTCCGAACGACGTTCTATCCCATCCTAAAAAATTAAACAACCACAAATTAATTTCAATTTCAAACTACTATACTATTTTTTATAAAATATAACAAAATAAAAACTGAAAATACAAATTTAAAATAAATAAATAAAACTTACATTTCTCCGTCAATAATCGAAAACGTGTTTTTGATCCAACCTTATTAGCCCCGCCATTACTTCAAACTGGAGATATTAATCGAGATATTTTCACGAAAAATTGAGTATGTAAGGAATTGAGAGATAATTTTTTGGTATGAATAAAGGGGTAAGGGTCTATTTATAGCAAAACTCACACAACTTCAAATGCGTATTCAATTAAACTCGTGTCCTGTAGGACGCGGGTTCTGTAATTACCCAGGAACCTACATTTCGTGCAGCGTGAGTTTTGTGTATATTCAACGCAGTCATTTATTTTTCAACCGTTCATATTTACTGCGATAAATTCCTGTCATTTCATCTTATTATCTTACTGAACTCGCGCTCTAATAAGCGCGAGTTCGTTTAATTGAATATTTAAAAGACGTCAACGGATAAGACACGCCACATCAGATGGAACTCGTGAGTTTTGAATGCGCGCCTCCTACAACGCGAGTAGTGCCTACGTGTACCGAATCGAGAGTATTTTTTCAAATGATTTCCAAAGGGAGGTATTTTTCCAATTCTTTTCTCAAAAAGAAATATTCAATCAATTTAGCCATTTCATCTTGAATTTTTCTATATATTTTTTTACAACTCTTAAATCTAATTCTAATCATACCTTTAGAGAGAATGAAAAGACTTTAGAAAAGAAAGAATAATGTATTTCTAGTGAGTCTAGAGACTATAACCTATGATCTAAGGGAATATGTAAGAATAAAGATGAGCAACTTGGCCATTCGACCAAATGTGTTTACTCATTTTTTCTCTACTTTTAAAGATTATTATTGAGTGTATATTTATTGGATTATTGGTAAGATTAGTTGTTATTGTTGATAGGCTTAACCGCCAAATAAGTGTTCAAATTATTTTTTCCCAAATAGTTATTGTTTTAAAAAATAAAATTAACTTTTATTTTAAAACACTTAAAACTTTAATGTTTGTCAAAACAACCTCAAAATCTCTAAATTTCCCCTTTATCATCGTCGAACACCACGTCACCATTGCTGAAGTAGGTCTCCTCCTCTCACCGCATGAGTCGCAAGGTCCAGTCTATTGTTCGTCCATCTATCGTTCATAATTCAATTAGAGATTTTACGTTCGCAATTCACTTGATTGTTTATTCGTCGATTTTTGACGACATAAGATTGTAAGTATTAACTATAAGGATCTGGGAAAAAAAGGGCTGGGGATAAAGAAAAAAATCAAGAGAAAAATAATTACCCTGCCCTGAGGAATATAATACCATTTTTGAAGGCGTATATATCATATTAGTATCTAAAGTATGCAAACTTTTTCAATTTTGTACTTAAAGTATTTTTGGTCAAAATAAGTACTTAAAGTATACTTTTTGGTTAAACTAGGTACCTAAAGTGTAATTTTTGGTCAAAATAGGTACCTAAAGTATTTTTTGGTCAAAGTAAGTATCTAAAGTATATTTTTTTGGTCAAAATAGGTATCTAAAGTATTTTTTAGGTCAAAATAGGTACTTAAAGTATACATATTTATTATATAGGTTCCTAAAAATTGTCATGTGACATTAATTAAAAGGATTATTATTCTATACATTGGCGGTGAAAACTTTTTGTTTCCACAAGCGCCTCAATTATAGGGTTTAGGGTTATAGTTTAGGGTTTAGAGTTTAGGGGGTTTAGTGCAGGGATTTAGAATTTAGGGTTTATGGTTAGAATTTAGGTTTAGAATTTAGGGTTTAGGGTAATATGGATAGGGATTTAGATTTTAACCTATAAACCCTAAATTTTAACCCTAAACCCAAAATTCTATCAACAACCCTTAAATTCAAAACTACTACACTTAAACCCTAAACTTTAAACCCTAAACACAGTCCCTAACCCCTAAAACTAAGGCGCTTGTGTAAAATAGTTTCCACAAGTGCTTGTGTATAGAATAATTACCCTAATTAAAAAATACATTATGTGCCTATTTTAACGAAAAAAATATATTTTAGGTACTTATTTTGACCAAAAAATATACTTTAAGTAACCAAAAAATATACTTTAAGTACTTACTCTGACAAAAAATATTTTAGGTACCTATTTTGACCAAAAAGTATACTTTAGATACCTAATTTAACCAAAAAGTATACTTTAAATATTTATTTTAACCAAAAATTACTTTAAATACCAAAATAAAAAAAATTAGTATACTTTAAGTACTAATATGATATATAAGCCTTTTTTGAAAATTGAAAGGCAATATGGGCAGCTGGATTCCAAGGCCTAACACGCAAAGTTGATGGTATAAAAGCAGTCAATGTTTAGTTCCAAGGCTTCAAATCAAAGTCTCATACATACAAATACAACACAGTTGATTTGACCAAATTTCGAACGAAAACGACTGTGTGAATAAATTGAAAGCTTACCAATTGGTCGGTACAAGTGATAAACATCTTGATATTATTTGAGCAGGTCTTGAATTTGAAATTTTATATATATAACAAATTTTCATTGAGAAATTCACCAACTAAAATTATTTGTACAACGTGGGTCGATCCGAATTAATCAGGACGAAACCCTAAAAACTAAAAAGAGAACAAAAATAAATAAATTCAAAGCTTGTATCCAACCAAAACAAAATTTGCATTGATTATACATGTCCCCATCTGATGTATACTCTGCAACTTGGTTCAACTAATTTACCCTTATATTATGTGCAACTTGTGAAGTCAATCTAGATTGATATTTTTAATCTTTATGTGTTTTAAAATTTTAAAAAATAACTTAATTCAAATAGTACCGACATAATAAAATATGTCGAACCAAATGTTATCGGTAGTCTTTATATCATATCTAAATTATAGATTATTTCGTATTCTTCACATTAATAAGAATAAAGTTAAAAAATGCTATTTTAAAATATTTATTTTAATCATTAAACTTTAAAATATTATAAAACGAACATTAATTTATAATTTCATCACAAAATGATCGTTGCACTGCTAATAGTAGTTAAAATGTGACACGACAGTTAATAAAATTTATATAATTATATATTTAATCATTCATTTTACATATTTAATTAATTTAATCTTAATTTTAAAAAATAATAAATATAATTTTATTTATTTATACATTTTATCAATTTAATCCTATTTTAATTAAATATAATTTGATTAATAGTGGACAACATTAGATTAAAACATATATATAAATTGTTGTCATTTATGACCAATAATTTTTGGCCAAGTGGTTGGACCTGCTCTATTTCTTCTCATCTTCTCGTGATCGAGTCCCATCATCCTCTTTTTTCTCTTTCATTTATTTTCTTCCAATGATTAGAATGTGCGAATAACGAGAGTTAATTTTTTTATTATATTTTTTAACTGTCACATTATTCGGTAACTAACAAATGATAAGTTTAAGACCCATTTGTAACATTTAAATTAGATGACCAAAACCAACCTTTTAACCCAAATAATAATTTTAACTTCCTGTATCATTATGATTTGACCATTAGCTTTTCAATTTCTTGTCATGAGTGGTGTGTGGTTCAACCACTAACTTTACCCCAAAAGTTAGGCATAGACTCCACTCTTTTTCAACCAACTAGATTGGTCCTTTCTATGATCTTTCTCCATTGCAAGATGTCAAACATGAAATATCAACATCAAAAACCAAGGGCTTAAAATGAATGAAATGACTTTTGTCCTCATGTTAGCATGTTGGGATTCCTAAGGTCCTTAATTGCTCAACTTTGTACCAAATATGTATATTCGAGTTGAATAAGTTGGTCCCCAAAACATCATTTTGATGCTATTCAAACCACAAAAACACACAAATATATTTTGTAGGAAATAACACACAACAAACAAAACTAGACCAAATATCATATATCACCTTCATGTCCTTCAAGTTGATACCTAAAGAGGCTTCATTCTCAAAATAATAACACTATGATCCCAACAAATCACACACCAAAGGCAATACAAGGGAGAATCATCACGTATGTATATATTATGAAGACAAAAATAGATGGAGAGCTGGATTTACAAAACATTCCACTTCTACCCACACTAGAGACTTAGAGAGAAAGGACAAATTCCCGGACTCACTAATACAGCCGGGCTCATCTCCCCGGTCCAGTTTTTTCAACATCAATCAATGTTCTGTAGAAAAAGAAAGGAATATAACAGATGCAAACCAAAATTTAATTAAACGTTTTTAAAAATGGTACTAACCAGACTTCTCATCCTCCTTTCCGGGAACAAACCTTGGGAGATTCAAAAGTGCATCGACACGCGAAACTCCATCAAGGGCAGACCAATCTATTCCTAGTTCCGAATTCGTTTCCTGCTGCTTTGCCTTTGAGGAATCTTCATTCTCTCTGGTTCGCACAGTCCCGGACAGGTCGAGACTGGTTAAGACACCGAGGCTATCGTCTTTCTCGCTCTCGTTGTTGATGTGGTTCATTGAAGTTGGCTGCACTTTTGCCTTTGCACTGGAAGCATGACATAAATTGCTCGAGTTGGAATCAAGGAAGAGGCAGACAACAGCACAATCATCAACCTTCGAAGTCGGGTATTTGTATCTCCAAGCTCGAACTGCTGAATAAACCAAGGCTCGAGCAGCAGAGGAACGTGCTGGGGCAGATGCTACAATATCAACCACTTCTTCGTTTGAAAGAACATCCCAAATCTGCAAAATGTTGAGGAAAATCTTAGATCTCGAGATAAGTGATCAACTGCCAGTATTTTGAATAGGATTCGTGTTGACTCCTTTACCCCATCCGTGGCCAACACCACAAATTCATCCTCCTCTGATAGGCGCCGGTAAGATACTTCAGGTACAGAGATCAGGCCAAAATCCTTGAGGCAAAAGTCTCCAAAAGCCCGTGCCATGGCCAGGCCAGGTGCATCTTTTTTAGGCAGCCAAACTCTGGCAACTGTAGGTTCATCATGAAGAGCAAAGACACGACCCTTACAACTTTGAATTCTCTCTGCTTCCGCTGTGAAGGGAAAAGAAAAAAAAAAGGAGTATTTAACATGATGTCAGCTGTTGACATCCTCTCTCTCAATCGCCTCCAGTAATGAGAACAGTACCGAGAATGTGCAGAAAACATAAAGAAAACCAAGGAAAGTAAAGGACACACGAAATGTCAGACGAGTAAACTAGCAGACAGCACAAAAGGGGACCTCTGGATACAATAGCGATGCAGTAGACACAAGTGCTATTTGAAGGCTGGAAACAAATATTATAAGTTCTGATAAGCACAAGACGAATGAAAAAATAGCATTTTGTAAACAATTACAAATTGTTTCCTCCAATCCTAAAAAAACAATGGAAACAGATGGGTAGTGCACTCAGGAATCAAGACAGGATACGCAGGGGGTCATAAACAATACAGAAGACAAGACTTAGCAATTAGCATACATCAAAAGTTCCAAAAAGAGAATCGCTATTGCTTTTT
The DNA here is from genome assembly GCA_019671005.1 of Hibiscus mutabilis. Lineage (NCBI taxonomy): Eukaryota > Viridiplantae > Streptophyta > Magnoliopsida > Malvales > Malvaceae > Hibiscus > Hibiscus mutabilis. Next base: position 71,652,334 of record CM033715.1, read on the forward strand.
ATCATAATTTTTAGTTTGAAACTCCATAGGAAACAATAACATAAAAAGCATGAATGTAGTTGCACTTATGCATGTGGTTATGATCGAGTAAAACAGACAAACAGACCTGGAAGATTTGGTTTGAGATCAACAGTCAACTGAACCGCAGAAAGTGAATTGTCTTTGTCCCTTGTGGCCAATACAGCTCTGGAGTCCCCAACATTTCCAATGACAAGATATGGACCCTATACAACAAGGAAAGAGAATTATGACTAACTATGAAACATACCATAACATACTTCTTCAAATAAAGCTTTTAAATTTGTTCAAAAATAATAATAATAAAGCTTTTAAAAGTCAAAGCTGCATACCTGTTTGACCAACGTTACAGCAGTCGTCCCGCTACAGAAGCAATCAATATTGGTATGCAATCTAAGTTCCCAGTCCATCACCTTAAATGCCTTCAGAAAAGACTCTTTAAGAGTCTTGAAGATCTCTGGGAGCTTTTCTGCTTCATCAAGATCTACAGAGGCCCTAGACTCCTCGCCAGCAGATATAAGAGCAGTTTCTTCAGAGTTCACACTTCCAGCGGTGTTCAAACTGATCTCTCTGAGAACATCCTCACCGGATATATTAACTTCCCAGTGAGCACTCAATTTTAAAGGAAGATGATCCCTCACTTTCTTTGCTACCATATGACCGTAGGGACCATGGCCATCAAAAACACCACAGAAAACTGTATCCGTTCTGGAACAAAAATTCTGGGAAACAACAGCCATAGATGGTCAGAAATGAAACATGATAATGCAGAAGATCAATGTTAGTAACCATTGTAACAATATCTCATACAAGGAGAAAGTGGTGATTTGCATCACAAATCTGTTATTACTGTAACCTTTTATCCTATCCTTTGTATGCAAATAATAGGATACATGTTCCAGGGATAAAAAAGAAGTTGGTTTTCAAAGTCTTCACCGTTGAAGTATCACGGTCACGGCATGTAGAAACTAAATGATTAGATAATATCCTGAATGAAAGGGAAGCAGTTGCAGATGTTGCTTTTCCTCTAATTAGACAGCTATAAAGATACGTTCACAAGTAACCTAAAAGTTACATAAACAACTTAAAGGTAAGAACAAAATTTAATGTTAGCTGAAACAGATAAACATTATAGACTCTAAAAGATATTAACAAAGCAACCAGAAAAGAATGGGAAGTTCCTTCATCCAATAAATATTATACTCCTAAATAATATAAGATCTATTGCTTGTTCTCAAAGCTACAAAGGAAACATGGCACACAAAGGCAAATATATTAAACAACAATTGGTTGACCAGTTTGATAGACACAGGATTCATGTGAAAATGGGATACAAGAAGCTAACCTCCCAAACAATCATGGCATCCTGGTTGGTTCCTTTCTTGCCTTGTTGAGTATAGAGTGAAGCAACACCAGTAGAGCCATTCAAGAACAACCGCCCCGGAATCCGATGCAATGCTTCTCCCTTTCTGTAGTCAAAAGACCCTGACCCCGGTTTCTTCCTCGAATACCCCTTCTTGAGAGCCATATGAGGGGACAGAGGCGATCCAGGCAGAGGGCTCCTGCTTTCAGCAGAAAAGCAGGACCCCATTTGGAGGGCCCTGATAATGCTTATTATGCACTCCAGACCAGCTAGAGAAGCACAACCCCTATTCTCAGTAGATGGATCCGTCAGAACTTGTTGGATTAAATCCTTGAAGAAACTTCTCCTCAACTTTCTAAATAGCTAATGTTACAGATTAATCCACCAAATAACCCTCAATTGTACAATCCTTTTTCACCAAACCTAAACAATCCCTTACAAATTCAGAGCCAAAAATCCCTTGATTGGTTCTTCAATCTCTTAAAAACATCATCTTCAAAATAACTATTCCTTTGAGTTTCTTCACAAATCACTTGAAAAATTCCCTTAAATAAGAATTTTCCCAATACCCTTTTCCTCTTCCAATCCAATGATCAGACCACTCCACGAATTCAATCTCTTAAACTGCTTCCAACAAAAAGAACAACACTCGGAATAAAAACAAGAGAAAAATTCTGGGTTTCTAATTCATAAAAGGACTCAGAAATAACATAATAATAAAAAAAGAGCTGTAAAAACAGATGAGTTGGGGGGGAAAATGGAGATCTATAGATGCGAATCTACAGGAAAAAAATAAAAAAACATGGGAATCATTAATAATACATTTAATAACTCCAGAAGAGAAAAAAAAAAAAGCAAGACCTTTTTCAATGAACAAAGCCAAAAGTTGTTAAGAGTCGTACAATTCAAACAAGAAAGCACCCCAAAAAGAGCAAACCTTTATTGTCAGCAGAAAAGATGACCAGAAACAGAAAACAAGGTCATGGATGTGAAAGGAGACAGCTTCAGGCAGAAAGAGAGGATAGTTGAAGAAAGCTGTTTAGAGAAGATTTATAGATTAAAAAACTGCAAATTATTTCATAATTCTTCTGAGATTTATTTTCTCGAAGACCAGAGTAGAAGATGACACAAAATAGTTTTTTATTTTCTTCTCTTTTAAGATATACCAATGGAAGGATTTATACTGTTTTAATAAGAATTTATATTCTTTGAACCAAAAAAATAATAATTTATATGCCATGTATGTATGTATTTAATTACTAAAATTAAGTTTATAAAAATAAGGAAAAAACTTTGATACACACGTGCCTTTTAGTCGTAAGGATTAGAGTTTTAGTTTAGGGTTTAAGGTTTAGGGGTTTAAGTTATAGGGTTTAGAATTTAAGGTTAGTGTTTAGAATTTAATATATATGGTTTAATGTTTAGGGTTTAGTTTTTAGGGTTAAGGTTAGAAATTTAAGATTTGAGTTTTTATAGTATAAATATACAGGCGTTATGTAAAATTAATTTTACATTGACTGTGTATCAAAATTTTATGCTAAAAATAATATGTATTTAGTAAAATTGATAATAATTAAGTTCATAATCATGACGTGTCATATTAATCTTTTATTATTATTTTAAGACTTATCATAAATATATATATAAAGTATACTAATTTTTTATTTATGCACTTAAAATATTTTTTAGTCAAAATAAATATTTAAAAATATATTTTTTATTTAAATTAAATACTTAAAGTATAATTTTTAGTCAAAATAAACACTTAAAATATTTTTTCGTCAAAGTAAATACATAAATTATATTTTTTTAGTCAACATGAGTACCTGATGTATTTTTTTAATCAATGTTATATGATAACTTTTAGGTGCCTATTTTGACTTAAAAATACGTTAGGTACTTAGTTTGGCTACAATATATTTTAATTATCTATTTAATTAAAAAATATACTTTAAATGTTTATTTTGATCAAAAATAACTTAAGTACTTAATTGGAAAAGTCCATATACTTTGTGTACGTTTCGTAATATAAGGCTTATTTTATTTAACAAGCATATTGGCAGTGTAGATGCTTGGCTTCTCTGTTTACACGTCTGTCTTTTGCTTTTACATCATTTAGTTAAATCTCATTTACAAACCCGGATCAGAGTTATTTAAACCTAGTTCGCCGAAAGTTTTTTTTTTTTTTTGCTTAATCGATAACGATATTTTGTTTTAGTACTAGTTGTCAACAATTGATATTCATTATTTTTCTTGCTCTTTTATATGGCATGTGTTTTCTTACTTTTTATTTGATTCTGTGGTTCGTTTCATCTGTTATTTGACAGGATTTTTGCATATCGTAGCAATGTTTGGTGATCGTATAGAGATCCTCACGGCGCTAACTTTTTTATTTGATTTTGTCGATGATCATTGAAAAGATTGATCCTCACTCGTTTGATGGTTTGGTAGTCGATGTAATCAAAACTGTGTAGCGGAACAATGTGCATTATAGTTTGGTCTGCTCACCACTTTTTTTCATCTCGTAAAACGCCTCGTTTGACTAGAGACAAAAAGATTCATAAAAGTTTTTGGGTTTTGATAGTATGTTAATCTTCATGGAAATGTTTGTTTTTCTTTGCACCTTTGTATGAGAGTTTTAGTAGATTAGTCTCTTTTTTTCTCTTTTTGATGCATTGTATTTGTAATATTTTTTCATTTTGATTAATAAAACTCAGATGCTATTGTTAAAAAAAATCTCATTTACGGATTTTTCTTTTTTAATTTATACTTTCTATTTTTTAATAAAAGTATAATCATCGGCAGAAAAAGATTTGGAATTAAAGGGTAAACTTAAATATTTAAAAAGTGAAGAAAATATACAATTATTTTTTTTAAAAAAAAATTATATCATAAAGGTAAAAAAATTGAATTGGGGAATGAACCCTCCAGGCCCATGTCCCTCCATCCCTGATCACCGGTAATTTTATGTTTTGATCACTTAATTATGAAAAATTACAAAATTGATTAATAATATTATCAGTTTGTAATGTTTCAAGCTCTTGTTTGTTAAGTAAGAATTTGAAATCAATTTGTAACTTTTTAAACTTTGATGATTAGAACATAAACTTAATAATAATTGAATGACCTCTTGTATAATTTATCCTTTGTTTCCTCTCGACTGGTTTTCTATTTCTGTTCTTCGCGAAAAACTATTACATGGATCTGTCTTCGCCACTCTCCTATCTAATAATGTTTTCCATGTCATTTTTAAAAGTGAATTATTATTTTTTTTCTACATGTAATTAAGGAGTAGATAATTACTTAAAAATTACTTTAAAATAGATAACAAAAATATTAGATGAATTATAGATGACATGATGAGCTGGATCTATCTAATAATTTATAGCTCTTCAGGAAAATAGAAATATAAAATAAAATTACAGCTCATTAAATTAGAATAGACGATTATGACAATGCTCCATTAGTTTAGAGGATAATATAAAACGGATGATGCTAATCCAACCAGTAATAACAATGACGAGGATAATTTATTTTGGATAATTTAATTGAAAATTCATAAGTGCTTTTCTAATATTAATTTAAAGAACCATAGTTTTTTAATCGCATATGTATCTCAAAGTAGCGGTGTTCATGGTATGTTAATTGTATTGTTTAGTTTAAACGGTTAGTAATCGTTATAGAAGTTATTAACTATAACCTAACCGTTAAAAAATGGTTAACCGTTAATTTTTTGAATGGTTAACCGTTAAGAAATGTTTCAGTTACATGTTGACCTATAACCTTTTATAATTTTCTTTTTAAATGTTCATTATTTTTTTAGAATAATAAATCTATCTCTTCGATAAATATTGTATTAAAATTTTTAAAAAAACTTAAATAAATAAATTTTAAATACAAACTTGATACTTAGATTTAAAAAAGTACCTATAGGTTAACCATTAACAATATTTTTTAGTGGTTCGGTTAACCGACACTATTTAACATTAACAGTTAGATTAATTAACCTATAAAATATACAGTTATACCAATTAAGTGTTACCGTTTATTTTGTGCACTCCTATCTAATAGTAATCCATCTATTTAGGCAAAATAAAATAAATATATTATTTTTTAATAGCAAAATAAATATATTCCTAATTATGTGTGTTTCTGATATCCAATCATACTTTATAATGACCAAACTATATTTAATTATATAGATGTTATTTAAATATATTTTGGGTTTGAATACGTTTAATGTAATCATTTATAATTAAAAGATTTGTGGGTTGTTTAAAAAATTTGTGGGTTATGTTGAAAAAAATATGATGAATGGGAAATTGATACTTAAAGTGGGCTTGTGAATTGAGTTAAGAAAAAAAGAAAAGTTTATATTCTATATTGATGGGTTATCAAGCGTGAGATATATTTTTATACAAGACTCTACTTGGTGATTATTGAATAACTTAAGCTTATATGATATGAGTAATGTGAATGTCTAGATCAGTCGGGTCCTTTGTGGGCTTGCGGATATTTTAATCTATTACAAGATAATTTTTCCTCAAATATAATATTTTAATATTTCAAATAAAAGAATAAATGATCGAAGAATATCCTTAAATTTAGATATTATTTTTTGAATATTCTGAAATTAAAAGGATAAATATATGATAAGATATTATCTTTTAATTCAGATGTTATTGTGATAATGTTATTTGATAAATAAATTTTATTTTAAATAAAATTCAGATAATTCACAAGTTTTATTTCCAATGAAACTCTTACTCCTATAAATAGCAACGTAAACCTACTAGGTTTTAACAACTAACAAAAACCTAAGCAAGGTTATGGTTCGCTGATTACTGCAGACGTGCTACTGTTGTTCTCATTATGTTGTTGTATCCTAGGAGATAGATGTCAGATATTTCTCAAGCACCATAGGAGCGAGCTAATCTGTCTTAAGGAAGCTGTGTCCGTGCAAGCCTCAACGTGTTTCCTTTGGTTTTCGTTTCAAATCAGTTTGATTGACATGTTGCTGTATTTTAATTTTATGATCTGTTCAATATAATAATAAATCAGTATTTTATTTTATTTTATTTTATTGTTTTATTTTATTTTTCTTGGATTATTAACACCAATTGTCTAACAATATTAAGACAGATTCAAAATCTAATTCAAAACGAACATATTACACAATAATTTATACCACGACATCTTATTTTCTTTTCGAATTAATTTCCAGTCAGTACTAATGTTTTGTTATGCAGCAATTACAAAAAAATAATACTGCTGTGCAACGAGTTCGAGAGCAAGGCCAACAATGTTCGTAGAACGTGAGAATTGCTATGCTTCTTCACGTTTTCAAGTATCGGGTATTTTTATAAATAGTAAATGGTGTTTTTTTAAATCTGATCTTGTAGTGCAGAAGGGAATATATTATTTTTAATTAATTTTGATTCTTTCCTTAATAATTATTATCAATTGTAATAATTATTATTAAATGTGTGTTTTTTTAAATAATGTGTATTATTTTCTTTGTACTAATAATTTCTTTTGAGAAATTTTATAGAGACGAGAATACCTAGGCTTAATTTTGATATGTTTAGAAACTAGGATCTCATAAACAATTCGTTTTAGGAAATAAATCGTTAGATTTAATTTTATGGAAATTTAGAATGATTCAATCTTAAAATAAATTGGTAAATTTATTTTGGAAAGTGAAAAAGCTTAACGTTATTATTTCTTAAAGAATCAAGTATGATTCTATTTTAGAAATAAATTGGTGAATTTATTTTGGAAGTAACATTGGTTACCAAATTTTGACTGAGGTCTCGAATCAAAGCATAGAAGAACTTGGTTCTCTATGTCAAAAATTAATTTCTTAAAGCATATTCTGATGCATACTATGAAGTGCATAGTGTTTAAAAATGGCTAAAGAATTGTGAGGGTCATTGGATCATAAACGGATTATTAGAAAACAATATGAAAGTGCATGTCTAGGATTGGTTCTTTGAAAGACTTGATATTTAAGCATGCCTAAAGCACAACCTCTCTTTCATAAGTTACCTAATTGGGGCACTGTTCATTATTGTTCTTTATATTAAGACCGTGTGAATTATTGTTTTGGGGTTTTTGGTCTTTGGCTACATTCATGACGTTCAATAGATTCATAATACTTTGGTTTGTGACTTTGTGACACAATGGAGAAATCATTGAAATTCATGGGAAAGAATTTTAAAACCTGGCAACAAAAGGGGTTGCATATTTGATCATGATAAACTTGGTTAAAGATCTAAAGGATGATCCTCCTACTATTTAGAGATGATAAGGTAAATGTTGTTACCACCTTCAAATGTTGCAAAGGTAAATATTGCTAAGACAAATATTACCATGACAAAGGCAGTGAAGGTTATAAAGAACTTTGTAAAAATAAATCGTGGATCAGACGGTGTGTTCAAGAAGCAAATTTCATGGGAAATGCTTCAATTACTATAAGATGAAAAACTGTATTTGAGTAACTTTGGTACTATAATTTTGAAGGTGACTTCTGAAAAGAACTACAACTTCACAAATGTGACCAACATGTGGGGGAAACTGTTTTATCAGTTAATTACCTTTTATAAATAAGGTACCCAAAATTAAAGAGATAAGCACACTGTATGAGTTATGGAAGAGAATAAACCATTCATACAAATACCTTAAAACTGTGAGGGTGTCTTGCAAAGGTAACAACCTCGTCACCAAAGCAATGACATGAGAAGTTCGGTAGTGTCATGATGACAAACGACTTCAAGACCAATGAGTGTGACAAATGTGTATATGTCAAAATTATCAACATTGGATATATTATTCTATGTTTGTATGTTGATGGCATACTCATTGTTGGAAGTAACAATGAAAATGGTAAAAAGTACCAAAGACTTGTCAAATTCAAGATTGACATGAAAAAAATGAGATTGACAGATTTGATTTGGGGCATCCAAATCAAACAGTCACTTGAAGGTCTCATATTGACGTAGTCACACTACGTGGACAAGAAAAGTTTGGCAAGGATGTTTCCGGCATAACTAGAACTCCAATAAATACATGCCAACATTTGTCCAAAAACAAAGGCCAAAGTGTTGACCAAGTGGAATATGCAAGGGTTATAGACAGTCTGATGTACCTCATGAGCTGTACTAGACCGAATATTGCTTTTACTATGAGCAGTCTAAGCAGATTCACAAGCAATCCGTGTGAAAACCATTGGAAAGAGATTGTGAGGGTACTGAAATATCTTAGATATACTCAAAACTATGGATTGTATTATTCCATAAATCCTACCAAAGGCACAAATGGATATGTCTTCACTTTGGGAAGAGGAACCGTGTCATAGATATCCTCAAGACAAACGGTTATAACCAGATCCACAATGGAATCTGAGTTTGTAGCTCTAGACAAGTCTAGAGAAAAAGTCAAATGGCTTCAAAAATTTCTTGGAGGATATTCCTAAACGGCCAAAGTGAGTGCCCACAATGTGCATACATTGTGACGACCAAGTGAAAATTGGTAGAGCATAAAACTTTGTATATAATGGTAAGTCGAGACATATGTATCATCGACATAATATTGTTAGACAACTAATCTCAAATAAATTTATCTCTATTGATTTTGTGAAATCAAAGGATAACATTGCGAATCCACTAACCAAAGGTTAAATCGAGATCAAGTTGAAAAAATATAGAAAGGAATGAGACTAAAGCCCAATAAAAATTAAAGCGCTATGTGAAGGAAAACCCTACCTAGTTGACTGGAGATCCTAAGATCTAGGTTCAAAGGGACAACCTAATTGCATAGACCTTGTGTTGTCAATGTGATGAATTATTTTCCCAAGTCCATTTCTATGATGTAAATAGTGATTAAAAGTGGAAAAGGCTAAACAATGCTTTTAATGACCATTGAGTGTTTCAGTGAGCAGAACAACATAAGTCACCTATGTAAGAGTGAAGTGGAGTCGCTTCAAGGAAACTATTGAGCATAGTTCTCTCAAACTCTTGTAGAACCAAGCGATGTCCATGGCTATACGGACATACCCATGAGAACTAAAAATTTCTTTCCAGAGAAATAGTTGTGTGAAGTATATCATCGTTTACACAAACGACAAAACAGTTCAAGGACATCACGTGTACTGGTCAGCTAGTAAAGTAAATAAACTTTCATAAGTGAAGGTTCAAGGGTGGACACCTACCTATCCTATACAGCTATAGATTGTAGAATCTATCACCACATCGAGTCAAAATGTTTTGATTTAAATCAATTTCATTCATGTGGGAGATTGTTGGAAAAATGTGATAAATGAAAAATTAATGCTTTCAAATAAGTTCTTTTGGGTCTTATTCTACTTCATGAGATTGAGTTAAGGAAAAACGGGAAAATGAGAAATTGATATCCCATATCGATGAGTTACCAAACGTGGGATATGTTATTATACAAGACACTACTTGGTGGTTATTGAATAACTTAAGCTTATATGATATGGGTAACGTGAATGTCCGGACCGGTCAGGCCCTCCATGGGCTTGTGGATATTTTAATCCGTTACGAGATGATTTTTCCTTAAATATAGCATTTTAATATCTCAAATAAAAGGATAAATGATCAGGGATTATCCTTAAATTTGGATATTATTTTTTTGAATATTTTGGAATTAAAAGGATAAATATATGATAAGAATTTATCTTTTAATTCAGATATTATTGTGATAATGCTATTTGGTAAATGAATTTTATTTTAAATAAAATTTAGATAATTCACAAGTTTTATTTTCAATGAAACTCCTACCCTTATAAATAGCATGCAAACCTACTAGGTTTTAACAACTGCAAAAACCCCCAGAGATTTTCTACTATTTTTATTCTATGATATTCTAAAGTATTTTCGGTGATAGAGGAAGGCAAGGTTACGGTTCACTGATCACTATAGACGTGCTACTGTTGTGCTCATTATGTTGTTGTATCCTAGGAGATAGACGTCTGATGTTTCTCAAGCACCATAGGAGCGGGCAAATTTGTCTTAAGGAAACTACATTCATGCAACCCTCAACACGTTTCCTTTGGTTTTCATTTCAAATCGGTTTGATTTACATGTTGTTGTATTTTAATTTTATGATCTGTTCAATATAATAATAAATTAGTATTTTATTTTATTTTACTATTTATTTTATTTTTCATGGATTATTAATGCCACTTATCCAACAAGTTATGGGTAGTTTAATTGTTATAATTTGTATAAAAGTATATTGTTTTTTGGAAAGAATTTTTTTACACCGTTTGTGTATCAAAATATAACTCTATTTGAAAAATACTTTGATACACAAGTTTGTGTAAACTATACATGCCTTTAATTTTCTGGTTTAAAGATTTAAGTTGTGGTTTAGATTGTAAGGTGTAGAATTTAAGGTTTATTGTTAGAGTTTAGACTTTAAGGTTTAGGGTTTAAGGTATTAGGGTTAGGGATTGCAACATCCCCACCTAGCATGGTAGAAAACCGTGTTGGAGAATGCTACTGATGAACAAATCGGTGATTGGTACAATGAGATAGGGTCATAATACGATGCTAAATTCATAGCATGCTTGACCAGGCACGCGCAACCAGTACATAAGGTTTACCAACTCAATACAATGCTTGGATTGATAATTTAGGGACTAATTTTAAACTTTTGCAAGTTTTTGTGACTAATCTATAATTCCTATAATTCGAGAGTCCTTCCTTGAAATTAAATATACCACAATGCAATTCACCTCATAACTATGGCTCATACAAATTTTCATAGAATTTAGGGTTCATTAACTAGTTTAATTTAACCATATAATATTTAGTGATCAATTTATAAACCATTCAAAACTGTGTTCCTAGCCCTTTTAATAGAAATAACTGACTCCGTACAGAAATGCCCAAGGGATGCATTGATACGGGCATGCACGGGTTGCCTTACATTTTGAAACTGTCAAACCTTGTTTTGATACAGGTTGATCCGTATCGAAACGAGTTGACCAACTTTGACTTGTCCCTTGACTACTGTTTCGATACGCCTAGGGCCGTATCGATACCGATTTACACACTTTTAAACTTACCTTACAAAAGACCTTACCTGTTTCGATATAGCTGGGGCTATATCGGTATGGATATTTCCAGATTCAAATCCCACCTTTTCATGACTTTTACATGTTTCAATATAGCTGAAGCTGTACCGATACGAGTTGACCATGGTTAACCTTTTCGATACGCCTTAAGGCCGTATCAATCCAACTTAAAATTCCACCCTTACTGTCAACTTCTGTATCGAAACGTCCTGAGCCTGTATCGGTATGCCCTAGTTGACTTAAGCTTTGAACGACCAAATATGCAAGGTTGTACCGAAACAGTTTGACCTATATCAGTACGCCTGCACTGTAATGACAGATTTCTTTTGGTTTTTACTCAATTTGACCTGTTGAACAATGTCCAAATGCAATAAAATTTTACCAGCAATACTTAAACACTAAAATCTATTAGCATGCAAATTTTCATGATCAAATGAATCTATTCACCATTTCCACTAGTTAGGCCAAATATGCATATTTGGTGCTTTTTACCAAAACAATAACATAACCAAAATAGGCATTTTAACCATTTCAACATGGTAACCCATCTACACATACAAAATGGGACTAAACCAACTTGTCTAGACACTATGCCACCATTCTAGGAGTTTAAGGACCAGATTAACATTACATATAAGGGTTTGTAACTTGTCCCAAAACACTCCTTACTTTGATCCTTGATCCAACAATGCTTTAACCTGAAAATGCATAGAGATGAGATGCATTAGGCTTACTTAGCCTATGAGGTAGTCATAAACAATAATATGAGCATTAATGGAAGTCATGACATGTATAACAATGAAAGTGCATCTCAAATCATATTTTAACAATACTTGCAACACTTATTCACATATTTTCCCTTAGATCGACATATAATAGGGATACACGAATTCCCAACCAACATCGCCTACAATAAATGGTCAATATCTGCCAACATCGCCAATATGACCAACACAATCACATCCTGCCAACATTGCCAATGAGAGCCTTAGCTCAAGGATCGTAATCCACTCCTTAACAATGAGATCATGAATTCTATGGCATGCCAATTGTATCCCATGTCCATTCGTATCCAAGGATTCAATACTTGTCAATAGCAATGTCAAAAACAATAATAATAATAACTAATGCGGTAACAATAACAATATAATGCCAATAACAATGACTCATAACATGTTTAATAAGCTATTTTCAGTACTTTCATATTATCAATGATCATGTAAAGATTCAATAGTCAACTTAGGAACAAAATAAGCTTATCAAGGCCTACCGATAGTGCCTCCAATGAGGCCTTAATGCGAACATACCTTGGCCAATGATGATAATGCAATAAATTGACATCAATGAATTCGGGAAGGCAACTAGCCAATCCCTTGACTCTGACTACACAGACCGATAATTTTGAGACTTTCAAGGCTCCCGGATGACAACTCCATTGTTCTTAAACTTGGTGGAATTGGGAGGATTTGGTGATTCTTCACCTTGGTTATCTTGAGCTATATAAGATTGAGATTATAAAGATTTCAATATCGATAATGAAATCGTAGCAACTCAATAGCTAGGAAAAATGATAATAAACAAGCTATAGCATCTCTAGGGAATTTCCAGGGTTTAACTCAATCTTTAGGCTTAAGATTAAACACGACTTAGCCATGGAATTGACAAACTGATTGAGGAAAACTACTTACCTAATCGATATCTACGACTTATAATCGATAAACTTAAGAAATGTTGTAACGTCCCCTAACCTGGTCTAAAGGATAAATTGAGTTAAGGCACGTTAAAGGCAAACAAGCAAGCAGTCATGATTATCTGAACTCTTTTTCAAACAAGCATACGAAGCGAAATTAGGGAAAATTTTAAAACTTTTAAGTTAACGAAGTCGGATTAGATTCACACTAGATGTTTAATATATAAGAAACATATAAGTATTCACAATTTTCTTGCACATTCGTAAATAGTCAAGAAACTTGCTAGGAACTTTCATTTCTTCCAAATGTGTCAACTTATTACAATTATTGTAACCCCTTTTGACTCTTCTAAAGATGACTAATATTGATCTTGTTATTCGATTTCTACTATGCTTACATCAATTATATATGCAATGCACCAATACTCAAGTCATTACAAGACTAGTGCCAATTACTCTATTCAACTATTACTAAAAGACAATCTTCATACACGGGGTTATCATCTTATATACTATCCGATTAGGTACTAATTAATCTAACCATTTGATTGATTACCAGAATGGTATGTTCATATAATAATTACTTCTCTCTCATAAAACAACTCAAGGGGTCAATGATACTAATCACAAGCAAGTATGAGATCATTCAAGATATGCTAAAAACTCCAACCATGCACCAAGAACATGAAATCATGTTAACCGATCAATCCATATAAAGCAACCAGGAAAAATAATTATAAAGGCCCTTATTACTACTCAATGCTCCATTGAGCTTTATAAACAATTATATACAAACCATATGAAAATCTATATGCATGATGCAAGATTAATTAGGTGCCACCATCCTAGGAGTAAATAAGAAGTTGGTCTGAACCATACGAGATTCTCTACTTTGGACTAGCTCGGAAACAACTTGAAGACTCGCAAAACCTGTAAGGTTATTAGAAATTAGACCGTAAGCGATAGCTTAGTGAAGTAGATTAAAAAAAAATAAATAACAGTATCACAACAAGACTTTTCATTCAACATATCCGAAGAACAAGTTTGATTAATAGTTTACATCTTCTAATACTTCTAATTATTCAACTAATCGAGCTCTCATCCATACACATGTATCAATAATCGATCTTAAGATCTTAGCTAAGGCAACTTCAACCAGAAAGAGCTCAATTCTTTAACCATATAACCAAGCTAATTTAACAAGAAGAACTCGAATCCTTAATCATCTATTTTAACTAATTCAACAAGAAGGATTCAATTTCTTAATCATTTAATCAAACTAATTTAACAAATATGGGGATCTAATTTCGGGTTACAAAGTAGTTATCCTTTACATTGATAATCCGATGATTCCTTTCCATTTTGTAACAATTCTTCTAACAAGGTGCTAGATTTATAAACTATAATTTATTCACTAGAATTTATCACAATCCTATTCAGTTTGCCATTTACTAATATCAAGAATTGTTATTAGACTTATAAACTTTCTTGGGTTCTTTTGTCTTAGCTAATTACCCCATAGTTCTTTGATTCATAAATCAGTGGATCTTTAATCTATCCCTTAGTGTTTTCTTACCATCAAAAGCCAAGACTATTCCCTAGTTCCAAGAAATTCTTTATAGAATTTTAACCTACCATGGTGATTACCTCTAGTTCTTTAAGTTCTAAATTATATCCAGGTATTTTCTAAAGTCCATGATTGTTCAATTTAGGACTAAATAGTTCACCTGCAAGTATTTCACACTTCAAACAATACAAAACAGTCTATGGTTATTCAATTTAAGTATACACAACCCACTTACAAGAGTTCACCTTTTGAACATTATAAATCAGTTCATGATTGTTCAATTTAGGACTAAACAGTCCACCTACAAGTATTTCACAAATCAAACAATATAAAACAATCCATGGTTATTCAATTTAAGTCTACACAGCCCACTTACAAGAGTTCACCTTTTGAACATTATAAATCAGTCCATGATTGTTCAATTTAGTTCTTAGCAAATGAATGCTAATCCATGTAGTTTTCTAGGTTTTTCTATTTACCATTTCTATTAGAACGTAGTTCTAACTTTAACTAAGGACATTTAGTCCTTCATAAACCAAGGGATCGAAATCCAATACATATAAATAGAATATACATTCCAAATTCTCATTTTAACCTTAAGATTCATTAATTTACATTTTAAATTGTCATGAGCCTTGATTGACAAGTTACTAGACACACGAATCTACAATAAGTGTAACAATAACAAGGGTACACATAGTACCAGAACAACAGTACACAAGGTACTAAATCTATTCATTACCGAACAAGGGTACCAATCGTACCAATAGATCACTTGATCTAAACAACAAGGGACTGTAGTCCAAACTAGCGAGCTCGATGGACTCTATGGCATGCCAACTGTGTCTAACTAACTCGAATCAAGGCTTGTATTTACAAGATTATTTCCTTTAAAATTGAGAGGCATTATGTTCCTTTTATCATTAATGTAGTTCAAACAATTCACATTCAAGTCTAGTTTCAAGTAAACTAGAATTGAGTAACAAGAACAAATAACTCAACTAGCTTGAGTTTACCCCAAGATGCTTACCTCCATTAACATTCATTCGTACTTAAGTCAAGCAATTTGCAATATATTATCCTTTTATGAAACTTATTAGTTAACTAGAATTGGACAACCTCATTCATATATTTGATCTAGGTTACATTTACTTATTTTCATACAAACCTTTTTTTTACTAAAGCAAGCTTATACTTTCAAGTATAAGCATAACCCTTGAATAACAATATGATTTTCAAGTCAATATCAAGTCAAAAGTACTTTCAAAGGAAGTACGTGCCTTTTTCTAGGCTTAGTCTTACACGCTCCTCTAGTTAAATAATCCAGTAGGATTAATTGAAACAACAACCAAGATACTAGAAACAATTTTATTCTATTCAAAACTTTAAACTGCACTCACCTTTTATCCCAATGTTACGGGATACCTAAATCCTCAATTATCTTCCTATTATTCAAACTCTTCCTAGCTCCCTCTTGGTCTAAACATAGCAAAACATCATGACTACATATTAGCATCAATTTAATCCTTAAATATGCATCATCAAGGAAACTTATAGCTATGTACATTCATTTACTCAAAACAAGGCAACAAGCATGTAGATCAACAAAATTCAATCGAATTTCACATCTATACACTCAATCCTTCAAAACTGGGTAGCAAGCATGTATATTAACATTTTACATTGCAATCCAATTCACACACACATTTATATCTTATCAAAATAGTCTATAGTATATATAGATATACTCAAGATAGTCTAAAACCACATATATTCATGAATAATATCAAAACAGTCTCCCTATATTTATGATTTCCATGATATTTTCTAATATCTTATATGGTTGTTGCTGTCGGGCAGACTGCACATCCCTCAGTCAAAATTTCATAACTTTCATTCCGTACATTAGAATTTTAAACCATTTACACCGTTGGAAAGCTGACTCAACTAGCTTCCTAACCATAAAGACCTTGCATATTTAATCCTTATGAATTAATACAATTTTAACCTAAAGATACACCTAATTCTGCCACCAAGCAGATTACACTTTCTTTGAACAGTTGTCTCTACAAGCTGTTATAAAACTCGAAATTCAGTTTTGCTTGTTTTAAATAAAACTAGACATGACAATCTTTTCAAACATATAAATTACAAATTCCAATTCCACTGGTATGATTTATAGCAAATTTTCAAAGTTACCTCTAATGCAGATTTCTAAAACAGTTTCTAAACTGATTTCACTTTAACTTTTGACATCAACCAGTTTAATACCTACATTAGTTCATGATCAATTTACTAGATGATACTGCACTTCAATCCTACTATCAAATCTTTTAATGCATTAATATATCTTTAATCCCATATCCAAATTTCAATTACAATCAGCTCGAAACAGGGCAGTCCCCAAACTACACTAGACTGGACTTATACAGTATCATATGCATCTCTAATTAGCAAAACAACTTCTTTAATCTAATGTACATATTTTTAGACTCATCTAACCTTTAAAAACAGTTCTAACACAACCCAAAAACTCCCTCTTCTTAAAATAGAACAGTCCAAGAAACATCCTTTATAGCCCTATTTTTATTCTCAATTAACAAACAAGTCCTTTGGATATTAAAGTTTGTTTCCAGGTTCAAAACAATCACCATGACAAGGAAATACACATTTTTGTGTCTCATTTCATAGGCATATAATTCAACCCAATTCAACCAATCCAATTCAAACTTTAATTTACAAAACAGGGCAGGTTAGCTATTAGGACATGTCTATCCTATTTGAACAACTCAACGATATTCATTAGATCATATAAAAACAATTTCTCATTCACAATTCTCTAACATGGCTAAATTAGATTCACCAAACAACAATTCTTAGCATAGAAAGATAATGATAACATTTCAAGGTGAAAATCACTTAGCTTATGCAATTCGAACACCTTCTAAAAACTACATTACACAATCACTTAATTTCACCTATCCAACTATGAAATCACAAGTTCATGACTAGATTCTTTGAACAAACAAGAATTTCATAGCAATTCAAATATTTCTCAAGCCATTATATCAAGGAATTCTCTCATGCATGAACTCAAAGTCTCAACAAAAAAGTTTAGATTCAAAGCAACAAGAAAGGATATGAAAGCTCTTACTCTTCATTTCAAAATTACTATTAGAATATCTAATCCACAAATCAACCAACAATTCCACCTTTTCCCTTCATCCATGGAATTTCTCGGTCAAATTGTAGGAGATGAAGAATGAAATGGCTTTCTTTTCTCTACTTGACCATTCAAATCCCACCAAACATGTCAAAAATATGACATGTGTAATGAACCTTAAGTTCCTAAATGTTACATGCAAAACCTTACTTTAGGTTGTCATACAATGTGGTCCTTGAACATTGGTCATTCTTTCTTTCTTTCTTTCTCGCAAAATGGTCTTAAACTATTGGTTGGCTAATTTTCCCATTTACTCAATTCGGTCCTAGGCCTTATTTAGACTATAAAATTTTAAAACAAAGATAAACATAGTTAATTTAGAAAACAATCTAATGATATTCTTGTAGACCAGATTTTGGGATGTTACAAAAGCAAAGCTTAATTCCATCTTCAATGGAGGTGTGTGCTTAAGGTGGCTAGAGGAAGAAGATGGGGAGGTGCTTGCTTTTCAATCAACCGGCGAGTTTTATTTCTTTTCTTTCATTCTTCTATCTATCAAGGTTTTCTTAAGATGAAGGAATCAATCCTTGATCATCTACGTATGTGGTGATTAAGATTGAGGAGGGGCTAATCTCGAGATTAACAATGTGTTCAGCTTCTTCGTGAGCCTTTTTAGAGTCAGACATCTTTATACTATAAAGGAAAAAGGATCAGATTAGTCGTAAGTCACAATATACACATAATAACAAAATAAACTCCTAGGTGGCATATGTAATGCAATAACTATACAATAGACTTTGGTTTAGTCCTAGAATCGACTAAACTCTAGCTCTGATACAACAATTGTAACATCCCCTACCCGGCCTGATAAAAAACCGGGTCGAAGAACACTACTGATAAACAAATCGATGATCGGTATAATGAGACTGGGTCATAATACGATACTAAATTCATAGCATGCTTGACCAGACACACGCAACTAGTACAAAAGGTTTACCAACTCAATACAATGCTTGGATTGACAATTTAGGGACTAATTTTAGACTTTTGCAAGTTTTACAGACTAAACTGTTATTCCTATAATTTGAGAATTCTTCCTTGAAATTAACTATACCACAATGCAATTGACCTCATAACTAGGGCTCATAAAAATTTCTATAGCATTTGGGGTTCATTAACTAGTTCAATTTAACCATACAATATTTAGTGATCAATCTATAAACCATTCAAAACTATGTTCCTAACCCTTTTAATAGAAATAACTGACTCCGTACTGAAATGCCCAAGGGATGTATCGATACGGGCATACACGAGTTGCCTTACATTTTGAAATGATCAAACCTTGTTTCGATACATGTTGATTCGTATCGATACGGGTTGACCAACTTTGACTTGTCCCCTAACTACTGTTTCGATACACCTAAGGCCGTATAGATACTGATTTACACAATTTTAAACTTACCTCGCAAAAGACCTTACATGTTTTGATACAACTAGGGTTGTATCTGTACGAATATTCCCAGATTCAAATCCCACCTTTTCATAAGTTTTACCCATTTTGATACAGCTGAAGCTATACCGATACGAGTTGACCATGGTTAACCTGTTTCGATACGCCCTAAGGCTGTATCGATACAACTTAAAATCCCACCCTTACTGTCAACTTTTGTACCGAAATATCCTGAGCCCATATCGGTACGCCTTAGTTGACTTAAGCTTTAACCGACCAAATATGCAAGGTCGTACCGAAACAGTTTGACCTGTATCGGTACGCCTACACTGTAATAACATATTTCTTTTGGTTTTTACTCAATTTGACCAGTTGAACAATGTCCAAATGCTATGAAATTTTACCAGCAATACTTAAACACTAAAATCTATTAGCATGCAAAATTTCATGATCAAATGAATCCATTCACCATGTTTTCACTAGTTAGGCAAACTATACATATTTGGTGCTTTTTACCGAAACACTAACATAACCAAAATAGGCATTTTAACACTGTCAATATGGTAACCCATCTACACCTGCAAAATGGGACTAAACCAACTTGTCTAGACAATATGCCACCATTCTAGGAGTTCAAGGACTAGATTAACATTACATATAGGGGTATGTGACTTGTCCCAAAACACTCTTTACTTCAATCCTTGATCCAACAATGCCTTAACTTGGAAATGAATAGAGATGAGATGCATTAGGCTTATTTAGCCAAGTGAGGTAGTCATAAACAATAATATGAGTATCAATGGAAGTCATGACATGTATAACAATGAAAGTGCATCTCAAATAATATTTTAACAATACTTGCAACACTTATTCATATTTTTCCTTGGATCGACATGTAATATGGTTACGCAAATTCCTAACCAACATCGCCTACAATGAATGGTCAATATCCGCCAACATCGCCAATAAGACCAACACAATCACATCCCTCCAACATCGTCAATGAGAGCCTTAGCTCAAGGACCGTAATCCACTCTTTACCAATGAGCTCATGAATTCTATGGCATGCCAATTGTATCCCATGTCCATTCGTATCAAGGGATTCAATACTTGTCAATAGCAATGTCAAAAACAACAACAATAATAACCAATGTGGTAACATTAACAATACAAAGCCAATGAAAATGAAAATGACTCATAACATGTTTAATATAATCTTTTCAATACTTTCATATTATCAATGATCATGTAAAGATTCAATAGTCAACTTAGGAATAAAATAAACTTACCAAGGCCTACCGATAGTGCCTCCAATGAGGCCTTAATGCGAACATACCTTGGCCAATGATGATAATGTAATAAATTGACATCAATGAATTCGGGAAGGCACCTAGCCAATCCCTTGACTCCGACTACACTCACCGATAATTTTGAGGCTTTCAAGGCTCCCGGATGACAACTCCATTGTTCTTGAACTTGGTGAAATTGGGAGGATTTGGTGATTCTTCACCTTAGCTATCTTGAGCTACATAAGATTGAGATTAGAAAGATTTCAATATCGATAATGAAATCGCAGCAACTCAATAGCTATGAAAAACGATAATAAACAAGCTATAACATCCCTAGGGAATTTCTAGGGTTTAACTCAATCCTTAGGCTTAAGATTAAACATGATTTAGCTATGGAATCGACAAACCGATTGAGGAAAACTACTTACCCAATCGATAGCTATGACTTCTATCGATAAACTTAAGAAAAGCAAAGCTTTACTCAACCTTCAATGGAGGTGTGTGCTTAAGGTGGCTAGAGGAAAAAGACGGGGAGGTGCTTGCTTATCAATCAACCGGTGAGTTTTCTTTCTTTTCTTTCATTCTTATATCTATCAAGGTTTCCTTATGATAAAGGAATCAATCCTTGATCATCCATGTATGTGGTGAAATTTCCGGTTACCAGAATCAAATTCCGACTAGGCCCAATTTTGGGATGTTACAGGTATCTAGGTTTTAGATTTTATAGCTTAAATATAAAGGGTTGTGTAATTTTTTTACACAACTTGTGTATCAAAATACAACCCTATTTGAAAAATACTTTGATACACAAGCTTGTGTAAACTACAAAAGCCTTTCAATTTTAGGGTTTAAGAATTAGGATATGGTTTAGGGTTTAGAATTTAAGGTTTATGGTTAGAATTTAGGGTTTATGGTGTTAGGGCTAGAGATTAGGTTTTAGATTTTATAGCTTAAATATGAAGGGTTGTGTAATTTTTTTACACAGCTTGTGTATCAAAATATAACCCTATTTGAAAAATATTTTGATACACAAGCTTGTGTAAACTACACAAGCCTTTCAATTTTAGAGTTTAAAAATTTAGGTTGTGGCTTAGTCTTTAGATTTTATAGCTTAAATATTAAGGGTTATATAATTTTTTACACAGGTTGTGTATCAAAATATAACCCATTCTATTTTATATTATCTTTTAAATATTAATTATTGTGCATTCATAACATGGGTGGAGATCTTACAAATATATATTTAGATTTTTTTATAAAAAACAACAACAAGGATTTCAACGAGTTTTTATTTAAAAATGAGAAAGTTATCAGGAGTGATTAGTTTTTTATTAAATAAAGTGAATAAGTAAAAAAAATATCAAAAATTTTACATTAAGTAAAAAATTAATATATTCATCAAACATAATTAAAAAATAAGCATACAAACTTTATATTTTGAAAAAAAATTAATAATTTAATTTATACACTCATAATTAATGATACCAATCAACTCAACAACCTCTTGATAAGTATATATATAGATATAGGGTTTCTGCCAAGTTTCCGTTACGTGCATGAACTTTCTATTTACTCGTCACTTTTATTTTTCATTTCGTTTTTATTTTAATTTCTTTTGGATTTAAATTTTTTGAATTCAAACCACTTGAGACTCATTAAATTTTGTATTTTCTACTACACTTTCAAAATTTATAGCTAATCCCAGTAATAAAATAATTACAAAGTCAGAATATAATAATTTTTTATAAATAAAATTATTTAAATAGAGAGGTATTACATTTTGTGTCAAGATTCAAACCTATGCAAGATGGGACAAAGTTAATATCCTTAGCCACTAAGCCAATTAGTGAATATCTAAAAATAAGGTTTATTTTAATGAATAATTATAATTTTCAAATTTCTGAACTTAAAATTTAATACATCTAATTATCGTTCGAATTAAATAAATAACAAATTACCATTAAAAATCAAGTTGGTCACCCAAATATACAAATGTGATATTTTCTGTCACCGCAGTTTTAAAAATTATAAAATAAATATTAAATTTATTAAAGTGTCACAAAATAGTCACTAAATTTTATCAAATTATTACATAAAAAGTCATTAAATTTATCGAACATTTACAAAATGATGATTTTATACAAATTTATCATTATTTTTTATTTAAAATTTATCACAATTCTATATTGATAAAGATATTATTTTGTAACTTCTAAAATTTTAATATAAAAATATTTTTATTTAATTTAAGGAAAATACTTTGATACACACAAGCCTTTCAATTTTAGGGTTTAGAGTTTTAGGTTAAGGTTTGGGGTTTAGTGTGTAGAGTGTAGAATTTAAGGTTTATGGGTTAGAATTTAGAGTTTACGGTTATGGTTTAAGGTTAAGGTTTTAGGGTGCTAGGGTTTGAAATTTAGATTTTTTAATTTAATAGAAGGGTTGTGTAATTTTTTGTGGGTAAAGTACACAAACGGTCACTAAACTATCTCAAAAAATAAAAAAATAGTCACTAAACTTTCAAAAGTTGCACAATGGGCATTAAACTTTAGTTTTTGTTACAAAATGATCATTGAACCGTTAACTGTTGTTAACTGTGTGACATGACAGTTACAAAAGTTTGTATAACAACACATTTAATCCTCAATATTTACATATCCAATCAATATAGACATCGAGAATGAGGGTTAAATTAGGACTAAATTGATTTAATGTGTAAATATGGAAGATTAAATGTGTTATTATTCAATTTTTTGTAAATGTCACGTCATTCAATGAACGACAGTTAACAATGACCATTTTGTAACAAAAATTAAAGTTTAATGTCTACTATGTAACTTTTGAAAGTTTAGTGACCATTTGTATTTTTGGGGTAGATTAGTGACCATTTATGTACTTTACCCTTTTTTTACATAGGTATAACCCTTAATTTAATGGTTATTTAAATATGAGTAAAACTTTGATATACATGCTGTGTAAAACTAATTTTACACAAGCATGTGTATTTATACTATAAAAACCCAAATCTTAAATTCATAACTTAACCCTAAAAAACTAAACCTTAAACCTTATACCTTACATTCTAAATACTAACCTTAAATTCTAAACCTATAACCTAAACCCCTAAACTAAAACCTTAACCCATATCAAAATTATCCCCTTTAAATATTTTACCCATTTTTATTTTATGACACAGAAGATGAAGGCTGTAGATGGCATAATTGCATTCTAGGTACGAGAATGTTTGAATGAAAAAGAAAATATAGAAGCTTGTGGTGGGATGTATCAAATTCAAGAGGAGATGGTCAAATCATGGCAACACCATTATTCGTGTGAACAAAGAAGCAGTCAATTATTACAGCACAAAGCTATTTCAACATTGGTATTCCAAATCAAAGGTTAAATTATATAATTAGTACTTGTATTATGCACTAAATTCTAGATTTAATCCATGTACTTTAGTTTGGTCATTTTCTGTTCTCTTACATTTCAAAATTTTTAAAACTTTGGTCATTATCTAGACAATAACTGTGAAATTAGTTAAATTAAATTATATGAACAGTCTCTATATCATTAGCTGATGATTTTAATTGTTTATTTGAATCGTGACTGAAACTTTAAATTTTAAAAGGTATAGAGATTAAAATTGACCAAATTAGAGTATATAGACTAAATCAACAACTAACGCATAGTATATATACTGATCATAGAATTTGACCCAGATTGAACATAATCGATTCTATCACGTGGAATGATTAACATTTTGTGTTCAAGTCCTTAATTAACACTAATCTGAAGTTTATAAGCAATTATGGATTCAACCTGAGGGAAAAGAAGTATGCATGATTAAGCACCATTTTGTATCCGAGTTTGCATCATGGACCTTGCAAGTGCAACTAATATGCAAGGATGGGCGTAACATTTTACGTTAGGGAGAATGAACTTATAAATTTTAAAGAGATAAAAATAGATTTTAAAGAAAAAATATATAAAAATTTTAAAATTATATATAAATTTTAAATTTTCAAAGGCCACTCCCCTTATAGTCCCCTCGGTCGCTGCTTACAAGCATGAAATGGGTGTAGTGCGTTCTTTCCTCCTATGTTTTAGCTCCCAAAGTTGGAAGATGAAAAGGTGACAATCATTCACCTGCGTTGAAAAAATGAAAATGAAAACTGCACTTTTTCCAACCAAACAAAGGGCTATCAACTTTCTTTTTTAGTAATAAAGGAAATAGTTCTATCAATAGTAGTCATAACCAAAATAATAAAGGGATAATTGCAATCAAGTCCAATCTTGGTAAGATAGTAAGGGTTCACACGGTTTCCTACCCAATTTGTATACAAAGAAAATGAAGGCGCTTCCATTGTCTTTTTGATAGAGTAATCACATGGTCTAGGTGTCCATGCCACCTGTATTATCTTTCATATAACACCATAATTGTGGTGGACAGATTTGGCTTGCAATCCTCCATCACCTTCAACAATAGAAAAAAGCTACAGAAACCGAATAGCTCCGATAAAAAAATATTTATCTTAAAATATTTGAATTCAAATATTTGTACGTATAAAATATATATTTTATTAATAAATTAAAAAATATAAACATATACTATTATATGATTATATTAATATATTAAAAAAAGAAGCCGTCATATTTCCACCTCTAATTATTTCATTGTTTCTCGCCACAATGGGACGACAAAGCTAGAAAATGCTGTTTCATATGGAAAACGCAATAAATACTTCAACCAATCAATGTAGCGTACCATACCGTAAGCTAACAGATGAGTCTGTCATGTTCGACGAGTATTGATGAGCATCATTAACGATGAACATCGATAAGTACTATTAATTTAAATTATAAAGATTTAAAATCTAAAAGATTCATCGTACAATTATAAATTATTTAAAAATTAAAATGTAAATTAATTAAAAATATATTATTTTATTTTTAAATTTCTTCTAAACATAATTAGATAAAAAAAACTTACCCCTAAATTACAAAACTCTATTTTTTTCTTTCAAATTAAGCCACCGCCAGCCACATTCTCGCCGCCCTGCCACCGGCCCTGTATGGTCGTCGTTCAGCCCTGCCTCCGTACCCTACCGTTCGCACAAGAAGGTAATGTTTTCAAATTTCTCCAATCAAACCCTAATTAATTTTAGTTCAATTTAAGGGTTTTTCAACCAGTCACCGCCGTCACCAACCACTCACCGACATCCTCATCTAGTCGGCCACCCAATTTTGGTATCCCTAAACTGATATCCCCAATTTCAAAATCTCCTAATTCCCAAACCCTAACCACCACCCTAACCTTAATTTTTAAATTAGGCCAATGTAGAACCTTAATTCTCAAATTGAGTACACTAATTCCCAAATTAGAACCCCAATTACCAGAATTAAACCCTAACTTTTATGTTAGAATCCTAATTATCAAATTCGACTCTGAATCCTCAAATTGAAACCGATAGGTGTACCGATATGTTGTTTCAAGCGTATCGGTACGCGGGCGATATAGTACCGGTATTGATGCGTACCGGTACGAAAAGTGGCCACTGAAAATTATTTACGAACAGAGCGTACAAGTACGCTCTGAAACCGTACTCGTATGCTTTGTTCGTAAATAATAATTTTTTTGTTAAGTTCGATTTACTCTCTGAATTTGAAATTTTGTGTTAAGTTCAATTCCCTTGCCATTTACCATTATAATAATGTTTTTCTTTAATTTTGTTAAATTACAGATTTTTTTGAGATGGTTGATAATGAAGATACCAAAATTCAAACTACAAAGTTGGCGTGTTATAATTAGGATGAACATGACCATAATCAGGATAAAGATCGTTACAATAGTAAATCGGATTGTGAAATTTATACTGAGGAAGAACGAACTAATTATCCTGTTAACGATGACAAACATATAGATGATGAGAAGACCCTTGACTACTTCATTGACGAGAGCATATAGGACAAGATTGGGAAAGAATTGAAAGAGTACGATGAGAATGATATGAGTACGCTGAAGTGGAAGACTTTAGATGATTGCATTGAATTTTATCATACTTATGCAAAAGTAAAAGGTTTTGGAGTTCGAGTCGACCATACAATAAAAATTCGAAATGGTGATCACATAGTTGTAAAGAAAATGGTGTGCCAAAATAAGGGATATAGAGAGGAAAGGTGAATTAACTTTCCAAACAGAAAACGTGAACCAAGACCAAACAACAGAGTTGGATGTGGTGCATTTATTAGATTCAAATTGGACGGAATGTATCAATATTGGAAAGTTGTTAAACTCCACGCAGAACATAACCATGAAATGGTTCAACCAACACAAGTTGCTTACATAAGGTATGTAATTCATAAATAAGTAAATTGTTACATACTAACTTGTAACTTATATATATAATGTTTTTTAATGATTAATTTTGTAGTTCATTCCATAAAATTGGTGAGTTAGACGAACTTAAGATTAAGAGCATGCACCACTCTAGAATTACTCTAAGTAAGCCGATGTGAAATTTTGTGAATGAAGTGGGTTCAATTGAGAATGTTGGTTTTCTACCAAAGAATTTGTACAACTATCTACATAAAATTAAACGAGAAGAAGTGCAAGATGGTGATGTTGAAACGATGATGGCGTTTATATGAAAAGCAAGAATATGATCCTTTCCTTTTTGTGAGGCACACGAGGTACGAATTTGGAAACTTAGAGAAGTTGTTCTGGTGCGATGGTATATCACGCGCCAACTATACAAAATTCGATCATGTACTCGCATTTGATACGACTTACAAGTGCAACGCATACAACAAGCCGTTCGTTGTTTTGGTTGGTGTCAATCATCATCGAAACACAATGCCATTTAGATGTGCATTGGTTGTGAACAAGAAAGATGATACCTATGTGTGAGTATTACAACAATTGATTGAAGCAAGAGATAGCTACATACCACTTATTATTATTACTGATAGAGATAAGGCCATGGCAATGTCATTTCTCAAGTACTACCCGGGGCAAAATATAGTGTTGGGATAATCAATCAATGACGAAAAGCCAAGAGGGGGTGAATTGGCAAATAAAAATTTGAAGGGAAGCAAAGCAAAAAGATAAAAATGATGGACAAGAGATTTATAGTGGTTCAAGCTTCTAACAAGCTCTGCATCCACTACCTTAGCTTCCCATTAAGGATTTTAACACAATTCACTAAGAATTCTTCCATTTTTTAGGCTAAGGAGGCGATCGATACAACCGATCAAAGCTTTCTACCCAAAGCTTGATCAAGGTTCACTCTTTTACAAGAAGTGGATAACAAACTAAACATTCCTCTCAAAGGTGATATGTTTTCCCAAATACAAATTCACACAAATCCCAAACTTGAAACAAAGGATTATAATTTAGAATACACAAGTTGGGTACAAGATATGACTCTAAAAGCTCAAAGGGTTGGATTTTTGTTTGAATGCTTGATAGTTGTTTAATGGATGTTCAATTAGTTGTTGTTGCAGCTTTGGAGATGTACCCTCTCACTGATTTCTAACCGCTTGGGTGGTTGAGGTCATCAATAGAGCTGTTGGAGATCATTTTTCCCGCAATAAATGTTGTTTGGTGAACAACTGTATCGGTACACGAAGAGCTGTATCGGTACCTGTCAAAAGAAGAAAGAGTTGTTGTGTAGAGGCGTATCGATATGCTTTAGAATGTATCAAAAACGAATATAGTGTAAAAACAGGGGCATATCGATATGGTATAGCCGTATCAGTACGGTTTTAGCTCACTGGAATCTGAGGAAAAAGTCTAGTGAAAAATGCATCGATACACCAAAGGTACGTATCGATACGGGTTAACCAATTTTTAAAGTTTGGTGATTCCAATAACTGACAAGGTAACAGTAACAAAGTTAAATGCAAAGATTTGAAAATCTCAACACCCCGTATCAATACGGTGAAGGCCCTATCGATACTCGTAACCAAGAACACAAACCCATATGAAGCTAGTATTGATACAGGGACAACCATATCAATACGTTTTTACGATTAAAATTCCAGTAGTGAAAAATCGTATCAAAACGCTAAGGAGCGTATCGATACGCCTGGGCATAATTGGTTAATTTGAGTATGAAACACTTCGAAATTTTTTGGGGTTTTAAGTTTTTGACTTAGAAACAATTTTAGGTTCAAATCCTTGTCAGTTTTGTGAGACTTTGAATACTTAAAAATTTATTTACTTTTATAATTTAGTCCTTAAACAATTTGTTATATAAAAATCAATTATAGGTTTTACAATCTTCCCCTTTTTGATATAACAAAACCAAAGTAAATTTTTAAGTAGTTTTGAAAAACACTCACCCTTAATTTAGGATAATTTTGAAAAACTTAAAAAAATTAAGTACTCTTTACTTCTCCCCTTTTTTGTTAGATCAAAATCAATAAGATATAAAAAGAGCAAGATATAGACATTAAAGGTACTCTAAGAATTAAAGGAATCAACATAGATATCATTAAAATTCAAAGCAGAATTCAAAACAGCATAATCAAATCCAACATAATTCCTAAAAACATAAACCAAAAGCAAATAAACCAAAGCATAGGAGTTCATAAACATAAAGACATAGGTGCATAAAACTAATCATAATATGATGTGATGTGATATGCAAGATGCCTAAGGATCATCCTCATCGTCTTTATCTTCTTCATCTTTATCTTCATCATTGGTATGGGTTCCAAGAGATTGACGCCACTCACCATGAAAAGTGGTAAGAGAGATATCCATCGAATTTGGACGGTTTTCGATGGATGTCACTCTTTCCTTCAAGGATGTGAAATAAGTGTCAATCGCCGCAAACCCAGAGGTCATAGTGGTATCCAAAGATGCAATATTGGTGCCCAAAGATGTAAATTGCTTGTTGAGATAGGCCATAAAAGCATCAAGAGAAGGTTGGGCTACCGGAGCTTGAAGAACCAGAACTGCTTGAAGAGCCGCCACCGGATCGGGTTGAATGCCTTGAGGTAGATCGGAAAGTCGAAACCATTCTCCATTAAAGTATGTGAACTTGGATCGGTGGAGAGAACACTCATCGATTGTTTCGGTGAGAGGTTCGACAACATCATAAAAGAAATCAATTCCAATCTTGTAAAATAGATAGCTCAAAGCGGTGCCATATGTGAAGGAAGTGACAACAATAGTATGGCGGTTTTGCACAAGAAAGACGATCTCCGCAAACATAATTTGAGCAAGGTTTGGACGCTTACCCTCATGGAAGCAACGAATCCAAAAGTCGTCAACTTATCGGATCGTTGAGGATTTTCCACCGGATGGGCGAAACCACCAAGTGAGCATAAGGTGAAGGATGCGATCTTGAGCATCAAGCACGGTCACGGAGTCACCAAGAACATGTCCCAAGGAATCCTCATTATCAATTCCCACATCCTCAAAACAAAAAAAATGCTAAAACCGAAGAATCGATTCGAAACTTTTTACCCATAAGATAAGATTCGATAGCAACAACTTCGAATCTATCTTCATTATAAATACACCCTTGAGTGTATCGATACACCCTTGAGTGTTTCGATACGACTTTTGACTATTGGAATTTTATTTGCAAAAGGCTTAATGGCCCGTTTAGCCCCTAAAGTATACACAAAATACCAAACTACCCCCTAAAGTATTTTTTGAGACGTTTTGCCCCCTGAACTAAAAATCGTTACCCCGTTTGGCCCCTCCATTTAACGTCGTTAAAAAAATATTCATGAGCCAACCATAGCATGCCACGTAACAAAAAAATGAGTTGACTTAAATTAAAGGGGTAAATTACATGTTAGATATGTTAGATTTTATTTTTTGTTCATTTTATTCATGGACATCTTCTTCTCCAACTTTAGTCCCAAAACCCACAGTTAATTTTGAGATAAATGATCTGAAAAAAGACACACAAATTCGCAAATTCTTCTTAGCAGTAAGCAAAGCCACTGATTTTAGCTTATTTTTTTGTAAATCTTGCCAATTGTTCTTAGCATTTCTCTTGAAAAACTCATCGATCATGTTTCCCTCTTAGCTTACACCATAGAACCTGATCTAGGTTTGTTTTCCTTTGCTTCACATTCAGATCATAGTTAGTTCCAATAAGGAAGGAAGAAGATATTATCTTTGTGTTCTTTACCGGTTTTCACCATCGAAAGAAGCATACACAAAAGCAAAAGCCCAACTTTTTTCTTGTAGGATTTGCACAATGAGATTCTGAAAAATGGGTTTTGTTTCAAAGATGCAAAATTATTGATATGTGTTCCGAGGTCAGCTTCATTTCTTTATGGGTGAATCGCTTTAAGAGGAGTTAATGGTCTGTTTGGTGGTGTAGTTATAGTAAACGATTGCTTTACTCAATCTTTGATTTCAATAAGATGAAAGCTTTGAAATTAAGGATTTTGTACGGATTTGGAGTTTTCCTCTATTTGGTAGTTGGTTACTGAAAATTGAAGATTGCATTTGTTGTTGTTGTTGTTGGGTTAAATGCAGTTTGAAATTTGGTTAATTTTTTTTATCTT
This sequence comes from Hibiscus mutabilis, assembly GCA_019671005.1. Lineage (NCBI taxonomy): Eukaryota > Viridiplantae > Streptophyta > Magnoliopsida > Malvales > Malvaceae > Hibiscus > Hibiscus mutabilis. The sequence continues at coordinate 71,683,515 of CM033715.1, forward strand.
TTTGGTTGCTTTCTCTCCCTCTATTTAATCCATATATGTCTCTTGTGAACTCTCTGAATCGAGTTTTTTTCTTATGCTTTGATATTTTTTTGGAAAATGCAGGAAACAAGAAGAGAAATTAAACCCAAAATTCGAATTTCTTATTGATTTAGAAAGGGTAAAATCTGCTGTTGGATGAACCATCTAGGAATTTCTATTCTGGTATAGATGAGTGTTATATATATATGGCTGGAATGATAGGCATTTTGCTTGATCTTTCATTTCATTTGATTTCGATTTTTCGGACTGAATTTTAAGTTTTTGTCTTTGCAGAAGCCTTGTTAAGTTGTTTAAAATTGTCTCTGTGAAGTGGTTAATTTGTACCATGAGAAGAGGTAGAGGAAAAGTAAATAAGCAGGCTGTTGTTTTGTCTGGTGAAGATCTTGGAAGCGGCGACTAAAGTTGGAGAAGAAGATGTTCGGGACTAAAATGAACAAAAAATAAAATTCGACATACTTAACATGTCATTTTTCTATTTTTATTAAACTCAGTCACTTTTTTGTCAAAAGATCCACACGCCGTGATCTGATTGGGCCACAATTTTTTTAAGCGGACGTTAGATAAGAAGGGCCAATGGAAGTCACGATTTTTAGTTTAGGGGGCAAAACGTCCTAAAAAAATTTTAGGGGGTAGTTTGGTATTTTGTGTATACTTCAGGGGCCAAACGGTCCATTAAGCCTTTGCAAAATCGTATCGATACGTTAAACCCGTTTCGATGCGGCTTTATATTTTTTGGTTACGCATATTGATACGGTTTCACCTGTATCGATTCGGGGTGTTAAGATTTTCAAATCTTTGCATTTAAAATATGATCGTTGCCTTGTTAGTTAATGGAATCACCAATCTTTGAAAATTGGTTACACCGTATCGATACGCCCCATAGGTGTACCGATGTAATTTTCCTTGGACCTTTTCCTCAGATTCCAGTGAGCTAAAACCGTACCGATATGATTATATCGTATCAATACGCCTATATTTTTATATTATACTCGTTTCGATACGCCCTCAAGCGTATCAATACTCCTTTGTACAACAACTATTTCTTCTTATGGCATGTACCGATACGACTCATCATGTACTGAGGTTACCAAACAACATTTATTGCAGGAAAAAAGCAGCCCAACGACTCTATTGATGATCCCAACCACTCAAACGGTTAGAATTCAATGAGGGGATATAAAATCTAGTCTTCAAAGCTTCAACAACAACTATCGAACATCCATTGAACAAGTCTAAAGCATTCAAGCAAAAATCTAACACTTTGAGCTTATTAGAGTCAAATCCTTTGCAACATACTTGAGTGAGCATATTTGTAATTCTTTCTTTCAAGTTTGGGTTGAATGAAATTGTAATTGGGGCAAATTGTTTACATTTGAGAGGTCTTTCATTATTTGTCATTTTTTCTTGTAAAGTGAGTGAACTTGATCAAGCTTTGGGTAGAAAATTTTGACTTTGGAACAGTTTTCTCCTAAGCCTAGAAAAGGGGAAGAATTTCTTAGTGAAATTGGTTAAAATCCTTAGTAAGGAGCTAAGGTAGTTGATGTAGAGCTTGTTAGAAGCTTGAACTACTATAAATTTCTTGTCACATTTTTTATTTATCCTTTTGCTTCCCTTCAATTTTAAAATTGTCAATTCACCCCCTTCTTGGCCAAACCGAGTTGATTGATCATCTTAACATAATCTATTAAGAAAAAATTCACCGAGATATTTTAAAAATAACTTTTATTTTAAATTTAAATTACGTACGAATTTGGCTGCTTCGGTAATTCAACAAAATGGATTGGAAATTTTGTAACATTTTCAACTAATTTACCCAAATGAGCATGACCCTCGTACCTAAGTGGAGCTTAATTCAACTGTTATAATAAGTCAAAATAAAATTAAGAAATTTATGGTTAAAAACTATACAAATTCTATTAGTTCTCATAAATGAATAAAGGACTTACTATATTTTGTGCAATCTTTTTACGCACTTCATTGGCGCAAAGAGAGTTCAAAACGTAATTTTGTCCCTCCACAACATTAACAATTAATAAAAATCAATGGTTGCCTTCTGCATCATGTAAAGGCACATATTCCTACTAAATCACGTGAGTTAAAAATTACTGTCAACTACATACAAACAAACAACAAATTATAAATATACATGTTCAACATTACTACTATCAATAGGTATAAAGTTCTCTATCCATCGGGTATGAAAGTTGAAAATGCATTTATTTATTCCCGCCTTTTGAGCATGTGTGAAATCTTTCATAATGGAACTCTGCGACAAACATTAAACTTGAAAATGTCATGAAATCATAAACTGAAAATAATGTGATCCCTAGCCCATAAATTATTTTTTACCTGAAAGGACAGAGGCAGATATACCTTCCTTGGCATAGGCTCTTGTCTTAAATGCAAATCGTACTCATAAATATCGATAAACTATTAAATATTTTAAAAAATAAAAACATTTGTATTAATAATAGAAAAAAGAACAAATATTGATTATATAAAAGATTTAATAATTTAATCTATAATACCCAACCAGATAACTATTTTTCTGGAAAAATAGTACGAACATTGCCAACGTCCAAATTATTGTTTTTGGCCATGTAAAGATTGTTGGATGTATCATTCCAGGTAGCAACATTCGTACAGATTATGCATTCTTCAAGTGTTTAGGACTTCAAATATTGCTTGTACACATCACTTATCATAACAGTTTTCTTTGAAAAGCTTCTAATAAGAAATTATCTACCTTATATATTATACTGCATGAAAAATATTTAACTCTTAAAAATAATAATAACATGAAAATTAAATGTCGATATTAAAAAATGTGTTTATAGTTTACACATTTCTTGTTTTAAATTTGATTTGAGCTTCTGCGAATAAATCTTGCAATTCTGGTTCAATCTCAAAATCACAAAGCTTGTTTTTTTTTTCAACCAGCACAATTAAAGAGTAATTGATCATATATTCAACTCAAATAAAATATTTGTACATAATTTCTTTCAAATTTTCACCCTACTAAAAAATATATTTTTTTATCATGTTACTACCTCATTTTTTCAGAACAATCAACTTTTGATGTTTCTCCAGTATCATGTAACTTTGTGATTTTTTCTTGTATCTACATATCATATGATAAATATTATTTTTAAGCAAACAAATAATATCAAACTATAAGATAAATATAACCAATAAAAATGATTTATACACACCTTTGTATTCACTTTAGAAGTTCGAGCTCTTTTTTTTATGTCATATCTTTCGACTTCAGATCATCAGTTAAATCAAAACGTGCAATCGAACATTTCACACTATTTTTCTGTTGAGAGTCTTTACTCTTTGACAAAACCTTAGGACCGTTAGACATTTTAGGCCACATTTTTAATTATTAGAGTTTTCTTCAACGTAACTAATTGACTAAGAAATCGATGTGGACTAAATTGAAAGTTAAAAATCTCGCTAGGAATTTTTGGGAAACCATCAGTGTTAGTCTTGATGTTGTCTTCCAAATTAACTTCAAGTTTTCTTTTACCAATAAGTTCTAACGAGGGAGAAGAACAATCTGAACACAATTAATAAATAGAGACAAACTCGATTTTTTAATACGACTCTCGGTTTCTTCCTTCAATGATGCGGCACTTAATCTTTCTGCCTTCAATGATTTATTTTCTAAACCCTCATCTTTCAATAGACCGCTATGTAAATTAGTTTCTTCTGATCTATTATTTAAAGCATCATATTTTAATGATCGACTATGTATACCTTCTCCCTTTACTGCATCACTATTTTGTATTGAACTTTTAACATTACTCGGTGTTAATGTGGTCACTAATTTTCTAAATTGGTCATTTAATTTCTCAAATTGACCATTTAATTTTTCGAATTGACCATTCATTTTAACAAATTTCCTTTCAATATTTTACACCGAATGAATGAGTGTCTCGAATATTTGATCACTCTGATAAGGAGTTGTTATCTTTTTCTCATGTACAACTTCATCTTTTTCCTATATATATAAAATAAATAAAAATATTAACAATAATCTTAATTAATATATACCGACAAAAAGAAATTCATCACTATTATTAAAATTTTAGTTAATTATAATGAATGTACCTCGTTGTTTGTCTTCTTTGAACACATGTCCATATGACGCTTACATTCTATCATCTTAACTTGTTTCTGAAGGCGTTAAGCTTAGATCTAGCATCTACGTTAAAAAGTTAAAATCTAAGCGTGCATGCATTGAAATTTAACAAAAAAATTTCATTATTTACGAACAGAGCGTACCGGTACGGTTTTAGAGCGTACCAATATGCTCTGTTTGTAAATAATTTTCAGTGGTCATTTTTCGTACCGATACGCATTCAGTACCGGTATTGTATCGTCTGCGCACCGATACACTTGAAACAACATACCGATATGACTATCGGTTTCAATTTGGGGATTCGGAGTTGAATTTTAGAATTAGGTTTCTAACAGAAAAATTAGAGTTCAATTTCGGTAATTGGGATTCTAATTTGAGAATTAAGGTATTCAATTTAGGAATTAGGGTTCTACATTGACCTAATTTAAAAATTAGGATTAAGGTAGTGGTTAAAGTTTAAGAATTAGGGGATGCCGAAATTGGGAATATCGGTTTAGAAGATGCCAAAACTGGGTTGCATTTAGGGATAATTTTTTTTATCTAATTATGTTTAAAAAAAGTTTAAAAATAAAATAATATATTTTATTTAATTTACATTTTAATTTTTAAATAATTTATAATTATACGATGAGTGCCGTAAATTTTAAATCTTTATAAATTAAATTAATAGTGCTCATCAATGCTCATCGGTGCTCGTCAAGCCTCGTAAAATTTTTCTAAGCTAACAAGTTACCAACCGAGCTATTTTGGTGCAGTGGAGAATTTTATATGATCAAATCTCTTTTGATGAATCAAATAATTTATTCATTTTGATCCCAACAAGTAATTTTGATAAAAAAAACAGATAATATTCATCTTAAAAGATCAAGATTCAATCACTTTATTTGTAAAGTGTCTATTATTAAAGGATTAAGAATATTTATAAACAAATAAATTTCATTATTATACAATAAAATAACTATTGATTAATATGAACTAATATTTTAATTGGATAAAATTTTAAGATTTTAAATATTGTGACGTTTATTAAAATATGTAAAATTGATAAATCCTTCCCAGACGTCTATTTTAAAAAACATTTAAACAATTTATTTTTATTTTATTAATTAATGATTTAAAATAAATAAAAACTAGTAATAAATTTTAAGTTTTATTAACATAAGTACATTTTAATACATATTTTATTAATAGAGTTCTGATATTTTTGTTATTTATTTTATGCACACACAATTTGACTTAATGTCCTTAATAATCATTTTCTATTTTCTCCCATCACCAACACTACATATGAATCCAAACATAAATCCCACCACTAAAGTAACTAATTTTACCGCCACAGTAACTATTTCTGAGGGTATTCATTTTTCATATTCCGCTCCATGCGGGTTTGTATTTTGTTTACTCATCTCCTTCTCCACAAATCCAAGACCAAAAGTAAAGATCCTAATCCTTTTCATTATAGGTTAAACATATGAACTACCCTAATCTATGGACATGCTAAGAGAACCCAAGACGACTCCAAAATATAAAATGAGCGGAACCCCGCCTTACCCTAGCCCCCGCTCTTAAGTCGGTATGGCCTATCTACCCCAACCCCTAACCTGAGATCAGCGGATACACGGTGCTACATACAAAAGAAAGAACCAAACAATTACGAGTTAGGAGTAAAGAGTATTTACATCCTTCTCATCCATGCCGACATCCAGGGACTTCAGTTCCTCTAACAACCATTCATACTCACGCCGAACCTCTACCATTTCATTCCTTAGCTCTTCTACCTGCACGAGTTAAAGGTTAGGTTTTGTTGAAGTCCAGAGTGATTGATGCAACCAACAAACATTTAATACCTTGACAGTAAGTTCTTCCCCTCTCTTGTCATACTCCAAGCATCTAAAATACACAAGTCAATTTCCAGCAGTTAGCTGCCAGATTATAGGGGGGATAAATTTTGAGACTAAAAGACAGGCTATTACTAAGTACATGTGAAAAATCTATATAGATGAAATTGATGTCTTTCACGAACTGATAAAAACATGTAAAAATATACCCACTTTGCACGAAGTCTGCTGTTTTCTTGCATCAACTTTTGGACTTGTTGATCTTTCAAGTGATTTGCAGTAGCATTGCAAGACTAGACCGAGAAAAAAAATGATATATATTTTGAGTAAGCAAAAGAAGACCAAGTTTCATAACGCATATGTAAAGAAAGATGGAACTGATAAATGCATTATTCATGTGATTTTCCCATGTAACCAGCTAAATATAATACAATTTAGAATTGGGCAGCAAACTCATACAATGAGCAGGAAGCCTGGAAGGATTTGCATGCATGGAAAGATAAGAATCATGCTTCCATTGAACTATATAACAGTACTAAGTTGCATGTTTCAGCAAATGAGCCTCCTCTTTGAACTCTAATAAATCCAGAAATGCAAGATCATGCTCCCTACACAGACCTGAGATGTGTTGCCACATGTCCCTGCTTGGCGTTTCCCCTTTTCAACATTTACCAAGTCAACCAGTTCCTTCCTTTTCATAGGCAGTCCTGTTTAACCACAAGGCACCATGACTTAAGGGGAAAAAACCTCTTCATACTAGTACCAAAAGAAGATTGATAATAGCACTTACCTTGCGGGCTTCTTCCATGAGAGATGGGGATTGACTGCTCTGCAACATCTATACGTCCTTTTGCTCTATCCGAAACCATACAAGATTGATTCAACCCAACAGATTCTTGTACGTTGCTCTGTCCTCTAAACTGAGATGAAACATGAGTTGCCGGTGGCCAAGACTTCTTCTTGATCTGATATCCAATTAGTTCGCAATGATAATCCCTGCAAGACAGAATAATGAGCTTCAGGTATCTATGATGATCATAAAATCTCAGAAGACAGTAAGGATCACACTGCAAACAGGCAATTAAGGCACAGTACATGAGCCAAAATCTATACTTCAAAATCAATATTTTCAAACCATCAAATTGTCATTAGAAACAGAAGCATGGAGTTAAATATTTT